>JASWHU010000652.1:0-38048 GCA_030819815.1 Strix occidentalis
TAGCAGGGAATCTCGCCTGCCTTTCCCCAGTGCTCTGCTAAGCTCTCCAGGGCAACATAAAATCTGGGGCATCTGTGGCTTTCTTTACCCCTTCTGAACAATTGTTAGTGTTTTCTGCTCAAACGCGATTCTGACGAAGCATATAGTGAACACTTTTGCTTCCCAGGCACAGAGAAGGTTGCTAGCAGGGTTCCTCTGCCTGCCTTTCCCCAGTGCTCTGCAGCTCTTCCAGGGCAACCATAAATCTGGGGCTCTGTGCTTTCTTTCCTTCTGAACAAGTGTTAGTGTTTTCTGCACAAACGCGATTCTGGCCGAAGCAATGTGAACACTTTTGCTTCCCAGGCACAGAGAAGGTGCTAGCAGGAATTCTCTGCCTGCCTTTCCCCAGTGCTCTGCAAGCTCTCCAGGGCAACCTAAAATCTGGGGCTCTGTGCTTTCTTTCCTTCTGAACAAGTGTTAGTGTTTTCTGCACAAACGCGATTCTGCGAAGCAATGTCGAACACTTTTGCTTCCCAAGGCACAGAGAAGGTGCTAGCAGGGAATTCTCTGCCTGCCTTTCCCCAGTGCTCTGCAAGCTCTCCAGGGCAACATAAAATCTGGGGCTCTGTGCTTTCTTTCCTTCTGAACAAGTGTTAGTGTTTTCTGCACAAACGCGATTCTGCGAAGCAATGTGAACACTTTTGCTTCCCAGGCACAGAGAAGGTGCTAGCAGGGAATTCTCTGCCTGCCTTTCCCCAGTGCTCTGCAAGCTCTCCAGGGCAACCTAAAATCTGGGGCTCTGTGCTTTCTTTCCTTCTGAACAAGTGTTAGTGTTTTCTGCACAAACGCGATTCTGCGAAGCAATGTGAACACTTTTTGCTTCCCAGGCACAGAGAAGGTGCTAGCAGGGAATTCTCTGCCTGCTTTTCCCCAGTGCTCTGCAAGCTCTCCAGGGCAACTAAAATCTGGGGCTCTGTGCTTTCTTTCCTTCTGAACAAGTGTTCAGTGTTTTCTGCACAAACGCGATTCTGCGAAGCAATGTGAACACTTTTGCTTCCCAGGCACAGAGAAGGTGCTAGCAGGGAATTCTCTGCCTGCCTTTCCCCAGTGCTCTGGCAAGCTCTCCAGGGCACATAAAATCTGGGGCTCTGTGCTTTCTTTCCCTTCTGAACAAGTGTTAGTGTTTTCTGCACAAACGCGATTCTGCGAAGCAATGTGAACACTTTTGCTTCCCAGGCACAGAGAAGGTGCTAGCAGGGAATTCTCTGACTGCTTTTCCCCAGTGCTCTGCAAGCTCTCCAGGGCAACATAAAATCTGGGGCTCTGTGCTTTCTTTCCTTCTGAACAAGTGTCAGTGTTTTCTGCACAAACGCGATTCTGCGAAGCAATGTGAACACTTTTGCTTCCCAGGCACAGAGAAGGTGCTAGCAGGGAATTCTCTGCCTGCCTTTCCCCAGTGCTCTGCAAGCTCTCCAGGGCAACCTAAAATCTGGGGCTCTGTGCTTTCTTTCCTTCTGAACAAGTGTTAGTGTTTTCTGCACAAACGCGATTCTGCGAAGCAATGTGAACACTTTTGCTTCCCAGGCACAGAGAAGGTGCTAGCAGGGAATTCTCTGCCTGCTTTTCCCCAGTGCTCTGCAAGCTCTCCAGGGCAACATAAATCTGGGGCTCTGTGCTTTCTTTCCTTCTGAACAAGTGTTCAGTGTTTTCTGCACAAACGCGATTCTGCGAAGCAATGTGAACACTTTTGCTTCCCCAGGCACAGAGAAGGTGCTAGCAGGGAATTCTCTGCCTGCCTTTCCCCAGTGCTCTGCAAGCTCTCCAGGGCAACCTAAAATCTGGGGCTCTGTGCTTTCTTTCCTTCTGAACAAGTGTTAGTGTTTTCTGCACAAACGCGATTCTGCGAAGCAATGTGAACACTTTTGCTTCCCAGGCACAGAGAAGGTGCTAGCAGGGAATTCTCTGCCTGCCTTTTCCCCAGTGCTCTGCAAGCTCTCCAGGGCAACATAAAATCTGGGCTCTGTGCTTTCTTTCCTTCTGAACAAGTGTCAGTGTTTTCTGCACAAACGCGATTCTGCGAAGCAATGTGAACACTTTTGCTTCCCAGGCACAGAGAAGGTGCTAGCAGGGAATTCTCTGCCTGCCTTTCCCCAGTGCTCTGCAAGCTCTCCAGGGCAACATAAAATCTGGGGCTCTGTGCTTTCTTTCCTTCTGAACAAGTGTTAGTGTTTTCTGCACAAACGCGATTCTGCGAAGCAATGTGAACACTTTTGCTTCCCAGGCACAGAGAAGGTGCTAGCAGGGAATTCTCTGCCTGCTTTTCCCCAGTGCTCTGCAAGCTCTCCAGGGCAACATAAAATCTGGGGCTCTGTGCTTTCTTTCCTTCTGAACAAGTGTCAGTGTTTTCTGCACAAACGCGATTCTGCGAAGCAATGTGAACACTTTTGCTTCCCAGGCACAGAGAAGGTGCTAGCAGGGAATTCTCTGCCTGCCTTTCCCCAGTGCTCTGCAAGCTCTCCAGGGCAACCTAAAATCTGGGGCTCTGTGCTTTCTTTCCTTCTGAACAAGTGTTAGTGTTTTCTGCACAAACGCGATTCTGCGAAGCAATGTGAACACTTTTGCTTCCCAGGCACAGAGAAGGTGCTAGCAGGGAATTCTCTGCCTGCTTTTCCCCAGTGCTCTGCAAGCTCTCCAGGGCAACATAAAATCTGGGGCTCTGTGCTTTCTTTCCTTCTGAACAAGTGTTAGTGTTTTCTGCACAAACGCGATTCTGCGAAGCAATGTGAACACTTTTGCTTCCCAGGCACAGAGAAGGTGCTAGCAGGGAATTCTCTGCCTGCTTTTCCCCAGTGCTCTGCAAGCTCTCCAGGGCAACATAAAATCTGGGGGCTCTGTGCTTTCTTTCCTTCTGAACAAGTGTAAGTGTTTTCTGCACAAACGCGATTCTGCGAAGCAATGTGAACACTTTTGCTTCCCAGGCACAGAGAAGGTGCTAGCAGGGAATTCTCTGCCTGCCTTTTCCCCAGTGCTCTGCAAGCTCTCCAGGGCAACATAAAATCTGGGGCTCTGTGCTTTCTTTCCTTCTGAACAAGTGTTAGTGTTTTCTGCACAAACGCGATTCTGCGAAGCAATGTGAACACTTTTGCTTCCCAGGCACAGAGAAGGTGCTAGCAGGGAATTCTCTGCCTGCCTTTCCCCAGTGCTCTGCAAGCTCTCCAGGGCAACATAAAATCTGGGGCTCTGTGCTTTCTTTCCTTCTGAACAAGTGTTAGTGTTTTCTGCACAAACGCGATTCTGCGAAGCAATGTGAACACTTTTGCTTCCCAGGCACAGAGAAGGTGCTAGCAGGGAATTCTCTGCCTGCTTTTCCCCAGTGCTCTGCAAGCTCTCCAGGGCAACATAAAATCTGGGGCTCTGTGCTTTCTTTCCTTCTGAACAAGTGTTAGTGTTTTCTGCACAAACGCGATTCTGCGAAGCAATGTGAACACTTTTGCTTCCCAGGCACAGAGAAGGTGCTAGCAGGGAATTCTCTGCCTGCTTTTCCCCAGTGCTCTGCAAGCTCTCCAGGGCAACATAAAATCTGGGGCTCTGTGCTTTCTTTCCTTCTGAACAAGTGTTAGTGGTTTTCTGCACAAACGCGATTCTGCGAAGCAATGTGAACACTTTTGCTTCCCAGGCACAGAGAAGGTGCTAGCAGGGAATTCTCTGCTGCCTTTCCCCAGTGCTCTGCAAGCTCTCCAGGGCAACCTAAAATCTGGGGCTCTGTGCTTTCTTTCCTTCTGAACAAGTGTTAGTGTTTTCTGCACAAACGCGATTCTGCGAAGCAATGTGAACACTTTTGCTTCCCAGGCACAGAGAAGGTGCTAGCAGGGAATTCTCTGCCTGCTTTTCCCCAGTGCTCTGCAAGCTCTCCAGGGCAACATAAAATCTGGGGCTCTGTGCTTTCTTTCCTTCTGAACAAGTGTCAGTGTTTTCTGCACAAACGCGATTCTGCGAAGCAATGTGAACACTTTTGCTTCCCAGGCACAGAGAAGGTGCTAGCAGGGAATTCTCTGCCTGCCTTTCCCCAGTGCTCTGCAAGCTCTCCAGGGCAACATAAAATCTGGGGCTCTGTGCTTTCTTTCCTTCTGAACAACGTGTTAGTGTTTTCTGCACAAACGCGATTCTGCGAAGCAATGTGAACACTTTTGCTTCCCAGGCACAGAGAAGGTGCTAGCAGGGAATTCTCTGCCTGCTTTTCCCCAGTGCTCTGCAAGCTCTCCAGGGCAACATAAAATCTGGGGCTCTGTGCTTTCTTTCCTTCTGAACAAGTGTCAGTGTTTTCTGCACAAACGCGATTCTGCGAAGCAATGTGAACACTTTTGCTTCCCAGGCACAGAGAAGGTGCTAGCAGGGAATTCTCTGCCTGCTTTTCCCCAGTGCTCTGCAAGCTCTCCAGGGCAACATAAAATCTGGGGCTCTGTGCTTTCTTTCCTTCTGAACAAGTGTTAGTGTTTTCTGCACAAACGCGATTCTGCGAAGCAATGTGAACACTTTTGCTTCCCAGGCACAGAGAAGGTGCTAGCAGGGAATTCTCTGCCTGCCTTTCCCCAGTGCTCTGCAAGCTCTCCAGGGCAACATAAAATCTGGGGCTCTGTGCTTTCTTTCCTTCTGAACAAGTGTTAGTGTTTTCTGCACAAACGCGATTCTGCGAAGCAATGTGAACACTTTTGCTTCCCAGGCACAGAGAAGGTGCTAGCAGGGAATTCTCTGCCTGCTTTTCCCCAGTGCTCTGCAAGCTCTCCAGGGCAACATAAAATCTGGGGCTCTGTGCTTTCTTTCCTTCTGAACAAGTGTTAGTGTTTTCTGCACAAACGCGATTCTGCGAAGCAATGTGAACACTTTTGCTTCCCAGGCACAGAGAAGGTGCTAGCAGGGAATTCTCTGCCTGCCTTTTCCCCAGTGCTCTGCAAGCTCTCCAGGGCAACATAAAATCTGGGGCTCTGTGCTTTCTTTCCTTCTGAACAAGTGTTAGTGTTTTCTGCACAAACGCGATTCTGCGAAGCAATGTGAACACTTTTGCTTCCCAGGCACAGAGAAGGTGCTAGCAGGGAATTCTCTGCCTGCCTTTCCCCAGTGCTCTGCAAGCTCTCCAGGGCAACCTAAAATCTGGGGCTCTGTGCTTTCTTTCCTTCTGAACAAGTGTTAGTGTTTTCTGCACAAACGCGATTCTGCGAAGCAATGTGAACACTTTTGCTTCCCAGGCACAGAGAAAGGTGCTAGCAGGGAATTCTCTGCCTGCTTTCCCAGTGCTCTGCAAGCTCTCCAGGGCAACATAAAATCTGGGGCTCTGTGCTTTCTTTCCTTCTGAACAAGTGTCAGTGTTTTCTGCACAAACGCGATTCTGCGAAGCAATGTGAACACTTTTGCTTCCCAGGCACAGAGAAGGTGCTAGCAGGGAATTCTCTGCCTGCCTTTCCCCAGTGCTCTGCAAGCTCTCCAGGGCAACATAAAATCTGGGGCTCTGTGCTTTCTTTCCTTCTGAACAAGTGTTAGTGTTTTCTGCACAAACGCGATTCTGCGAAGCAATGTGAACACTTTTGCTTCCCAGGCACAGAGAAGGTGCTAGCAGGGAATTCTCTGCCTGCCTTTTCCCCAGTGCTCTGCAAGCTCTCCAGGGCAACATAAAATCTGGGGCTCTGTGCTTTCTTTCCTTCTGAACAAGTGTTAGTGTTTTCTGCACAAACGCGATTCTGCGAAGCAATGTGAACACTTTTGCTTCCCAGGCACAGAGAAGGTGCTAGCAGGGAATTCTCTGCCTGCCTTTCCCCAGTGCTCTGCAAGCTCTCCAGGGCAACCTAAAATCTGGGGCTCTGTGCTTTCTTTCCTTCTGAACAAGTGTTAGTGTTTTCTGCACAAACGCGATTCTGCGAAGCAATGTGAACACTTTTGCTTCCCAGGCACAGAGAAGGTGCTAGCAGGGAATTCTCTGCCTGCTTTTCCCCAGTGCTCTGCAAGCTCTCCAGGGGCAACATAAAATCTGGGGCTCTGTGCTTTCTTTCCTTCTGAACAAGTGTCAGTGTTTTCTGCACAAACGCGATTCTGCGAAGCAATGTGAACACTTTTGCTTCCCAGGCACAGAGAAGGTGCTAGCAGGGAATTCTCTGCCTGCCTTTTCCCCAGTGCTCTGCAAGCTCTCCAGGGCAACATAAAATCTGGGGCTCTGTGCTTTCTTTCCTTCTGAACAACTGTTAGTGTTTTCTGCACAAACGCGATTCTGCGAAGCAATGTGAACACTTTTGCTTCCCAGGCACAGAGAAGGTGCTAGCAGGGAATTCTCTGCCTGCCTTTCCCCAGTGCTCTGCAAGCTCTCCAGGGCAACCTAAAATCTGGGGCTCTGTGCTTTCTTTCCTTCTGAACAAGTGTTAGTGTTTTCTGCACAAACGCGATTCTGCGAAGCAATGTGAACACTTTTGCTTCCCAGGCACAGAGAAGGTGCTAGCAGGGAATTCTCTGCCTGCTTTCCCCAGTGCTCTGCAAGCTCTCCAGGGCAACCTAAAATCTGGGGCTCTGTGCTTTCTTTCCTTCTGAACAAGTGTTAGTGTTTTCTGCACAAACGCGATTCTGCGAAGCAATGTGAACACTTTTGCTTCCCAGGCACAGAGAAGGTGCTAGCAGGGAATTCTCTGCCTGCTTTTCCCCAGTGCTCTGCAAGCTCTCCAGGGCAACATAAAATCTGGGGCTCTGTGCTTTCTTTCCTTCTGAACAAGTGTCAGTGTTTTCTGCACAAACGCGATTCTGCGAAGCAATGTGAACACTTTTGCTTCCCAGGCACAGAGAAGGTGCTAGCAGGGAATTCTCTGCCTGCCTTTCCCCAGTGCTCTGCAAGCTCTCCAGGGCAACCTAAAATCTGGGGCTCTGTGCTTTCTTTCCTTCTGAACAAGTGTTAGTGTTTTCTGCACAAACGCGATTCTGCGAAGCAATGTGAACACTTTTGCTTCCCAGGCACAGAGAAGGTGCTAGCAGGGAATTCTCTGCCTGCTTTTCCCCAGTGCTCTGCAAGCTCTCCAGGGCAACATAAAATCTGGGGCTCTGTGCTTTCTTTCCTTCTGAACAAGTGTCAGTGTTTTCTGCACAAACGCGATTCTGCGAAGCAATGTGAACACTTTTGCTTCCCAGGCACAGAGAAGGTGCTAGCAGGGAATTCTCTGCCTGCCTTTCCCCAGTGCTCTGCAAGCTCTCCAGGGCAACATAAAATCTGGGGCTCTGTGCTTTCTTTCCTTCTGAACAAGTGTTAGTGTTTTCTGCACAAACGCGATTCTGCGAAGCAATGTGAACACTTTTGCTTCCCAGGCACAGAGAAGGTGCTAGCAGGGAATTCTCTGCCTGCTTTTCCCCAGTGCGCTGCAAGCTCTCCAGGGCAACATAAAATCTGGGGCTCTGTGCTTTCTTTCCTTCTGAACAAGTGTCAGTGTTTTCTGCACAAACGCGATTCTGCGAAGCAATGTGAACACTTTTGCTTCCCAGGCACAGAGAAGGTGCTAGCAGGGATTCTCTGCCTGCCTTTTCCCCAGTGCTCTGCAAGCTCTCCAGGGCAACATAAAATCTGGGGCTCTGTGCTTTCTTTCCTTCTGAACAAGTGTTAGTGTTTTCTGCACAAACGCGATTCTGCGAAGCAATGTGAACACTTTTGCTTCCCAGGCACAGAGAAGGTGCTAGCAGGGAATTCTCTGCCTGCTTTTCCCCAGTGCTCTGCAAGCTCTCCAGGGCAACATAAAATCTGGGGCTCTGTGCTTTCTTTCCTTCTGAACAAGTGTTAGTGTTTTCTGCACAAACGCGATTCTGCGAAGCAATGTGAACACTTTTGCTTCCCAGGCACAGAGAAGGTGCTAGCAGGGAATTCTCTGCCTGCTTTCCCCAGTGCTCTGCAAGCTCTCCAGGGCAACATAAAATCTGGGGCTCTGTGCTTTCTTTCCTTCTGAACAAGTGTTAGTGTTTTCTGCACAAACGCGATTCTGCGAAGCAATGTGAACACTTTTGCTTCCCAGGCACAGAGAAGGTGCTAGCAGGGAATTCTCTGCCTGCCTTTCCCCAGTGCTCTGCAAGCTCTCCAGGGCAACATAAAATCTGGGGCTCTGTGCTTTCTTTCCTTCTGAACAAGTGTTAGTGTTTTCTGCACAAACGCGATTCTGCGAAGCAATGTGAACACTTTTGCTTCCCAGGCACAGAGAAGGTGCTAGCAGGGAATTCTCTGCCTGCTTTTCCCCAGTGCTCTGCAAGCTCTCCAGGGCAACCTAAAATCTGGGGCTCTGTGCTTTCTTTCCTTCTGAACAAGTGTTAGTGTTTTCTGCACAAACGCGATTCTGCGAAGCAATGTGAACACTTTTGCTTCCCAGGCACAGAGAAGGTGCTAGCAGGGAATTCTCTGCCTGCCTTTCCCCAGTGCTCTGCAAGCTCTCCAGGGCAACCTAAAATCTGGGGCTCTGTGCTTTCTTTCCTTCTGAACAAGTGTTAGTGTTTTCTGCACAAACGCGATTCTGCGAAGCAATGTGAACACTTTTGCTTCCCAGGCACAGAGAAGGTGCTAGCAGGGAATTCTCTGCCTGCTTTTCCCCAGTGCTCTGCAAGCTCTCCAGGGCAACATAAAATCTGGGGCTCTGTGCTTTCTTTCCTTCTGAACAAGTGTCAGTGTTTTCTGCACAAACGCGATTCTGCGAAGCAATGTGAACACTTTTGCTTCCCAGGCACAGAGAAGGTGCTAGCAGGGAATTCTCTGCCTGCCTTTCCCCAGTGCTCTGCAAGCTCTCCAGGGCAACATAAAATCTGGGGCTCTGTGCTTTCTTTCCTTCTGAACAAGTGTTAGTGTTTTCTGCACAAACGCGATTCTGCGAAGCAATGTGAACACTTTTGCTTCCCAGGCACAGAGAAGGTGCTAGCAGGGAATTCTCTGCCTGCCTTTTCCCCAGTGCTCTGCAAGCTCTCCAGGGCAACATAAAATCTGGGGCTCTGTGCTTTCTTTCCTTCTGAACAAGTGTTAGTGTTTTCTGCACAAACGCGATTCTGCGAAGCAATGTGAACACTTTTGCTTCCCAGGCACAGAGAAGGTGCTAGCAGGGAATTCTCTGCCTGCCTTTCCCCAGTGCTCTGCAAGCTCTCCAGGGCAACATAAAATCTGGGGCTCTGTGCTTTCTTTCCTTCTGAACAAGTGTTAGTGTTTTCTGCACAAACGCGATTCTGCGAAGCAATGTGAACACTTTTGCTTCCCAGGCACAGAGAAGGTGCTAGCAGGGAATTCTCTGCCTGCCTTTCCCCAGTGCTCTGCAAGCTCTCCAGGGCAACATAAAATCTGGGGCTCTGTGCTTTCTTTCCTTCTGAACAAGTGTTAGTGTTTTCTGCACAAACGCGATTCTGCGAAGCAATGTGAACACTTTTGCTTCCAGGCACAGAGAAGGTGCTAGCAGGGAATTCTCTGCCTGCCTTTCCCCAGTGCTCTGCAAGCTCTCCAGGGCAACCTAAAATCTGGGGCTCTGTGCTTTCTTTCCTTCTGAACAAGTGTTAGTGTTTTCTGCACAAACGCGATTCTGCGAAGCAATGTGAACACTTTTGCTTCCCAGGCACAGAGAAGGTGCTAGCAGGGAATTCTCTGCCTGCTTTTCCCCAGTGCTCTGCAAGCTCTCCAGGGCAACCTAAAATCTGGGGCTCTGTGCTTTCTTTCCTTCTGAACAAGTGTTAGTGTTTTCTGCACAAACGCGATTCTGCGAAGCAATGTGAACACTTTTGCTTCCCAGGCACAGAGAAGGTGCTAGCAGGGAATTCTCTGCCTGCCTTTCCCCAGTGCTCTGCAAGCTCTCCAGGGCAACCTAAAATCTGGGGCTCTGTGCTTTCTTTCCTTCTGAACAAGTGTTAGTGTTTTCTGCACAAACGCGATTCTGCGAAGCAATGTGAACACTTTTGCTTCCCAGGCACAGAGAAGGTGCTAGCAGGGAATTCTCTGCCTGCCTTTCCCCAGTGCTCTGCAAGCTCTCCAGGGCAACATAAAATCTGGGGCTCTGTGCTTTCTTTCCTTCTGAACAAGTGTTAGTGTTTTCTGCACAAACGCGATTCTGCGAAGCAATGTGAACACTTTTGCTTCCCAGGCACAGAGAAGGTGCTAGCAGGGAATTCTCTGCCTGCCTTTCCCCAGTGCTCTGCAAGCTCTCCAGGGCAACATAAAATCTGGGGCTCTGTGCTTTCTTTCCTTCTGAACAAGTGTTAGTGTTTTCTGCACAAACGCGATTCTGCGAAGCAATGTGAACACTTTTGCTTCCCAGGCACAGAGAAGGTGCTAGCAGGGAATTCTCTGCCTGCCTTTTCCCCAGTGCTCTGCAAGCTCTCCAGGGCAACATAAAATCTGGGGCTCTGTGCTTTCTTTCCTTCTGAACAAGTGTTAGTGTTTTCTGCACAAACGCGATTCTGCGAAGCAATGTGAACACTTTTGCTTCCCAGGCACAGAGAAGGTGCTAGCAGGGAATTCTCTGCCTGCTTTTCCCCAGTGCTCTGCAAGCTCTCCAGGGCAACATAAAATCTGGGGCTCTGTGCTTTCTTTCCTTCTGAACAAGTGTTAGTGTTTTCTGCACAAACGCGATTCTGCGAAGCAATGTGAACACTTTTGCTTCCCAGGCACAGAGAAGGTGCTAGCAGGGAATTCTCTGCCTGCTTTTCCCCAGTGCTCTGCAAGCTCTCCAGGGCAACATAAAATCTGGGGCTCTGTGCTTTCTTTCCTTCTGAACAAGTGTTAGTGTTTTCTGCACAAACGCGATTCTGCGAAGCAATGTGAACACTTTTGCTTCCCAGGCACAGAGAAGGTGCTAGCAGGGAATTCTCTGCCTGCTTTTCCCCAGTGCTCTGCAAGCTCTCCAGGGCAACATAAAATCTGGGGCTCTGTGCTTTCTTTCCTTCTGAACAAGTGTTAGTGTTTTCTGCACAAACGCGATTCTGCGAAGCAATGTGAACACTTTTGCTTCCCAGGCACAGAGAAGGTGCTAGCAGGAATTCTCTGCCTGCCTTTCCCCAGTGCTCTGCAAGCTCTCCAGGGCAACATAAAATCTGGGGCTCTGTGCTTTCTTTCCTTCTGAACAAGTGTTAGTGTTTTCTGCACAAACGCGATTCTGCGAAGCAATGTGAACACTTTTGCTTCCCAGGCACAGAGAAGGTGCTAGCAGGGAATTCTCTGCCTGCTTTTCCCCAGTGCGCTGCAAGCTCTCCAGGGCAACATAAAATCTGGGGCTCTGTGCTTTCTTTCCTTCTGAACAAGTGTCAGTGTTTTCTGCACAAACGCGATTCTGCGAAGCAATGTGAACACTTTTGCTTCCCAGGCACAGAGAAGGTGCTAGCAGGGAATTCTCTGCCTGCCTTTCCCCAGTGCTCTGCAAGCTCTCCAGGGCAACATAAAATCTGGGGCTCTGTGCTTTCTTTCCTTCTGAACAAGTGTTAGTGTTTTCTGCACAAACGCGATTCTGCGAAGCAATGTGAACACTTTTGCTTCCCAGGCACAGAGAAGGTGCTAGCAGGGAATTCTCTGCCTGCTTTTCCCCAGTGCGCTGCAAGCTCTCCAGGGCAACATAAAATCTGGGGCTCTGTGCTTTCTTTCCTTCTGAACAAGTGTCAGTGTTTTCTGCACAAACGCGATTCTGCGAAGCAATGTGAACACTTTTGCTTCCCAGGCACAGAGAAGGTGCTAGCAGGGAATTCTCTGCCTGCTTTTCCCCAGTGCTCTGCAAGCTCTCCAGGGCAACATAAAATCTGGGGCTCTGTGCTTTCTTTCCTTCTGAACAAGTGTTAGTGTTTTCTGCACAAACGCGATTCTGCGAAGCAATGTGAACACTTTTGCTTCCCAGGCACAGAGAAGGTGCTAGCAGGGAATTCTCTGCCTGCTTTTCCCCAGTGCTCTGCAAGCTCTCCAGGGCAACCTAAAATCTGGGGCTCTATGCTTTCTTTCCTTCTGAACAAGTGTTAGTGTTTTCTGCACAAACGCGATTCTGCGAAGCAATGTGAACACTTTTGCTTCCCAGGCACAGAGAAGGTGCTAGCAGGGAATTCTCTGCCTGCCTTTTCCCAAGTGCTCTGCAAGCTCTCCAGGGCAACATAAAATCTGGGGCTCTGTGCTTTCTTTCCTTCTGAACAACTGTTAGTGTTTTCTGCACAAACGCGATTCTGCGAAGCAATGTGAACACTTTTGCTTCCCAGGCACAGAGAAGGTGCTAGCAGGGAATTCTCTGCCTGCTTTTCCCCAGTGCTCTGCAAGCTCTCCAGGGCAACATAAAATCTGGGGCTCTGTGCTTTCTTTCCTTCTGAACAAGTGTTAGTGTTTTCTGCACAAACGCGATTCTGCGAAGCAATGTGAACACTTTTGCTTCCCAGGCACAGAGAAGGTGCTAGCAGGGAATTCTCTGCCTGCTTTTCCCCAGTGCTCTGCAAGCTCTCCAGGGCAACATAAAATCTGGGGCTCTGTACTTTCTTTCCTTCTGAACAACTGTTAGTGTTTTCTGCACAAACGCGATTCTGCGAAGCAATGTGAACACTTTTGCTTCCCAGGCACAGAGAAGGTGCTAGCAGGGAATTCTCTGCCTGCTTTTCCCCAGTGCTCTGCAAGCTCTCCAGGGCAACATAAAATCTGGGGCTCTGTGCTTTCTTTCCTTCTGAACAACTGTTAGTGTTTTCTGCACAAACGCGATTCTGCGAAGCAATGTGAACACTTTTGCTTCCCAGGCACAGAGAAGGTGCTAGCAGGGAATTCTCTGCCTGCTTTTCCCCAGTGCTCTGCAAGCTCTCCAGGGCAACATAAAATCTGGGGCTCTGTGCTTTCTTTCCTTCTGAACAAGTGTTAGTGTTTTCTGCACAAACGCGATTCTGCGAAGCAATGTGAACACTTTTGCTTCCCAGGCACAGAGAAGGTGCTAGCACGGAATTCTCTGCCTGCCTTTTCCCCAGTGCTCTGCAAACTCTCCAGGGCAACCTAAAATCTGGGGCTCTGTGCTTTCTTTCCTTCTGAACAAGTGTTAGTGTTTTCTGCACAAACGCGATTCTGCGAAGCAATGTGAACACTTTTGCTTCCAGGCACAGAGAAGGTGCTAGCAGGGAATTCTCTGCCTGCTTTTCCCCAGTGCTCTGCAAGCTCTCCAGGGCAACATAAAATCTGGGGCTCTGTGCTTTCTTTCCTTCTGAACAAGTGTTAGTGTTTTCTGCACAAACGCGATTCTGCGAAGCAATGTGAACACTTTTGCTTCCCAGGCACAGAGAAGGTGCTAGCAGGGAATTCTCTGCCTGCTTTTCCCCAGTGCTCTGCAAGCTCTCCAGGGCAACATAAAATCTGGGGCTCTGTGCTTTCTTTCCTTCTGAACAAGTGTTAGTGTTTTCTGCACAAACGCGATTCTGCGAAGCAATGTGAACACTTTTGCTTCCCAGGCACAGAGAAGGTGCTAGCACGGAATTCTCTGCCTGCTTTTCCCCAGTGCTCTGCAAACTCTCCAGGGCAACCTAAAATCTGGGGCTCTGTGCTTTCTTTCCTTCTGAACAAGTGTTAGTGTTTTCTGCACAAACGCGATTCTGCGAAGCAATGTGAACACTTTTGCTTCCCAGGCACAGAGAAGGTGCTAGCAGGGAATTCTCTGCCTGCCTTTCCCCAGTGCTCTGCAAGCTCTCCAGGGCAACATAAAATCTGGGGCTCTGTGCTTTCTTTCCTTCTGAACAAGTGTTAGTGTTTTCTGCACAAACGCGATTCTGCGAAGCAATGTGAACACTTTGGCTTCCCAGGCACAGAGAAGGTGCTAGCAGGAATTCTCTGCCTGCCTTTCCCAAGTGCTCTGCAAGCTCTCCAGGGCAACATAAAATCTGGGGCTCTGTGCTTTCTTTCCTTCTGAACAAGTGTCAGTGTTTTCTGCACAAACGCGATTCTGCGAAGCAATGTGAACACTTTTGCTTCCCAGGCACAGAGAAGGTGCTAGCAGGGAATTCTCTGCCTGCCTTTCCCCAGTGCTCTGCAAGCTCTCCAGGGCAACATAAAATCTGGGGCTCTGTGCTTTCTTTCCTTCTGAACAAGTGTCAGTGTTTTCTGCACAAACGCGATTCTGCGAAGCAATGTGAACACTTTTGCTTCCCAGGCACAGAGAAGGTGCTAGCAGGGAATTCTCTGCCTGCTTTTCCCCAGTGCTCTGCAAGCTCTCCAGGGCAACATAAAATCTGGGGCTCTGTGCTTTCTTTCCTTCTGAACAAGTGTCAGTGTTTTCTGCACAAACGCGATTCTGCGAAGCAATGTGAACACTTTTGCTTCCCAGGCACAGAGAAGGTGCTAGCAGGGAATTCTCTGCCTGCCTTTCCCCAGTGCTCTGCAAGCTCTCCAGGGCAACATAAAATCTGGGGCTCTGTGCTTTCTTTCCTTCTGAACAAGTGTTAGTGTTTTCTGCACAAACGCGATTCTGCGAAGCAATGTGAACACTTTTGCTTCCCAGGCACAGAGAAGGTGCTAGCAGGGAATTCTCTGCCTGCTTTTCCCCAGTGCGCTGCAAGCTCTCCAGGGCAACATAAAATCTGGGGCTCTGTGCTTTCTTTCCTTCTGAACAAGTGTCAGTGTTTTCTGCACAAACGCGATTCTGCGAAGCAATGTGAACACTTCTCCTTCCCAGGCACAGAGAAGGTGTTAGCAGGGAATTCTCTGCCTGCCTTTCCCCAGTGCTCTGCAAGCTCTCCAGGGCAACATAAAATCTGGGGCTCTGTGCTTTCTTTCCTTCTGAACAAGTGTCAGTGTTTTCTGCACAAACGCGATTCTGCGAAGCAATGTGAACACTTTTGCTTCCCAGGCACAGAGAAGGTGCTAGCAGGGAATTCTCTGCCTGCCTTTCCCCAGTGCTCTGCAAGCTCTCCAGGGCATAAAATCTGGGGCTCTGTGCTTTCTTTCCTTCTGAACAAGTGTTAGTGTTTTCTGCACAAACGCGATTCTGCGAAGCAATGTGAACACTTTTGCTTCCCAGGCACAGAGAAGGTGCTAGCAGGGAATTCTCTGCCTGCTTTTCCCCAGTGCTCTGCAAGCTCTCCAGGGCAACCTAAAATCTGGGGCTCTGTGCTTTCTTTCCTTCTGAACAAGTGTTAGTGTTTTCTGCACAAACGCGATTCTGCGAAGCAATGTGAACACTTTTGCTTCCCAGGCACAGAGAAGGTGCTAGCAGGGAATTCTCTGCCTGCCTTTCCCAAGTGCTCTGCAAGCTCTCCAGGGCAACATAAAATGTGGGGCTCTGTGCTTTCTTTCCTTCTGAACAACTGTTAGTGTTTTCTGCACAAACGCGATTCTGCGAAGCAATGTGAACACTTTTGCTTCCCAGGCACAGAGAAGGTGCTAGCAGGGAATTCTCTGCCTGCTTTTCCCCAGTGCTCTGCAAGCTCTCCAGGGCAACATAAAATCTGGGGCTCTGTGCTTTCTTTCCTTCTGAACAACTGTTAGTGTTTTCTGCACAAACGCGATTCTGCGAAGCAATGTGAACACTTTTGCTTCCCAGGCACAGAGAAGGTGCTAGCAGGGAATTCTCTGCCTGCTTTTCCCCAGTGCTCTGCAAGCTCTCCAGGGCAACATAAAATCTGGGGCTCTGTGCTTTCTTTCCTTCTGAACAAGTGTTAGTGTTTTCTGCACAAACGCGATTCTGCGAAGCAATGTGAACACTTTTGCTTCCCAGGCACAGAGAAGGTGCTAGCAGGGAATTCTCTGCCTGCTTTTCCCCAGTGCTCTGCAAGCTCTCCAGGGCAACATCAAATCTGGGGCTCTGTGCTTTCTTTCCTTCTGAACAAGTGTTAGTGTTTTCTGCACAAACGCGATTCTGCGAAGCAATGTGAACACTTTTGCTTCCCAGGCACAGAGAAGGTGCTAGCAGGGAATTCTCTGCCTGCTTTTCCCCAGTGCTCTGCAAACTCTCCAGGGCAACCTAAAATCTGGGGCTCTGTGCTTTCTTTCCTTCTGAACAAGTGTTAGTGTTTTCTGCACAAACGCGATTCTGCGAAGCAATGTGAACACTTTTCCTTCCCAGGCACAGAGAAGGTGCTAGCAGGGAATTCTCTGCCTGCCTTTCCCCAGTGCTCTGCAAGCTCTCCAGGGCAACATAAAATCTGGGGCTCTGTGCTTTCTTTCCTTCTGAACAAGTGTTAGTGTTTTCTGCACAAACGCGATTCTGCGAAGCAATGTGAACACTTTTGCTTCCCAGGCACAGAGAAGGTGCTAGCAGGGAATTCTCTGCCTGCCTTTCCCCAGTGCTCTGCAAGCTCTCCAGGGCAACATAAAATCTGGGGCTCTGTGCTTTCTTTCCTTCTGAACAAGTGTTAGTGTTTTCTGCACAAACGCGATTCTGCGAAGCAATGTGAACACTTTTGCTTCCCAGGCACAGAGAAGGTGCTAGCAGGGAATTCTCTGCCTGCCTTTCCCCAGTGCTCTGCAAGCTCTCCAGGGCAACATAAAATCTGGGGCTCTGTGCTTTCTTTCCTTCTGAACAACTGTTAGTGTTTTCTGCACAAACGCGATTCTGCGAAGCAATGTGAACACTTTTGCTTCCCAGGCACAGAGAAGGTGCTAGCAGGGAATTCTCTGCCTGCTTTTCCCCAGTGCTCTGCAAGCTCTCCAGGGCAACCTAAAATCTGGGGCTCTGTGCTTTCTTTCCTTCTGAACAAGTGTTAGTGTTTTCTGCACAAACGCGATTCTGCGAAGCAATGTGAACACTTTTGCTTCCCAGGCACAGAGAAGGTGCTAGCAGGGAATTCTCTGCCTGCCTTTCCCAAGTGCTCTGCAAGCTCTCCAGGGCAACATAAAATGTGGAGCTCTGTGCTTTCTTTCCTTCTGAACAACTGTTAGTGTTTTCTGCACAAACGCGATTCTGCGAAGCAATGTGAACACTTTTGCTTCCCAGGCACAGAGAAGGTGCTAGCAGGGAATTCTCTGCCTGCTTTTCCCCAGTGCTCTGCAAGCTCTCCAGGGCAACATAAAATCTGGGGCTCTGTGCTTTCTTTCCTTCTGAACAAGTGTTAGTGTTTTCTGCACAAACGCGATTCTGCGAAGCAATGTGAACACTTTTGCTTCCCAGGCACAGAGAAGGTGCTAGCAGGGAATTCTCTGCCTGCTTTTCCCCAGTGCTCTGCAAGCTCTCCAGGGCAACATAAAATCTGGGGCTCTGTACTTTCTTTCCTTCTGAACAACTGTTAGTGTTTTCTGCACAAACGCGATTCTGCGAAGCAATGTGAACACTTTTGCTTCCCAGGCACAGAGAAGGTGCTAGCAGGGAATTCTCTGCCTGCTTTTCCCCAGTGCTCTGCAAGCTCTCCAGGGCAACATAAAATCTGGGGCTCTGTGCTTTCTTTCCTTCTGAACAAGTGTTAGTGTTTTCTGCACAAACGCGATTCTGCGAAGCAATGTGAACACTTTTGCTTCCCAGGCACAGAGAAGGTGCTAGCAGGGAATTCTCTGCCTGCTTTTCCCCAGTGCTCTGCAAACTCTCCAGGGCAACCTAAAATCTGGGGCTCTGTGCTTTCTTTCCTTCTGAACAAGTGTTAGTGTTTTCTGCACAAACGCGATTCTGCGAAGCAATGTGAACACTTTTGCTTCCCAGGCACAGAGAAGGTGCTAGCAGGGAATTCTCTGCCTGCTTTTCCCCAGTGCTCTGCAAGCTCTCCAGGGCAACATAAAATCTGGGGCTCTGTGCTTTCTTTCCTTCTGAACAAGTGTTAGTGTTTTCTGCACAAACGCGATTCTGCGAAGCAATGTGAACACTTTTGCTTCCCAGGCACAGAGAAGGTGCTAGCAGGGAATTCTCTGCCTGCCTTTCCCCAGTGCTCTGCAAGCTCTCCAGGGCAACATAAAATCTGGGGCTCTGTGCTTTCTTTCCTTCTGAACAACTGTTAGTGTTTTCTGCACAAACGCGATTCTGCGAAGCAATGTGAACACTTTTGCTTCCCAGGCACAGAGAAGGTGCTAGCAGGGAATTCTCTGCCTGCTTTTCCCCAGTGCTCTGCAAGCTCTCCAGGGCAACATAAAATCTGGGGCTCTGTGCTTTCTTTCCTTCTGAACAAGTGTTAGTGTTTTCTGCACAAACGCGATTCTGCGAAGCAATGTGAACACTTTTGCTTCCCAGGCACAGAGAAGGTGCTAGCAGGGAATTCTCTGCCTGCTTTTCCCCAGTGCTCTGCAAGCTCTCCAGGGCAACATAAAATCTGGGGCTCTGTGCTTTCTTTCCTTCTGAACAAGTGTTAGTGTTTTCTGCACAAACGCGATTCTGCGAAGCAATGTGAACACTTTTGCTTCCCAGGCACAGAGAAGGTGCTAGCAGGGAATTCTCTGCCTGCTTTTCCCCAGTGCTCTGCAAGCTCTCCAGGGCAACATAAAATCTGGGGCTCTGTGCTTTCTTTCCTTCTGAACAAGTGTCAGTGTTTTCTGCACAAACACGATTCTGCGAAGCAATGTGAACACTTTTGCTTCCCAGGCACAGAGAAGGTGCTAGCAGGGAATTCTCTGCCTGCCTTTCCCCAGTGCTCTGCAAGCTCTCCAGGGCAACATAAAATCTGGGGCTCTGTGCTTTCTTTCCTTCTGAACAACTGTTAGTGTTTTCTGCACAAACGCGATTCTGCGAAGCAATGTGAACACTTTTGCTTCCCAGGCACAGAGAAGGTGCTAGCAGGGAATTCTCTGCCTGCTTTTCCCCAGTGCTCTGCAAGCTCTCCAGGGCAACATAAAATCTGGGGCTCTGTGCTTTCTTTCCTTCTGAACAAGTGTTAGTGTTTTCTGCACAAACGCGATTCTGCGAAGCAATGTGAACACTTTTGCTTCCCAGGCACAGAGAAGGTGCTAGCACGGAATTCTCTGCCTGCTTTTCCCCAGTGCTCTGCAAGCTCTCCAGGGCAACATAAAATCTGGGGCTCTGTGCTTTCTTTCCTTCTGAACAACTGTTAGTGTTTTCTGCACAAACGCGATTCTGCGAAGCAATGTGAACACTTTTGCTTCCCAGGCACAGAGAAGGTGCTAGCAGGGAATTCTCTGCCTGCCTTTCCCCAGTGCTCTGCAAGCTCTCCAGGGCAACATAAAATCTGGAGCTCTGTGCTTTCTTTCCTTCTGAACAAGTGTTAGTGTTTTCTGCACAAACGCGATTCTGCGAAGCAATGTGAACACTTTTGCTTCCCAGGCACAGAGAAGGTGCTAGCAGGGAATTCTCTGCCTGCTTTTCCCCAGTGCGCTGCAAGCTCTCCAGGGCAACATAAAATCTGGGGCTCTGTGCTTTCTTTCCTTCTGAACAAGTGTCAGTGTTTTCTGCACAAACGCGATTCTGCGAAGCAATGTGAACACTTCTCCTTCCCAGGCACAGAGAAGGTGTTAGCAGGGAATTCTCTGCCTGCCTTTCCCCAGTGCTCTGCAAGCTCTCCAGGGCAACATAAAATCTGGGGCTCTGTGCTTTCTTTCCTTCTGAACAAGTGTCAGTGTTTTCTGCACAAACGCGATTCTGCGAAGCAATGTGAACACTTTTGCTTCCCAGGCACAGAGAAGGTGCTAGCAGGGAATTCTCTGCCTGCCTTTCCCCAGTGCTCTGCAAGCTCTCCAGGGCAACATAAAATGTGGGGCTCTGTGCTTTCTTTCCTTCTGAACAAGTGTTAGTGTTTTCTGCACAAACGCGATTCTGCGAAGCAATGTGAACACTTTTGCTTCCCAGGCACAGAGAAGGTGCTAGCAGGGAATTCTCTGCCTGCTTTTCCCCAGTGCTCTGCAAGCTCTCCAGGGCAACATAAAATCTGGGGCTCTGTGCTTTCTTTCCTTCTGAACAAGTGTTAGTGTTTTCTGCACAAACGCGATTCTGCGAAGCAATGTGAACACTTTTGCTTCCCAGGCACAGAGAAGGTGCTAGCAGGGAATTCTCTGCCTGCCTTTCCCAAGTGCTCTGCAAGCTCTCCAGGGCAACATAAAATGTGGGACTCTGTGCTTTCTTTCCTTCTGAACAAGTGTCAGTGTTTTCTGCACAAACGCGATTCTGCGAAGCAATGTGAACACTTTTGCTTCCCAGGCACAGAGAAGGTGCTAGCAGGGAATTCTCTGCCTGCTTTTCCCCAGTGCTCTGCAAGCTCTCCAGGGCAACATAAAATCTGGGGCTCTGTGCTTTCTTTCCTTCTGAACAACTGTTAGTGTTTTCTGCACAAACGCGATTCTGCGAAGCAATGTGAACACTTTTGCTTCCCAGGCACAGAGAAGGTGCTAGCAGGGAATTCTCTGCCTGCTTTTCCCCAGTGCTCTGCAAGCTCTCCAGGGCAACATAAAATCTGGGGCTCTGGGCTTTCTTTCCTTCTGAACAAGTGTTAGTGTTTTCTGCACAAACGCGATTCTGCGAAGCAATGTGAACACTTTTGCTTCCCAGGCACAGAGAAGGTGCTAGCAGGGAATTCTCTGCCTGCTTTTCCCCAGTGCTCTGCAAGCTCTCCAGGGCAACATCAAATCTGGGGCTCTGTGCTTTCTTTCCTTCTGAACAAGTGTTAGTGTTTTCTGCACAAACGCGATTCTGCGAAGCAATGTGAACACTTTTGCTTCCCAGGCACAGAGAAGGTGCTAGCAGGGAATTCTCTGCCTGCTTTTCCCCAGTGCTCTGCAAACTCTCCAGGGCAACCTAAAATCTGGGGCTCTGTGCTTTCTTTCCTTCTGAACAAGTGTTAGTGTTTTCTGCACAAACGCGATTCTGCGAAGCAATGTGAACACTTTTGCTTCCCAGGCACAGAGAAGGTGCTAGCAGGGAATTCTCTGCCTGCTTTTCCCCAGTGCTCTGCAAGCTCTCCAGGGCAACATAAAATCTGGGGCTCTGTGCTTTCTTTCCTTCTGAACAAGTGTTAGTGTTTTCTGCACAAACGCGATTCTGCGAAGCAATGTGAACACTTTTGCTTCCCAGGCACAGAGAAGGTGCTAGCAGGGAATTCTCTGCCTGCCTTTCCCCAGTGCTCTGCAAGCTCTCCAGGGCAACATAAAATCTGGGGCTCTGTGCTTTCTTTCCTTCTGAACAAGTGTTAGTGTTTTCTGCACAAACGCGATTCTGCGAAGCAATGTGAACACTTTTGCTTCCCAGGCACAGAGAAGGTGCTAGCAGGGAATTCTCTGCCTGCCTTTCCCCAGTGCTCTGCAAGCTCTCCAGGGCAACATAAAATCTGGGGCTCTGTGCTTTCTTTCCTTCTGAACAACTGTTAGTGTTTTCTGCACAAACGCGATTCTGCGAAGCAATGTGAACACTTTTGCTTCCCAGGCACAGAGAAGGTGCTAGCACGGAATTCTCTGCCGCTTTTCCCCAGTGCTCTGCAAACTCTCCAGGGCAACCTAAAATCTGGGGCTCTGTGCTTTCTTTCCTTCTGAACAAGTGTTAGTGTTTTCTGCACAAACGCGATTCTGCGAAGCAATGTGAATACTTTTGCTTCCCAGGCACAGAGAAGGTGCTAGCAGGGAATTCTCTGCCTGCTTTTCCCCAGTGCTCTGCAAGCTCTCCAGGGCAACATAAAATCTGGGGCTCTGTGCTTTCTTTCCTTCTGAACAAGTGTTAGTGTTTTCTGCACAAACGCGATTCTGCGAAGCAATGTGAACACTTTTGCTTCCCAGGCACAGAGAAGGTGCTAGCAGGGAATTCTCTGCCTGCCTTTCCCCAGTGCTCTGCAAGCTCTCCAGGGCAACATAAAATCTGGGGCTCTGTGCTTTCTTTCCTTCTGAACAAGTGTTAGTGTTTTCTGCACAAACGCGATTCTGCGAAGCAATGTGAACACTTTGGCTTCCCAGGCACAGAGAAGGTGCTAGCAGGGAATTCTCTGCCTGCCTTTCCCAAGTGCTCTGCAAGCTCTCCAGGGCAACATAAAATCTGGGGCTCTGTGCTTTCTTTCCTTCTGAACAAGTGTCAGTGTTTTCTGCACAAACGCGATTCTGCGAAGCAATGTGAACACTTTTGCTTCCCAGGCACAGAGAAGGTGCTAGCAGGGAATTCTCTGCCTGCCTTTCCCCAGTGCTCTGCAAGCTCTCCAGGGCAACATAAAATCTGGGGCTCTGTGCTTTCTTTCCTTCTGAACAAGTGTCAGTGTTTTCTGCACAAACGCGATTCTGCGAAGCAATGTGAACACTTTTGCTTCCCAGGCACAGAGAAGGTGCTAGCAGGGAATTCTCTGCCTGCTTTTCCCCAGTGCTCTGCAAGCTCTCCAGGGCAACATAAAATCTGGGGCTCTGTGCTTTCTTTCCTTCTGAACAAGTGTCAGTGTTTTCTGCACAAACGCGATTCTGCGAAGCAATGTGAACACTTTTGCTTCCCAGGCACAGAGAAGGTGCTAGCAGGGAATTCTCTGCCTGCCTTTCCCCAGTGCTCTGCAAGCTCTCCAGGGCAACATAAAATCTGGGGCTCTGTGCTTTCTTTCCTTCTGAACAAGTGTTAGTGTTTTCTGCACAAACGCGATTCTGCGAAGCAATGTGAACACTTTTGCTTCCCAGGCACAGAGAAGGTGCTAGCAGGGAATTCTCTGCCTGCTTTTCCCCAGTGCGCTGCAAGCTCTCCAGGGCAACATAAAATCTGGGGCTCTGTGCTTTCTTTCCTTCTGAACAAGTGTCAGTGTTTTCTGCACAAACGCGATTCTGCGAAGCAATGTGAACACTTCTCCTTCCCAGGCACAGAGAAGGTGTTAGCAGGGAATTCTCTGCCTGCCTTTCCCCAGTGCTCTGCAAGCTCTCCAGGGCAACATAAAATCTGGGGCTCTGTGCTTTCTTTCCTTCTGAACAAGTGTCAGTGTTTTCTGCACAAACGCGATTCTGCGAAGCAATGTGAACACTTTTGCTTCCCAGGCACAGAGAAGGTGCTAGCAGGGAATTCTCTGCCTGCCTTTCCCCAGTGCTCTGCAAGCTCTCCAGGGCAACATAAAATCTGGGGCTCTGTGCTTTCTTTCCTTCTGAACAAGTGTTAGTGTTTTCTGCACAAACGCGATTCTGCGAAGCAATGTGAACACTTTTGCTTCCCA
The DNA here is from genome assembly GCA_030819815.1 of Strix occidentalis. Taxonomy (NCBI): domain Eukaryota; kingdom Metazoa; phylum Chordata; class Aves; order Strigiformes; family Strigidae; genus Strix; species Strix occidentalis. Next base: position 22,966 of record JASWHU010000652.1, read on the forward strand.
GGCACAGAGAAGGTGCTAGCAGGGAATTCTCTGCCTGCTTTTCCCCAGTGCTCTGCAAGCTCTCCAGGGCAACCTAAAATCTGGGGCTCTGTGCTTTCTTTCCTTCTGAACAAGTGTTAGTGTTTTCTGCACAAACGCGATTCTGCGAAGCAATGTGAACACTTTTGCTTCCCAGGCACAGAGAAGGTGCTAGCAGGGAATTCTCTGCCTGCCTTTCCCAAGTGCTCTGCAAGCTCTCCAGGGCAACATAAAATGTGGGGCTCTGTGCTTTCTTTCCTTCTGAACAACTGTTAGTGTTTTCTGCACAAACGCGATTCTGCGAAGCAATGTGAACACTTTTGCTTCCCAGGCACAGAGAAGGTGCTAGCAGGGAATTCTCTGCCTGCTTTTCCCCAGTGCTCTGCAAGCTCTCCAGGGCAACATAAAATCTGGGGCTCTGTGCTTTCTTTCCTTCTGAACAACTGTTAGTGTTTTCTGCACAAACGCGATTCTGCGAAGCAATGTGAACACTTTTGCTTCCCAGGCACAGAGAAGGTGCTAGCAGGGAATTCTCTGCCTGCTTTTCCCCAGTGCTCTGCAAGCTCTCCAGGGCAACATAAAATCTGGGGCTCTGTGCTTTCTTTCCTTCTGAACAAGTGTTAGTGTTTTCTGCACAAACGCGATTCTGCGAAGCAATGTGAACACTTTTGCTTCCCAGGCACAGAGAAGGTGCTAGCAGGGAATTCTCTGCCTGCTTTTCCCCAGTGCTCTGCAAGCTCTCCAGGGCAACATAAAATCTGGGGCTCTGTGCTTTCTTTCCTTCTGAACAACTGTTAGTGTTTTCTGCACAAACGCGATTCTGCGAAGCAATGTGAACACTTTTGCTTCCCAGGCACAGAGAAGGTGCTAGCAGGGAATTCTCTGCCTGCTTTTCCCCAGTGCTCTGCAAGCTCTCCAGGGCAACATCAAATCTGGGGCTCTGTGCTTTCTTTCCTTCTGAACAAGTGTTAGTGTTTTCTGCACAAACGCGATTCTGCGAAGCAATGTGAACACTTTTGCTTCCCAGGCACAGAGAAGGTGCTAGCAGGGAATTCTCTGCCTGCTTTTCCCCAGTGCTCTGCAAACTCTCCAGGGCAACCTAAAATCTGGGGCTCTGTGCTTTCTTTCCTTCTGAACAAGTGTTAGTGTTTTCTGCACAAACGCGATTCTGCGAAGCAATGTGAACACTTTTGCTTCCCAGGCACAGAGAAGGTGCTAGCAGGGAATTCTCTGCCTGCTTTTCCCCAGTGCTCTGCAAGCTCTCCAGGGCAACATAAAATCTGGGGCTCTGTGCTTTCTTTCCTTCTGAACAAGTGTTAGTGTTTTCTGCACAAACGCGATTCTGCGAAGCAATGTGAACACTTTTGCTTCCCAGGCACAGAGAAGGTGCTAGCAGGGAATTCTCTGCCTGCCTTTCCCCAGTGCTCTGCAAGCTCTCCAGGGCAACATAAAATCTGGGGCTCTGTGCTTTCTTTCCTTCTGAACAAGTGTTAGTGTTTTCTGCACAAACGCGATTCTGCGAAGCAATGTGAACACTTTTGCTTCCCAGGCACAGAGAAGGTGCTAGCAGGGAATTCTCTGCCTGCCTTTCCCCAGTGCTCTGCAAGCTCTCCAGGGCAACATAAAATCTGGGGCTCTGTGCTTTCTTTCCTTCTGAACAACTGTTAGTGTTTTCTGCACAAACGCGATTCTGCGAAGCAATGTGAACACTTTTGCTTCCCAGGCACAGAGAAGGTGCTAGCACGGAATTCTCTGCCTGCTTTTCCCCAGTGCTCTGCAAACTCTCCAGGGCAACCTAAAATCTGGGGCTCTGTGCTTTCTTTCCTTCTGAACAAGTGTTAGTGTTTTCTGCACAAACGCGATTCTGCGAAGCAATGTGAATACTTTTGCTTCCCAGGCACAGAGAAGGTGCTAGCAGGGAATTCTCTGCCTGCTTTTCCCCAGTGCTCTGCAAGCTCTCCAGGGCAACATAAAATCTGGGGCTCTGTGCTTTCTTTCCTTCTGAACAAGTGTTAGTGTTTTCTGCACAAACGCGATTCTGCGAAGCAATGTGAACACTTTTGCTTCCCAGGCACAGAGAAGGTGCTAGCAGGGAATTCTCTGCCTGCCTTTCCCAAGTGCTCTGCAAGCTCTCCAGGGCAACATAAAATCTGGGGCTCTGTGCTTTCTTTCCTTCTGAACAAGTGTCAGTGTTTTCTGCACAAACGCGATTCTGCGAAGCAATGTGAACACTTTTGCTTCCCAGGCACAGAGAAGGTGCTAGCAGGGAATTCTCTGCCTGCCTTTCCCCAGTGCTCTGCAAGCTCTCCAGGGCAACATAAAATCTGGGGCTCTGTGCTTTCTTTCCTTCTGAACAAGTGTCAGTGTTTTCTGCACAAACGCGATTCTGCGAAGCAATGTGAACACTTTTGCTTCCCAGGCACAGAGAAGGTGCTAGCAGGGAATTCTCTGCCTGCTTTTCCCCAGTGCTCTGCAAGCTCTCCAGGGCAACATAAAATCTGGGGCTCTGTGCTTTCTTTCCTTCTGAACAAGTGTCAGTGTTTTCTGCACAAACGCGATTCTGCGAAGCAATGTGAACACTTTTGCTTCCCAGGCACAGAGAAGGTGCTAGCAGGGAATTCTCTGCCTGCCTTTCCCCAGTGCTCTGCAAGCTCTCCAGGGCAACATAAAATCTGGGGCTCTGTGCTTTCTTTCCTTCTGAACAAGTGTTAGTGTTTTCTGCACAAACGCGATTCTGCGAAGCAATGTGAACACTTTTGCTTCCCAGGCACAGAGAAGGTGCTAGCAGGGAATTCTCTGCCTGCTTTTCCCCAGTGCGCTGCAAGCTCTCCAGGGCAACATAAAATCTGGGGCTCTGTGCTTTCTTTCCTTCTGAACAAGTGTCAGTGTTTTCTGCACAAACGCGATTCTGCGAAGCAATGTGAACACTTCTCCTTCCCAGGCACAGAGAAGGTGTTAGCAGGGAATTCTCTGCCTGCCTTTCCCCAGTGCTCTGCAAGCTCTCCAGGGCAACATAAAATCTGGGGCTCTGTGCTTTCTTTCCTTCTGAACAAGTGTCAGTGTTTTCTGCACAAACGCGATTCTGCGAAGCAATGTGAACACTTTTGCTTCCCAGGCACAGAGAAGGTGCTAGCAGGGAATTCTCTGCCTGCCTTTCCCCAGTGCTCTGCAAGCTCTCCAGGGCAACATAAAATCTGGGGCTCTGTGCTTTCTTTCCTTCTGAACAAGTGTTAGTGTTTTCTGCACAAACGCGATTCTGCGAAGCAATGTGAACACTTTTGCTTCCCAGGCACAGAGAAGGTGCTAGCAGGGAATTCTCTGCCTGCTTTTCCCCAGTGCTCTGCAAGCTCTCCAGGGCAACCTAAAATCTGGGGCTCTGTGCTTTCTTTCCTTCTGAACAAGTGTTAGTGTTTTCTGCACAAACGCGATTCTGCGAAGCAATGTGAACACTTTTGCTTCCCAGGCACAGAGAAGGTGCTAGCAGGGAATTCTCTGCCTGCCTTTCCCAAGTGCTCTGCAAGCTCTCCAGGGCAACATAAAATGTGGGGCTCTGTGCTTTCTTTCCTTCTGAACAACTGTTAGTGTTTTCTGCACAAACGCGATTCTGCGAAGCAATGTGAACACTTTTGCTTCCCAGGCACAGAGAAGGTGCTAGCAGGGAATTCTCTGCCTGCTTTTCCCCAGTGCTCTGCAAGCTCTCCAGGGCAACATAAAATCTGGGGCTCTGTGCTTTCTTTCCTTCTGAACAACTGTTAGTGTTTTCTGCACAAACGCGATTCTGCGAAGCAATGTGAACACTTTTGCTTCCCAGGCACAGAGAAGGTGCTAGCAGGGAATTCTCTGCCTGCTTTTCCCCAGTGCTCTGCAAGCTCTCCAGGGCAACATAAAATCTGGGGCTCTGTGCTTTCTTTCCTTCTGAACAAGTGTTAGTGTTTTCTGCACAAACGCGATTCTGCGAAGCAATGTGAACACTTTTGCTTCCCAGGCACAGAGAAGGTGCTAGCAGGGAATTCTCTGCCTGCTTTTCCCCAGTGCTCTGCAAGCTCTCCAGGGCAACATCAAATCTGGGGCTCTGTGCTTTCTTTCCTTCTGAACAAGTGTTAGTGTTTTCTGCACAAACGCGATTCTGCGAAGCAATGTGAACACTTTTGCTTCCCAGGCACAGAGAAGGTGCTAGCAGGGAATTCTCTGCCTGCTTTTCCCCAGTGCTCTGCAAACTCTCCAGGGCAACCTAAAATCTGGGGCTCTGTGCTTTCTTTCCTTCTGAACAAGTGTTAGTGTTTTCTGCACAAACGCGATTCTGCGAAGCAATGTGAACACTTTTCCTTCCCAGGCACAGAGAAGGTGCTAGCAGGGAATTCTCTGCCTGCCTTTCCCCAGTGCTCTGCAAGCTCTCCAGGGCAACATAAAATCTGGGGCTCTGTGCTTTCTTTCCTTCTGAACAAGTGTTAGTGTTTTCTGCACAAACGCGATTCTGCGAAGCAATGTGAACACTTTTGCTTCCCAGGCACAGAGAAGGTGCTAGCAGGGAATTCTCTGCCTGCCTTTCCCCAGTGCTCTGCAAGCTCTCCAGGGCAACATAAAATCTGGGGCTCTGTGCTTTCTTTCCTTCTGAACAAGTGTTAGTGTTTTCTGCACAAACGCGATTCTGCGAAGCAATGTGAACACTTTTGCTTCCCAGGCACAGAGAAGGTGCTAGCAGGGAATTCTCTGCCTGCCTTTCCCCAGTGCTCTGCAAGCTCTCCAGGGCAACATAAAATCTGGGGCTCTGTGCTTTCTTTCCTTCTGAACAAGTGTTAGTGTTTTCTGCACAAACGCGATTCTGCGAAGCAATGTGAACACTTTGGCTTCCCAGGCACAGAGAAGGTGCTAGCAGGGAATTCTCTGCCTGCCTTTCCCAAGTGCTCTGCAAGCTCTCCAGGGCAACATAAAATCTGGGGCTCTGTGCTTTCTTTCCTTCTGAACAAGTGTCAGTGTTTTCTGCACAAACGCGATTCTGCGAAGCAATGTGAACACTTTTGCTTCCCAGGCACAGAGAAGGTGCTAGCAGGGAATTCTCTGCCTGCCTTTCCCCAGTGCTCTGCAAGCTCTCCAGGGCAACATAAAATCTGGGGCTCTGTGCTTTCTTTCCTTCTGAACAAGTGTCAGTGTTTTCTGCACAAACGCGATTCTGCGAAGCAATGTGAACACTTTTGCTTCCCAGGCACAGAGAAGGTGCTAGCAGGGAATTCTCTGCCTGCTTTTCCCCAGTGCTCTGCAAGCTCTCCAGGGCAACATAAAATCTGGGGCTCTGTGCTTTCTTTCCTTCTGAACAAGTGTCAGTGTTTTCTGCACAAACGCGATTCTGCGAAGCAATGTGAACACTTTTGCTTCCCAGGCACAGAGAAGGTGCTAGCAGGGAATTCTCTGCCTGCCTTTCCCCAGTGCTCTGCAAGCTCTCCAGGGCAACATAAAATCTGGGGCTCTGTGCTTTCTTTCCTTCTGAACAAGTGTTAGTGTTTTCTGCACAAACGCGATTCTGCGAAGCAATGTGAACACTTTTGCTTCCCAGGCACAGAGAAGGTGCTAGCAGGGAATTCTCTGCCTGCTTTTCCCCAGTGCGCTGCAAGCTCTCCAGGGCAACATAAAATCTGGGGCTCTGTGCTTTCTTTCCTTCTGAACAACTGTTAGTGTTTTCTGCACAAACGCGATTCTGCGAAGCAATGTGAACACTTCTCCTTCCCAGGCACAGAGAAGGTGTTAGCAGGGAATTCTCTGCCTGCCTTTCCCCAGTGCTCTGCAAGCTCTCCAGGGCAACATAAAATCTGGGGCTCTGTGCTTTCTTTCCTTCTGAACAAGTGTTAGTGTTTTCTGCACAAACGCGATTCTGCGAAGCAATGTGAACACTTTTGCTTCCCAGGCACAGAGAAGGTGCTAGCAGGGAATTCTCTGCCTGCTTTTCCCCAGTGCTCTGCAAGCTCTCCAGGGCAACATCAAATCTGGGGCTCTGTGCTTTCTTTCCTTCTGAACAAGTGTTAGTGTTTTCTGCACAAACGCGATTCTGCGAAGCAATGTGAACACTTTTGCTTCCCAGGCACAGAGAAGGTGCTAGCAGGGAATTCTCTGCCTGCTTTTCCCCAGTGCTCTGCAAACTCTCCAGGGCAACCTAAAATCTGGGGCTCTGTGCTTTCTTTCCTTCTGAACAAGTGTTAGTGTTTTCTGCACAAACGCGATTCTGCGAAGCAATGTGAACACTTTTCCTTCCCAGGCACAGAGAAGGTGCTAGCAGGGAATTCTCTGCCTGCCTTTCCCCAGTGCTCTGCAAGCTCTCCAGGGCAACATAAAATCTGGGGCTCTGTGCTTTCTTTCCTTCTGAACAAGTGTTAGTGTTTTCTGCACAAACGCGATTCTGCGAAGCAATGTGAACACTTTTGCTTCCCAGGCACAGAGAAGGTGCTAGCAGGGAATTCTCTGCCTGCCTTTCCCCAGTGCTCTGCAAGCTCTCCAGGGCAACATAAAATCTGGGGCTCTGTGCTTTCTTTCCTTCTGAACAAGTGTTAGTGTTTTCTGCACAAACGCGATTCTGCGAAGCAATGTGAACACTTTTGCTTCCCAGGCACAGAGAAGGTGCTAGCAGGGAATTCTCTGCCTGCCTTTCCCCAGTGCTCTGCAAGCTCTCCAGGGCAACATAAAATCTGGGGCTCTGTGCTTTCTTTCCTTCTGAACAACTGTTAGTGTTTTCTGCACAAACGCGATTCTGCGAAGCAATGTGAACACTTTTGCTTCCCAGGCACAGAGAAGGTGCTAGCAGGGAATTCTCTGCCTGCTTTTCCCCAGTGCTCTGCAAGCTCTCCAGGGCAACCTAAAATCTGGGGCTCTGTGCTTTCTTTCCTTCTGAACAAGTGTTAGTGTTTTCTGCACAAACGCGATTCTGCGAAGCAATGTGAACACTTTTGCTTCCCAGGCACAGAGAAGGTGCTAGCAGGGAATTCTCTGCCTGCCTTTCCCAAGTGCTCTGCAAGCTCTCCAGGGCAACATAAAATGTGGAGCTCTGTGCTTTCTTTCCTTCTGAACAACTGTTAGTGTTTTCTGCACAAACGCGATTCTGCGAAGCAATGTGAACACTTTTGCTTCCCAGGCACAGAGAAGGTGCTAGCAGGGAATTCTCTGCCTGCTTTTCCCCAGTGCTCTGCAAGCTCTCCAGGGCAACATCAAATCTGGGGCTCTGGGCTTTCTTTCCTTCTGAACAAGTGTTAGTGTTTTCTGCACAAACGCGATTCTGCGAAGCAATGTGAACACTTTTGCTTCCCAGGCACAGAGAAGGTGCTAGCAGGGAATTCTCTGCCTGCTTTTCCCCAGTGCTCTGCAAGCTCTCCAGGGCAACATAAAATCTGGGGCTCTGTACTTTCTTTCCTTCTGAACAACTGTTAGTGTTTTCTGCACAAACGCGATTCTGCGAAGCAATGTGAACACTTTTGCTTCCCAGGCACAGAGAAGGTGCTAGCAGGGAATTCTCTGCCTGCTTTTCCCCAGTGCTCTGCAAGCTCTCCAGGGCAACATAAAATCTGGGGCTCTGTGCTTTCTTTCCTTCTGAACAAGTGTTAGTGTTTTCTGCACAAACGCGATTCTGCGAAGCAATGTGAACACTTTTGCTTCCCAGGCACAGAGAAGGTGCTAGCACGGAATTCTCTGCCTGCTTTTCCCCAGTGCTCTGCAAACTCTCCAGGGCAACCTAAAATCTGGGGCTCTGTGCTTTCTTTCCTTCTGAACAAGTGTTAGTGTTTTCTGCACAAACGCGATTCTGCGAAGCAATGTGAACACTTTTGCTTCCCAGGCACAGAGAAGGTGCTAGCAGGGAATTCTCTGCCTGCTTTTCCCCAGTGCTCTGCAAGCTCTCCAGGGCAACATAAAATCTGGGGCTCTGTGCTTTCTTTCCTTCTGAACAAGTGTTAGTGTTTTCTGCACAAACGCGATTCTGCGAAGCAATGTGAACACTTTTGCTTCCCAGGCACAGAGAAGGTGCTAGCAGGGAATTCTCTGCCTGCCTTTCCCCAGTGCTCTGCAAGCTCTCCAGGGCAACATAAAATCTGGGGCTCTGTGCTTTCTTTCCTTCTGAACAACTGTTAGTGTTTTCTGCACAAACGCGATTCTGCGAAGCAATGTGAACACTTTTGCTTCCCAGGCACAGAGAAGGTGCTAGCAGGGAATTCTCTGCCTGCTTTTCCCCAGTGCTCTGCAAGCTCTCCAGGGCAACATAAAATCTGGGGCTCTGTGCTTTCTTTCCTTCTGAACAAGTGTTAGTGTTTTCTGCACAAACGCGATTCTGCGAAGCAATGTGAACACTTTTGCTTCCCAGGCACAGAGAAGGTGCTAGCAGGGAATTCTCTGCCTGCTTTTCCCCAGTGCTCTGCAAGCTCTCCAGGGCAACATAAAATCTGGGGCTCTGTGCTTTCTTTCCTTCTGAACAAGTGTTAGTGTTTTCTGCACAAACGCGATTCTGCGAAGCAATGTGAACACTTTTGCTTCCCAGGCACAGAGAAGGTGCTAGCAGGGAATTCTCTGCCTGCTTTTCCCCAGTGCTCTGCAAGCTCTCCAGGGCAACATAAAATCTGGGGCTCTGTGCTTTCTTTCCTTCTGAACAAGTGTCAGTGTTTTCTGCACAAACACGATTCTGCGAAGCAATGTGAACACTTTTGCTTCCCAGGCACAGAGAAGGTGCTAGCAGGGAATTCTCTGCCTGCCTTTCCCCAGTGCTCTGCAAGCTCTCCAGGGCAACATAAAATCTGGGGCTCTGTGCTTTCTTTCCTTCTGAACAACTGTTAGTGTTTTCTGCACAAACGCGATTCTGCGAAGCAATGTGAACACTTTTGCTTCCCAGGCACAGAGAAGGTGCTAGCAGGGAATTCTCTGCCTGCTTTTCCCCAGTGCTCTGCAAGCTCTCCAGGGCAACATAAAATCTGGGGCTCTGTGCTTTCTTTCCTTCTGAACAAGTGTTAGTGTTTTCTGCACAAACGCGATTCTGCGAAGCAATGTGAACACTTTTGCTTCCCAGGCACAGAGAAGGTGCTAGCAGGGAATTCTCTGCCTGCTTTTCCCCAGTGCTCTGCAAGCTCTCCAGGGCAACATAAAATCTGGGGCTCTGTGCTTTCTTTCCTTCTGAACAAGTGTTAGTGTTTTCTGCACAAACGCGATTCTGCGAAGCAATGTGAACACTTTTGCTTCCCAGGCACAGAGAAGGTGCTAGCAGGGAATTTTCTGCCTGCCTATCCCCAGTGCTCTGCAAGCTCTCCAGGGCAACCTAAAATCTGGGGCTCTGGGCTTTCTTTCCTTCTGAACAAGTGTTAGTGTTTTCTGCACAAACGCGATTCTGCGAAGCAATGTGAACACTTTTGCTTCCCAGGCACAGAGAAGGTGCTAGCAGGGAATTCTCTGCCTGCTTTTCCCCAGTGCTCTGCAAGCTCTCCAGGGCAACATCAAATGTGGGGCTCTGTGCTTTCTTTCCTTCTGAACAAGTGTTAGAGTTTTCCGCACAAACGCGATTCTGCGAAGCAATGTGAACACTTCTGCTTCCCAGGCACAGAGAAGGTGCTAGCAGGGAATTCTCTGCCTGCTTTTCCCCAGTGCTCTGCAAGCTCTCCAGGGCAACATAAAATCTGGGGCTCTGTGCTTTCTTTCCTTCTGAACAAGTGTTAGTGTTTTCTGCACAAACGCGATTCTGCGAAGCAATGTGAACACTTTTGCTTCCCAGGCACAGAGAAGGTGCTAGCAGGGAATTCTCTGCCTGCCTTTCCCCAGTGCTCTGCAAGCTCTCCAGGGCAACATAAAATGTGGGGCTCTGTGCTTTCTTTCCTTCTGAACAAGTGTTAGTGTTTTCTGCACAAACGCGATTCTGCGAAGCAATGTGAACACTTTTGCTTCCCAGGCACAGAGAAGGTGCTAGCAGGGAATTCTCTGCCTGCTTTTCCCCAGTGCTCTGCAAGCTCTCCAGGGCAACATAAAATCTGGGGCTCTGTGCTTTCTTTCCTTCTGAACAACTGTTAGTGTTTTCTGCACAAACGCGATTCTGCGAAGCAATGTGAACACTTTTGCTTCCCAGGCACAGAGAAGGTGCTAGCAGGGAATTCTCTGCCTGCTTTTCCCCAGTGCTCTGCAAGCTCTCCAGGGCAACATAAAATCTGGGGCTCTGTGCTTTCTTTCCTTCTGAACAACTGTTAGTGTTTTCTGCACAAACGCGATTCTGCGAAGCAATGTGAACACTTTTGCTTCCCAGGCACAGAGAAGGTGCTAGCAGGGAATTCTCTGCCTGCTTTTCCCCAGTGCTCTGCAAGCTCTCCAGGGCAACCTAAAATCTGGGGCTCTGTGCTTTCTTTCCTTCTGAACAAGTGTTAGTGTTTTCTGCACAAACGCGATTCTGCGAAGCAATGTGAACACTTTTGCTTCCCAGGCACAGAGAAGGTGCTAGCAGGGAATTCTCTGCCTGCTTTTCCCCAGTGCTCTGCAAGCTCTCCAGGGCAACATCAAATCTGGGGCTCTGTGCTTTCTTTCCTTCTGAACAAGTGTTAGTGTTTTCTGCACAAACGCGATTCTGCGAAGCAATGTGAACACTTTTGCTTCCCAGGCACAGAGAAGGTGCTAGCAGGGAATTCTCTGCCTGCCTTTCCCCAGTGCTCTGCAAGCTCTCCAGGGCAACATAAAATCTGGGGCTCTGTGCTTTCTTTCCTTCTGAACAACTGTTAGTGTTTTCTGCACAAACGCGATTCTGCGAAGCAATGTGAACACTTTTGCTTCCCAGGCACAGAGAAGGTGCTAGCAGGGAATTCTCTGCCTGCCTTTCCCCAGTGCTCTGCAAGCTCTCCAGGGCAACATAAAATCTGGGGCTCTGTGCTTTCTTTCCTTCTGAACAACTGTTAGTGTTTTCTGCACAAACGCGATTCTGCGAAGCAATGTGAACACTTTTGCTTCCCAGGCACAGAGAAGGTGCTAGCAGGGAATTCTCTGCCTGCTTTTCCCCAGTGCTCTGCAAGCTCTCCAGGGCAACATAAAATCTGGGGCTCTGTGCTTTCTTTCCTTCTGAACAAGTGTTAGTGTTTTCTGCACAAACGCGATTCTGCGAAGCAATGTGAACACTTTTGCTTCCCAGGCACAGAGAAGGTGCTAGCAGGGAATTCTCTGCCTGCTTTTCCCCAGTGCTCTGCAAGCTCTCCAGGGCAACATAAAATCTGGGGCTCTGTGCTTTCTTTCCTTCTGAACAAGTGTTAGTGTTTTCTGCACAAACGCGATTCTGCGAAGCAATGTGAACACTTTTGCTTCCCAGGCACAGAGAAGGTGCTAGCAGGGAATTCTCTGCCTGCCTTTCCCCAGTGCTCTGCAAGCTCTCCAGGGCAACATAAAATCTGGGGCTCTGTGCTTTCTTTCCTTCTGAACAACTGTTAGTGTTTTCTGCACAAACGCGATTCTGCGAAGCAATGTGAACACTTTTGCTTCCCAGGCACAGAGAAGGTGCTAGCAGGGAATTCTCTGCCTGCTTTTCCCCAGTGCTCTGCAAGCTCTCCAGGGCAACCTAAAATCTGGGGCTCTGTGCTTTCTTTCCTTCTGAACAAGTGTTAGAGTTTTCCGCACAAACGCGATTCTGCGAAGCAATGTGAACACTTTTGCTTCCCAGGCACAGAGAAGGTGCTAGCAGGGAATTCTCTGCCTGCTTTTCCCCAGTGCTCTGCAAGCTCTCCAGGGCAACATAAAATCTGGGGCTCTGTGCTTTCTTTCCTTCTGAACAAGTGTTAGTGTTTTCTGCACAAACGCGATTCTGCGAAGCAATGTGAACACTTTTGCTTCCCAGGCACAGAGAAGGTGCTAGCAGGGAATTCTCTGCCTGCCTTTCCCAAGTGCTCTGCAAGCTCTCCAGGGCAACCTAAAATCTGGGGCTCTGTGCTTTCTTTCCTTCTGAACAAGTGTTAGTGTTTTCTGCACAAACGCGATTCTGCGAAGCAATGTGAACACTTTTGCTTCCCAGGCACAGAGAAGGTGCTAGCAGGGAATTCTCTGCCTGCCTTTCCCCAGTGCTCTGCAAGCTCTCCAGGGCAACATAAAATCTGGGGCTCTGTGCTTTCTTTCCTTCTGAACAAGTGTTAGTGTTTTCTGCACAAACGCGATTCTGCGAAGCAATGTGAACACTTTTGCTTCCCAGGCACAGAGAAGGTGCTAGCAGGGAATTCTCTGCCTGCCTTTCCCCAGTGCTCTGCAAGCTCTCCAGGGCAACATAAAATCTGGGGCTCTGTGCTTTCTTTCCTTCTGAACAACTGTTAGTGTTTTCTGCACAAACGCGATTCTGCGAAGCAATGTGAACACTTTTGCTTCCCAGGCACAGAGAAGGTGCTAGCAGGGAATTCTCTGCCTGCTTTTCCCCAGTGCTCTGCAAGCTCTCCAGGGCAACCTAAAATCTGGGGCTCTGTGCTTTCTTTCCTTCTGAACAAGTGTTAGTGTTTTCTGCACAAACGCGATTCTGCGAAGCAATGTGAACACTTTTGCTTCCGAGGCACAGAGAAGGTGCTAGCAGGGAATTCTCTGCCTGCTTTTCCCCAGTGCTCTGCAAGCTCTCCAGGGCAACATAAAATCTGGGGCTCTGTGCTTTCTTTCCTTCTGAACAAGTGTTAGTGTTTTCTGCACAAACGCGATTCTGCGAAGCAATGTGAACACTTTTGCTTCCCAGGCACAGAGAAGGTGCTAGCAGGGAATTCTCTGCCTGCTTTTCCCCAGTGCTCTGCAAGCTCTCCAGGGCAACATCAAATCTGGGGCTCTGGGCTTTCTTTCCTTCTGAACAAGTGTTAGTGTTTTCTGCACAAACGCGATTCTGCGAAGCAATGTGAACACTTTTGCTTCCCAGGCACAGAGAAGGTGCTAGCAGGGAATTCTCTGCCTGCTTTTCCCCAGTGCTCTGCAAGCTCTCCAGGGCAACATAAAATCTGGGGCTCTGTGCTTTCTTTCCTTCTGAACAAGTGTTAGAGTTTTCCGCACAAACGCGATTCTGCGAAGCAATGTGAACACTTTTGCTTCCCAGGCACAGAGAAGGTGCTAGCAGGGAATTCTCTGCCTGCTTTTCCCCAGTGCTCTGCAAGCTCTCCAGGGCAACATAAAATCTGGGGCTCTGTGCTTTCTTTCCTTCTGAACAAGTGTTAGTGTTTTCTGCACAAACGCGATTCTGCGAAGCAATGTGAACACTTTTGCTTCCCAGGCACAGAGAAGGTGCTAGCAGGGAATTCTCTGCCTGCCTTTCCCCAGTGCTCTGCAAGCTCTCCAGGGCAACATAAAATGTGGGGCTCTGTGCTTTCTTTCCTTCTGAACAAGTGTTAGTGTTTTCTGCACAAACGCGATTCTGCGAAGCAATGTGAACACTTTTGCTTCCCAGGCACAGAGAAGGTGCTAGCAGGGAATTCTCTGCCTGCTTTTCCCCAGTGCTCTGCAAGCTCTCCAGGGCAACATAAAATCTGGGGCTCTGTGCTTTCTTTCCTTCTGAACAACTGTTAGTGTTTTCTGCACAAACGCGATTCTGCGAAGCAATGTGAACACTTTTGCTTCCCAGGCACAGAGAAGGTGCTAGCAGGGAATTCTCTGCCTGCTTTTCCCCAGTGCTCTGCAAGCTCTCCAGGGCAACATAAAATCTGGGGCTCTGTGCTTTCTTTCCTTCTGAACAACTGTTAGTGTTTTCTGCACAAACGCGATTCTGCGAAGCAATGTGAACACTTTTGCTTCCCAGGCACAGAGAAGGTGCTAGCAGGGAATTCTCTGCCTGCTTTTCCCCAGTGCTCTGCAAGCTCTCCAGGGCAACATAAAATCTGGGGCTCTGTGCTTTCTTTCCTTCTGAACAAGTGTTAGTGTTTTCTGCACAAACGCGATTCTGCGAAGCAATGTGAACACTTTTGCTTCCCAGGCACAGAGAAGGTGCTAGCAGGGAATTCTCTGCCTGCTTTTCCCCAGTGCTCTGCAAGCTCTCCAGGGCAACATCAAATCTGGGGCTCTGTGCTTTCTTTCCTTCTGAACAAGTGTTAGTGTTTTCTGCACAAACGCGATTCTGCGAAGCAATGTGAACACTTTTGCTTCCCAGGCACAGAGAAGGTGCTAGCAGGGAATTCTCTGCCTGCTTTTCCCCAGTGCTCTGCAAACTCTCCAGGGCAACCTAAAATCTGGGGCTCTGTGCTTTCTTTCCTTCTGAACAAGTGTTAGTGTTTTCTGCACAAACGCGATTCTGCGAAGCAATGTGAACACTTTTCCTTCCCAGGCACAGAGAAGGTGCTAGCAGGGAATTCTCTGCCTGCTTTTCCCCAGTGCTCTGCAAGCTCTCCAGGGCAACATAAAATCTGGGGCTCTGTGCTTTCTTTCCTTCTGAACAACTGTTAGTGTTTTCTGCACAAACGCGATTCTGCGAAGCAATGTGAACACTTTTGCTTCCCAGGCACAGAGAAGGTGCTAGCAGGGAATTCTCTGCCTGCCTTTCCCCAGTGCTCTGCAAGCTCTCCAGGGCAACCTAAAATCTGGGGCTCTGTGCTTTCTTTCCTTCTGAACAACTGTTAGTGTTTTCTGCACAAACGCGATTCTGCGAAGCAATGTGAACACTTTTGCTTCCCAGGCACAGAGAAGGTGCTAGCAGGGAATTCTCTGCCTGCTTTTCCCCAGTGCTCTGCAAGCTCTCCAGGGCAACCTAAAATCTGGGGCTCTGTGCTTTCTTTCCTTCTGAACAAGTGTTAGTGTTTTCTGCACAAACGCGATTCTGCGAAGCAATGTGAACACTTTTGCTTCCGAGGCACAGAGAAGGTGCTAGCAGGGAATTCTCTGCCTGCTTTTCCCCAGTGCTCTGCAAGCTCTCCAGGGCAACATAAAATCTGGGGCTCTGTGCTTTCTTTCCTTCTGAACAAGTGTTAGTGTTTTCTGCACAAACGCGATTCTGCGAAGCAATGTGAACACTTTTGCTTCCCAGGCACAGAGAAGGTGCTAGCAGGGAATTCTCTGCCTGCCTTTCCCAAGTGCTCTGCAAGCTCTCCAGGGCAACCTAAAATCTGGGGCTCTGTGCTTTCTTTCCTTCTGAACAAGTGTTA
>JASWHU010000653.1:0-37916 GCA_030819815.1 Strix occidentalis
GGGAAGGAGAAGTGTTCACATTGCTTCTCAGAATCGCTTTTGTGCAGAAAACACTAACACTTGTTCAGAAGGAAAGAAAGCCCAGAGCCCCAGATTTTCTGTTGCCCTGGAGAGCTTGCAGAGCACTGGGGAAAGGCAGGCAGAGAATTCCCTGCTAGCACCTTCTCTGTGCCTGGGAAGGAGAAGTGTTCACATTGCTTCTCAGAATCGCTTTTGTGCAGAAAACACTAACACTTGTTCAGAAGGAAAGAAAGCCCAGAGCCCCAGATTTTCTGTTGCCCTGGAGAGCTTGCAGAGCACTGGGGAAAGGCAGGCAGAGAATTCCCTGCTAGCACCTTCTCTGTGCCTGGGAAGGAGAAGTGTTCACATTGCTTCGCAGAATCGCTTTTGTGCAGAAAACACTAACACTTGTTCAGAAGGAAAGAAAGCCCAGAGCCCCAGATTTTCTGTTGCCCTGGAGAGCTTGCAGAGCACTGGGGAAAGGCAGGCAGAGAATTCCCTGCTAGCACCTTCTCTGTGCCTGGGAAGGAGAAGTGTTCACATTGCTTCGCAGAATCGCTTTTGTGCAGAAAACACTAACACTTGTTCAGAAGGAAAGAAAGCCCAGAGCCCCAGATTTTCTGTTGCCCTGGAGAGCTTGCAGAGCACTGGGGAAAGGCAGGCAGAGAATTCCCTGCTAGCACCTTCTCTGTGCCTGGGAAGGAGAAGTGTTCACATTGCTTCGCAGAATCGCTTTTGTGCAGAAAACACTAACACTTGTTCAGAAGGAAAGAAAGCCCAGAGCCCCAGATTTTCTGTTGCCCTGGAGAGCTTGCAGAGCACTGGGGAAAGGCAGGCAGAGAATTCCCTGCTAGCACCTTCTCTGTGCCTGGGAAGGAGAAGTGTTCACATTGCTTCGCAGAATCGCTTTTGTGCAGAAAACACTAACACTTGTTCAGAAGGAAAGAAAGCCCAGAGCCCCAGATTTTCTGTTGCCCTGGAGAGCTTGCAGAGCACTGGGGAAAGGCAGGCAGAGAATTCCCTGCTAGCACCTTCTCTGTGCCTGGGAAGGAGAAGTGTTCACATTGCTTCTCAGAATCGCTTTTGTGCAGAAAACACTAACACTTGTTCAGAAGGAAAGAAAGCCCAGAGCCCCAGATTTTCTGTTGCCCTGGAGAGCTTGCAGAGCACTGGGGAAAGGCAGGCAGAGAATTCCCTGCTAGCACCTTCTCTGTGCCTGGGAAGGAGAAGTGTTCACATTGCTTCTCAGAATCGCTTTTGTGCAGAAAACACTAACACTTGTTCAGAAGGAAAGAAAGCCCAGAGCCCCAGATTTTCTGTTGCCCTGGAGAGCTTGCAGAGCACTGGGGAAAGGCAGGCAGAGAATTCCCTGCTAGCACCTTCTCTGTGCCTGGGAAGGAGAAGTGTTCACATTGCTTCGCAGAATCGCTTTTGTGCAGAAAACACTAACACTTGTTCAGAAGGAAAGAAAGCCCAGAGCCCCAGATTTTCTGTTGCCCTGGAGAGCTTGCAGAGCACTGGGGAAAGGCAGGCAGAGAATTCCCTGCTAGCACCTTCTCTGTGCCGGGGAAGGAGAAGTGTTCACATTGCTTCGCAGAATTGCTTTTGTGCAGAAAACACTAACACTTGTTCAGAAGGAAAGAAAGCCCAGAGCCCCAGATTTTCTGTTGCCCTGGAGAGCTTGCAGAGCACTGGGGAAAGGCAGGTAGAGAATTCCCTGCTAGCACCTTCTCTGTGCCTGGGAAGGAGAAGTGTTCACATTGCTTCGCAGAATCTCTTTTGTGCAGAAAACACTAACACTTGTTCAGAAGGAAAGAAAGCCCAGAGCCCCAGATTTTCTGTTGCCCTGGAGAGCTTGCAGAGCACTGGGGAAAGGCAGGCAGAGAATTCCCTGCTAGCACCTTCTCTGTGCCGGGGAAGGAGAAGTGTTCACATTGCTTCTCAGAATCGCTTTTGTGCAGAAAACACTAACACTTGTTCCGAAGGAAAGAAAGCCCAGAGCCCCAGATTTTCTGTTGCCCTGGAGAGCTTGCAGAGCACTGGGGAAAGGCAGGCAGAGAATTCCCTGCTAGCACCTTCTCTGTGCCTGGGAAGGAGAAGTGTTCACATTGCTTCTCAGAATCGCTTTTGTGCAGAAAACACTAACACTTGTTCAGAAGGAAAGAAAGCCCAGAGCCCCAGATTTTCTGTTGCCCTGGAGAGCTAGCAGAGCACTGGGGAAAGGCAGGCAGAGAATTCCCTGCTAGCACCTTCTCTGTGCCTGGGAAGGAGAAGTGTTCACATTGCTTCGCAGAATCGCTTTTGTGCAGAAAACACTAACACTTGTTCAGAAGGAAAGAAAGCCCAGAGCCCCAGATTTTCTGTTGCCCTGGAGAGCTTGCAGAGCACTGGGGAAAGGCAGGCAGAGAATTCCCTGCTAGCACCTTCTCTGTGCCTGGGAAGGAGAAGTGTTCACATTGCTTCTCAGAATCGCTTTTGTGCAGAAAACACTAACACTTGTTCCGAAGGAAAGAAAGCCCAGAGCCCCAGATTTTCTGTTGCCCTGGAGAGCTTGCAGAGCACTGGGGAAAGGCAGGCAGAGAATTCCCTGCTAGCACCTTCTCTGTGCCTGGGAAGGAGAAGTGTTCACATTGCTTCACAGAATCGCTTTTGTGCAGAAAACACTAACACTTGTTCAGAAGGAAAGAACGCCCAGAGCCCCAGATTTTCTGTTGCCCTGGAGAGCTTGCAGAGCACTGGGGAAAGGCAGGCAGAGAATTCCCTGCTAGCACCTTCTCTGTGCCTGGGAAGGAGAAGTGTTCACATTGCTTTGCAGAATCGCTTTTGTGCAGAAAACACTAACACTTGTTCCGAAGGAAAGAAAGCCCAGAGCCCCAGATTTTCTGTTGCCCTGGAGAGCTTGCAGAGCACTGGGGAAAGGCAGGCAGAGAATTCCCTGCTAGCACCTTCTCTGTGCCTGGGAAGGAGAAGTGTTCACATTGCTTCGCAGAATCGCTTTTGTGCAGAAAACACTAACACTTGTTCAGAAGGAAAGAAAGCCCAGAGCCCCAGATTTTCTGTTGCCCTGGAGAGCTTGCAGAGCACTGGGGAAAGGCAGGCAGAGAATTCCCTGCTAGCACCTTCTCTGTGCCGGGGAAGGAGAAGTGTTCACATTGCTTCGCAGAATCGCTTTTGTGCAGAAAACACTAACACTTGTTCCGAAGGAAAGAAAGCCCAGAGCCCCAGATTTTCTGTTGCCCTGGAGAGCTTGCAGAGCACTGGGGAAAGGCAGGCAGAGAATTCCCTGCTAGCACCTTCTCTGTGCCTGGGAAGGAGAAGTGTTCACATTGCTTCTCAGAATCGCTTTTGTGCAGAAAACACTAACACTTGTTCAGAAGGAAAGAAAGCCCAGAGCCCCAGATTTGATGTTGCCCTGGAGAGCTAGCAGAGCACTGGGGAAAGGCAGGCAGAGAATTCCCTGCTAGCACCTTCTCTGTGCCTGGGAAGGAGAAGTGTTCACATTGCTTCGCAGAATCGCTTTTGTGCAGAAAACACTAACACTTGTTCAGAAGGAAAGAAAGCCCAGAGCCCCAGATTTTCTGTTGCCCTGGAGAGCTTGCAGAGCACTGGGGAAAGGCAGGCAGAGAATTCCCTGCTAGCACCTTCTCTGTGCCTGGGAAGGAGAAGTGTTCACATTGCTTCTCAGAATCGCTTTTGTGCAGAAAACACTAACACTTGTTCCGAAGGAAAGAAAGCCCAGAGCCCCAGATTTTCTGTTGCCCTGGAGAGCTTGCAGAGCACTGGGGAAAGGCAGGCAGAGAATTCCCTGCTAGCACCTTCTCTGTGCCTGGGAAGGAGAAGTGTTCACATTGCTTCACAGAATCGCTTTTGTGCAGAAAACACTAACACTTGTTCAGAAGGAAAGAACGCCCAGAGCCCCAGATTTTCTGTTGCCCTGGAGAGCTTGCAGAGCACTGGGAAAGGCAGGCAGAGAATTCCCTGCTAGCACCTTCTCTGTGCCTGGGAAGGAGAAGTGTTCACATTGCTTTGCAGAATCGCTTTTGTGCAGAAAACACTAACATTTGTTCCGAAGGAAAGAAAGCCCAGAGCCCCAGATTTTCTGTTGCCCTGGAGAGCTTGCAGAGCACTGGGGAAAGGCAGGCAGAGAATTCCCTGCTAGCACCTTCTCTGTGCCTGGGAAGGAGAAGTGTTCACATTGCTTCGCAGAATCGCTTTTGTGCAGAAAACACTAACACTTGTTCAGAAGGAAAGAAAGCCCAGAGCCCCAGATTTTCTGTTGCCCTGGAGAGCTTGCAGAGCACTGGGGAAAGGCAGGCAGAGAATTCCCTGCTAGCACCTTCTCTGTGCCGGGGAAGGAGAAGTGTTCACATTGCTTCGCAGAATCGCTTTTGTGCAGAAAACACTAACACTTGTTCCGAAGGAAAGAAAGCCCAGAGCCCCACATTTGATGTTGCCCTGGAGAGCTTGCAGAGCACTGGGGAAAGGCAGGCAGAGAATTCCCTGCTAGCACCTTCTCTGTGCCTGGGAAGTAGAAGTGTTCACATTGCTTCGCAGAATCGCTTTTGTGCAGAAAACACTAACACTTGTTCAGAAGGAAAGAAAGCCCAGAGCCCCAGATTTTCTGTTGCCCTGGAGAGCTTGCAGAGCACTGGGGAAAGGCTAGCAGAGAATTCCCTGCTAGCACCTTCTCTGTGCCTGGGAAGGAGAAGTGTTCACATTGCTTCTCAGAATCGCTTTTGTGCAGAAAACACTAACACTTGTTCAGAAGGAAAGAAAGCCCAGAGCCCCAGATTTTCTGTTGCCCTGGAGAGCTTGCAGAGCACTGGGGAAAGGCAGGCAGAGAATTCCCTGCTAGCACCTTCTCTGTGCCGGGGAAGGAGAAGTGTTCACATTGCTTCGCAGAATCGCTTTTGTGCAGAAAACACTAACACTTGTTCCGAAGGAAAGAAAGCCCAGAGCCCCAGATTTTCTGTTGCCCTGGAGAGCTTGCAGAGCACTGGGGAAAGGCAGGCAGAGAATTCCCTGCTAGCACCTTCTCTGTGCCTGGGAAGGAGAAGTGTTCACATTGCTTCGCAGAATCGCTTTTGTGCAGAAAACACTAACACTTGTTCCGAAGGAAAGAAAGCCCAGAGCCCCAGATTTTCTGTTGCCCTGGAGAGCTTGCAGAGCACTGGGGAAAGGCAGGCAGAGAATTCCCTGCTAGCACCTTCTCTGTGCCTGGGAAGGAGAAGTGTTCACATTGCTTCGCAGAATCGCTTTTGTGCAGAAAACACTAACACTTGTTCAGAAGGAAAGAAAGCCCAGAGCCCCAGATTTGATGTTGCCCTGGAGAGCTTGCAGAGCACTGGGGAAAGGCAGGCAGAGAATTCCCTGCTAGCACCTTCTCTGTGCCTGGGAAGGAGAAGTGTTCACATTGCTTCGCAGAATCGCTTTTGTGCAGAAAACACTAACACTTGTTCAGAAGGAAAGAAAGCCCAGAGCCCCAGATTTTCTGTTGCCCTGGAGAGCTTGCAGAGCACTGGGGAAAGGCAGGCAGAGAATTCCCTGCTAGCACCTTCTCTGTGCCTGGGAAGGAGAAGTGTTCACATTGCTTCTCAGAATCGCTTTTGTGCAGAAAACACTAACACTTGTTCAGAAGGAAAGAAAGCCCAGAGCCCCAGATTTTCTGTTGCCCTGGAGAGCTTGCAGAGCACTGGGGAAAGGCAGGCAGAGAATTCCCTGCTAGCACCTTCTCTGTGCCTGGGAAGGAGAAGTGTTCACATTGCTTCGCAGAATCGCTTTTGTGCAGAAAACACTAACACTTGTTCAGAAGGAAAGAAAGCCCAGAGCCCCAGATTTTCTGTTGCCCTGGAGAGCTTGCAGAGCACTGGGGAAAGGCAGGCAGAGAATTCCCTGCTAGCACCTTCTCTGTGCCGGGGAAGGAGAAGTGTTCACATTGCTTCTCAGAATCGCTTTTGTGCAGAAAACACTAACACTTGTTCAGAAGGAAAGAAAGCCCAGAGCCCCAGATTTTCTGTTGCCCTGGAGAGCTTGCAGAGCACTGGGGAAAGGCAGGCAGAGAATTCCCTGCTAGCACCTTCTCTGTGCCTGGGAAGGAGAAGTGTTCACATTGCTTCTCAGAATCGCTTTTGTGCAGAAAACACTAACACTTGTTCAGAAGGAAAGAAAGCCCAGAGCCCCAGATTTTCTGTTGCCCTGGAGAGCTTGCAGAGCACTGGGGAAAGGCAGGCAGAGAATTCCCTGCTAGCACCTTCTCTGTGCCTGGGAAGGAGAAGTGTTCACATTGCTTCGCAGAATCGCTTTTGTGCAGAAAACACTAACACTTGTTCAGAAGGAAAGAAAGCCCAGAGCCCCAGATTTTCTGTTGCCCTGGAGAGCTTGCAGAGCACTGGGGAAAGGCAGGCAGAGAATTCCCTGCTAGCACCTTCTCTGTGCCTGGGAAGGAGAAGTGTTCACATTGCTTCGCAGAATCGCTTTTGTGCAGAAAACACTAACACTTGTTCAGAAGGAAAGAAAGCCCAGAGCCCCAGATTTTCTGTTGCCCTGGAGAGCTTGCAGAGCACTGGGGAAAGGCAGGCAGAGAATTCCCTGCTAGCACCTTCTCTGTGCCTGGGAAGGAGAAGTGTTCACATTGCTTCTCAGAATCGCTTTTGTGCAGAAAACACTAACACTTGTTCAGAAGGAAAGAAAGCCCAGAGCCCCAGATTTTCTGTTGCCCTGGAGAGCTAGCAGAGCACTGGGGAAAGGCAGGCAGAGAATTCCCTGCTAGCACCTTCTCTGTGCCTGGGAAGGAGAAGTGTTCACATTGCTTCGCAGAATCGCTTTTGTGCAGAAAACACTAACACTTGTTCAGAAGGAAAGAAAGCCCAGAGCCCCAGATTTTCTGTTGCCCTGGAGAGCTTGCAGAGCACTGGGGAAAGGCAGGCAGAGAATTCCCTGCTAGCACCTTCTCTGTGCCTGGGAAGGAGAAGTGTTCACATTGCTTCGCAGAATCGCTTTTGTGCAGAAAACACTAACACTTGTTCAGAAGGAAAGAACGCCCAGAGCCCCAGATTTTCTGTTGCCCTGGAGAGCTTGCAGAGCACTGGGGAAAGGCAGGCAGAGAATTCCCTGCTAGCACCTTCTCTGTGCCGGGGAAGGAGAAGTGTTCACATTGCTTCGCAGAATCGCTTTTGTGCAGAAAACACTAACACTTGTTCAGAAGGAAAGAAAGCCCAGAGCCCCAGATTTTCTGTTGCCCTGGAGAGCTTGCAGAGCACTGGGGAAAGGCAGGCAGAGAATTCCCTGCTAGCACCTTCTCTGTGCCTGGGAAGGAGAAGTGTTCACATTGCTTCTCAGAATCGCTTTTGTGCAGAAAACACTAACACTTGTTCCGAAGGAAAGAAAGCCCAGAGCCCCAGATTTTCTGTTGCCCTGGAGAGCTTGCAGAGCACTGGGGAAAGGCTAGCAGAGAATTCCCTGCTAGCACCTTCTCTGTGCCTGGGAAGGAGAAGTGTTCACATTGCTTCGCAGAATCGCTTTTGTGCAGAAAACACTAACACTTGTTCAGAAGGAAAGAAAGCCCAGAGCCCCAGATTTGATGTTGCCCTGGAGAGCTTGCAGAGCACTGGGGAAAGGCAGGCAGAGAATTCCCTGCTAGCACCTTCTCTGTGCCTGGGAAGGAGAAGTGTTCACATTGCTTCGCAGAATCGCTTTTGTGCAGAAAACACTAACACTTGTTCAGAAGGAAAGAAAGCCCAGAGCCCCAGATTTTCTGTTGCCCTGGAGAGCTTGCAGAGCACTGGGGAAAGGCAGGCAGAGAATTCCCTGCTAGCACCTTCTCTGTGCCTGGGAAGGAGAAGTGTTCACATTGCTTCTCAGAATCGCTTTTGTGCAGAAAACACTAACACTTGTTCAGAAGGAAAGAAAGCCCAGAGCCCCAGATTTTCTGTTGCCCTGGAGAGCTTGCAGAGCACTGGGGAAAGGCAGGCAGAGAATTCCCTGCTAGCACCTTCTCTGTGCCTGGGAAGGAGAAGTGTTCACATTGCTTCGCAGAATCGCTTTTGTGCAGAAAACACTAACACTTGTTCAGAAGGAAAGAAAGCCCAGAGCCCCAGATTTTCTGTTGCCCTGGAGAGCTTGCAGAGCACTGGGGAAAGGCAGGCAGAGAATTCCCTGCTAGCACCTTCTCTGTGCCGGGGAAGGAGAAGTGTTCACATTGCTTCTCAGAATCGCTTTTGTGCAGAAAACACTAACACTTGTTCAGAAGGAAAGAAAGCCCAGAGCCCCAGATTTTCTGTTGCCCTGGAGAGCTTGCAGAGCACTGGGGAAAGGCAGGCAGAGAATTCCCTGCTAGCACCTTCTCTGTGCCTGGGAAGGAGAAGTGTTCACATTGCTTCTCAGAATCGCTTTTGTGCAGAAAACACTAACACTTGTTCAGAAGGAAAGAAAGCCCAGAGCCCCAGATTTTCTGTTGCCCTGGAGAGCTTGCAGAGCACTGGGGAAAGGCAGGCAGAGAATTCCCTGCTAGCACCTTCTCTGTGCCTGGGAAGGAGAAGTGTTCACATTGCTTCGCAGAATCGCTTTTGTGCAGAAAACACTAACACTTGTTCAGAAGGAAAGAAAGCCCAGAGCCCCAGATTTTCTGTTGCCCTGGAGAGCTTGCAGAGCACTGGGGAAAGGCAGGCAGAGAATTCCCTGCTAGCACCTTCTCTGTGCCTGGGAAGGAGAAGTGTTCACATTGCTTCGCAGAATCGCTTTTGTGCAGAAAACACTAACACTTGTTCAGAAGGAAAGAAAGCCCAGAGCCCCAGATTTTCTGTTGCCCTGGAGAGCTTGCAGAGCACTGGGGAAAGGCAGGCAGAGAATTCCCTGCTAGCACCTTCTCTGTGCCTGGGAAGGAGAAGTGTTCACATTGCTTCTCAGAATCGCTTTTGTGCAGAAAACACTAACACTTGTTCAGAAGGAAAGAAAGCCCAGAGCCCCAGATTTTCTGTTGCCCTGGAGAGCTAGCAGAGCACTGGGGAAAGGCAGGCAGAGAATTCCCTGCTAGCACCTTCTCTGTGCCTGGGAAGGAGAAGTGTTCACATTGCTTCGCAGAATCGCTTTTGTGCAGAAAACACTAACACTTGTTCAGAAGGAAAGAAAGCCCAGAGCCCCAGATTTTCTGTTGCCCTGGAGAGCTTGCAGAGCACTGGGGAAAGGCAGGCAGAGAATTCCCTGCTAGCACCTTCTCTGTGCCTGGGAAGGAGAAGTGTTCACATTGCTTCGCAGAATCGCTTTTGTGCAGAAAACACTAACACTTGTTCAGAAGGAAAGAACGCCCAGAGCCCCAGATTTTCTGTTGCCCTGGAGAGCTTGCAGAGCACTGGGGAAAGGCAGGCAGAGAATTCCCTGCTAGCACCTTCTCTGTGCCGGGGAAGGAGAAGTGTTCACATTGCTTCGCAGAATCGCTTTTGTGCAGAAAACACTAACACTTGTTCAGAAGGAAAGAAAGCCCAGAGCCCCAGATTTTCTGTTGCCCTGGAGAGCTTGCAGAGCACTGGGGAAAGGCAGGCAGAGAATTCCCTGCTAGCACCTTCTCTGTGCCTGGGAAGGAGAAGTGTTCACATTGCTTCTCAGAATCGCTTTTGTGCAGAAAACACTAACACTTGTTCCGAAGGAAAGAAAGCCCAGAGCCCCAGATTTGATGTTGCCCTGGAGAGCTTGCAGAGCACTGGGGAAAGGCTAGCAGAGAATTCCCTGCTAGCACCTTCTCTGTGCCTGGGAAGGAGAAGTGTTCACATTGCTTCGCAGAATCGCTTTTGTGCAGAAAACACTAACACTTGTTCCGAAGGAAAGAAAGCCCAGAGCCC
This sequence comes from Strix occidentalis, assembly GCA_030819815.1. Lineage (NCBI taxonomy): Eukaryota > Metazoa > Chordata > Aves > Strigiformes > Strigidae > Strix > Strix occidentalis. The sequence continues at coordinate 9,834 of JASWHU010000653.1, forward strand.
CAGATTTTCTGTTGCCCTGGAGAGCTTGCAGAGCACTGGGGAAAGGCAGGCAGAGAATTCCCTGCTAGCACCTTCTCTGTGCCTGGGAAGGAGAAGTGTTCACATTGCTTCGCAGAATCGCTTTTGTGCAGAAAACACTAACACTTGTTCAGAAGGAAAGAAAGCCCAGAGCCCCAGATTTTCTGTTGCCCTGGAGAGCTTGCAGAGCACTGGGGAAAGGCAGGCAGAGAATTCCCTGCTAGCACCTTCTCTGTGCCTGGGAAGGAGAAGTGTTCACATTGCTTCGCAGAATCGCTTTTGTGCAGAAAACACTAACACTTGTTCAGAAGGAAAGAAAGCCCAGAGCCCCAGATTTTCTGTTGCCCTGGAGAGCTTGCAGAGCACTGGGGAAAGGCAGGCAGAGAATTCCCTGCTAGCACCTTCTCTGTGCCTGGGAAGGAGAAGTGTTCACATTGCTTCGCAGAATCGCTTTTGTGCAGAAAACACTAACACTTGTTCAGAAGGAAAGAAAGCCCAGAGCCCCAGATTTTCTGTTGCCCTGGAGAGCTTGCAGAGCACTGGGGAAAGGCTAGCAGAGAATTCCCTGCTAGCACCTTCTCTGTGCCTGGGAAGGAGAAGTGTTCACATTGCTTCGCAGAATCGCTTTTGTGCAGAAAACACTAACACTTGTTCAGAAGGAAAGAAAGCCCAGAGCCCCAGATTTTCTGTTGCCCTGGAGAGCTTGCAGAGCACTGGGGAAAGGCAGGCAGAGAATTCCCTGCTAGCACCTTCTCTGTGCCTGGGAAGGAGAAGTGTTCACATTGCTTCGCAGAATCGCTTTTGTGCAGAAAACACTAACACTTGTTCAGAAGGAAAGAAAGCCCAGAGCCCCAGATTTTCTGTTGCCCTGGAGAGCTTGCAGAGCACTGGGGAAAGGCAGGCAGAGAATTCCCTGCTAGCACCTTCTCTGTGCCTGGGAAGGAGAAGTGTTCACATTGCTTCGCAGAATCGCTTTTGTGCAGAAAACACTAACACTTGTTCAGAAGGAAAGAAAGCCCAGAGCCCCAGATTTTCTGTTGCCCTGGAGAGCTTGCAGAGCACTGGGGAAAGGCAGGCAGAGAATTCCCTGCTAGCACCTTCTCTGTGCCTGGGAAGTAGAAGTGTTCACATTGCTTCGCAGAATCGCTTTTGTGCAGAAAACACTAACACTTGTTCAGAAGGAAAGAACGCCCAGAGCCCCAGATTTTCTGTTGCCCTGGAGAGCTTGCAGAGCACTGGGGAAAGGCAGGCAGAGAATTCCCTGCTAGCACCTTCTCTGTGCCTGGGAAGGAGAAGTGTTCACATTGCTTCGCAGAATCGCTTTTGTGCAGAAAACACTAACACTTGTTCAGAAGGAAAGAACGCCCAGAGCCCCAGATTTTCTGTTGCCCTGGAGAGCTTGCAGAGCACTGGGGAAAGGCAGGCAGAGAATTCCCTGCTAGCACCTTCTCTGTGCCGGGGAAGGAGAAGTGTTCACATTGCTTCGCAGAATCGCTTTTGTGCAGAAAACACTAACACTTGTTCAGAAGGAAAGAAAGCCCAGAGCCCCAGATTTTCTGTTGCCCTGGAGAGCTTGCAGAGCACTGGGGAAAGGCAGGCAGAGAATTCCCTGCTAGCACCTTCTCTGTGCCTGGGAAGGAGAAGTGTTCACATTGCTTCTCAGAATCGCTTTTGTGCAGAAAACACTAACACTTGTTCAGAAGGAAAGAAAGCCCAGAGCCCCAGATTTTCTGTTGCCCTGGAGAGCTTGCAGAGCACTGGGGAAAGGCTAGCAGAGAATTCCCTGCTAGCACCTTCTCTGTGCCTGGGAAGGAGAAGTGTTCACATTGCTTCGCAGAATCGCTTTTGTGCAGAAAACACTAACACTTGTTCAGAAGGAAATAAAGCCCAGAGCCCCAGATTTTCTGTTGCCCTGGAGAGCTTGCAGAGCACTGGGGAAAGGCAGGCAGAGAATTCCCTGCTAGCACCTTCTCTGTGCCGGGGAAGGAGAAGTGTTCACATTGCTTCGCAGAATCGCTTTTGTGCAGAAAACACTAACACTTGTTCAGAAGGAAAGAAAGCCCAGAGCCCCAGATTTTCTGTTGCCCTGGAGAGCTTGCAGAGCACTGGGGAAAGGCAGGTAGAGAATTCCCTGCTAGCACCTTCTCTGTGCCTGGGAAGGAGAAGTGTTCACATTGCTTCGCAGAATCTCTTTTGTGCAGAAAACACTAACACTTGTTCAGAAGGAAAGAAAGCCCAGAGCCCCAGATTTTCTGTTGCCCTGGAGAGCTTGCAGAGCACTGGGGAAAGGCAGGCAGAGAATTCCCTGCTAGCACCTTCTCTGTGCCGGGGAAGGAGAAGTGTTCACATTGCTTCGCAGAATCGCTTTTGTGCAGAAAACACTAACACTTGTTCAGAAGGAAAGAAAGCCCAGAGCCCCAGATTTTCTGTTGCCCTGGAGAGCTTGCAGAGCACTGGGGAAAGGCAGGCAGAGAATTCCCTGCTAGCACCTTCTCTGTGCCTGGGAAGGAGAAGTGTTCACATTGCTTCTCAGAATCGCTTTTGTGCAGAAAACACTAACACTTGTTCAGAAGGAAAGAAAGCCCAGAGCCCCAGATTTTCTGTTGCCCTGGAGAGCTAGCAGAGCACTGGGGAAAGGCAGGCAGAGAATTCCCTGCTAGCACCTTCTCTGTGCCTGGGAAGGAGAAGTGTTCACATTGCTTCGCAGAATCGCTTTTGTGCAGAAAACACTAACACTTGTTCAGAAGGAAAGAAAGCCCAGAGCCCCAGATTTTCTGTTGCCCTGGAGAGCTTGCAGAGCACTGGGGAAAGGCAGGCAGAGAATTCCCTGCTAGCACCTTCTCTGTGCCTGGGAAGGAGAAGTGTTCACATTGCTTCTCAGAATCGCTTTTGTGCAGAAAACACTAACACTTGTTCCGAAGGAAAGAAAGCCCAGAGCCCCAGATTTTCTGTTGCCCTGGAGAGCTTGCAGAGCACTGGGGAAAGGCAGGCAGAGAATTCCCTGCTAGCACCTTCTCTGTGCCTGGGAAGGAGAAGTGTTCACATTGCTTCACAGAATCGCTTTTGTGCAGAAAACACTAACACTTGTTCAGAAGGAAAGAACGCCCAGAGCCCCAGATTTTCTGTTGCCCTGGAGAGCTTGCAGAGCACTGGGGAAAGGCAGGCAGAGAATTCCCTGCTAGCACCTTCTCTGTGCCTGGGAAGGAGAAGTGTTCACATTGCTTTGCAGAATCGCTTTTGTGCAGAAAACACTAACACTTGTTCCGAAGGAAAGAAAGCCCAGAGCCCCAGATTTTCTGTTGCCCTGGAGAGCTTGCAGAGCACTGGGGAAAGGCAGGCAGAGAATTCCCTGCTAGCACCTTCTCTGTGCCTGGGAAGGAGAAGTGTTCACATTGCTTCGCAGAATCGCTTTTGTGCAGAAAACACTAACACTTGTTCAGAAGGAAAGAAAGCCCAGAGCCCCAGATTTTCTGTTGCCCTGGAGAGCTTGCAGAGCACTGGGGAAAGGCAGGCAGAGAATTCCCTGCTAGCACCTTCTCTGTGCCGGGGAAGGAGAAGTGTTCACATTGCTTCGCAGAATCGCTTTTGTGCAGAAAACACTAACACTTGTTCCGAAGGAAAGAAAGCCCAGAGCCCCACATTTGATGTTGCCCTGGAGAGCTTGCAGAGCACTGGGGAAAGGCAGGCAGAGAATTCCCTGCTAGCACCTTCTCTGTGCCTGGGAAGTAGAAGTGTTCACATTGCTTCGCAGAATCGCTTTTGTGCAGAAAACACTAACACTTGTTCAGAAGGAAAGAAAGCCCAGAGCCCCAGATTTTCTGTTGCCCTGGAGAGCTTGCAGAGCACTGGGGAAAGGCAGGCAGAGAATTCCCTGCTAGCACCTTCTCTGTGCCTGGGAAGGAGAAGTGTTCACATTGCTTCGCAGAATCGCTTTTGTGCAGAAAACACTAACACTTGTTCAGAAGGAAATAAAGCCCAGAGCCCCAGATTTTCTGTTGCCCTGGAGAGCTTGCAGAGCACTGGGGAAAGGCAGGCAGAGAATTCCCTGCTAGCACCTTCTCTGTGCCTGGGAAGGAGAAGTGTTCACATTGCTTCTCAGAATCGCTTTTGTGCAGAAAACACTAACACTTGTTCAGAAGGAAAGAAAGCCCAGAGCCCCAGATTTTCTGTTGCCCTGGAGAGCTTGCAGAGCACTGGGGAAAGGCAGGCAGAGAATTCCCTGCTAGCACCTTCTCTGTGCCGGGGAAGGAGAAGTGTTCACATTGCTTCGCAGAATCGCTTTTGTGCAGAAAACACTAACACTTGTTCCGAAGGAAAGAAAGCCCAGAGCCCCAGATTTTCTGTTGCCCTGGAGAGCTTGCAGAGCACTGGGGAAAGGCAGGCAGAGAATTCCCTGCTAGCACCTTCTCTGTGCCTGGGAAGGAGAAGTGTTCACATTGCTTCGCAGAATCGCTTTTGTGCAGAAAACACTAACACTTGTTCCGAAGGAAAGAAAGCCCAGAGCCCCAGATTTTCTGTTGCCCTGGAGAGCTTGCAGAGCACTGGGGAAAGGCAGGCAGAGAATTCCCTGCTAGCACCTTCTCTGTGCCTGGGAAGGAGAAGTGTTCACATTGCTTCGCAGAATCGCTTTTGTGCAGAAAACACTAACACTTGTTCAGAAGGAAAGAAAGCCCAGAGCCCCAGATTTGATGTTGCCCTGGAGAGCTTGCAGAGCACTGGGGAAAGGCAGGCAGAGAATTCCCTGCTAGCACCTTCTCTGTGCCTGGGAAGGAGAAGTGTTCACATTGCTTCGCAGAATCGCTTTTGTGCAGAAAACACTAACACTTGTTCAGAAGGAAAGAAAGCCCAGAGCCCCAGATTTTCTGTTGCCCTGGAGAGCTTGCAGAGCACTGGGGAAAGGCAGGCAGAGAATTCCCTGCTAGCACCTTCTCTGTGCCTGGGAAGGAGAAGTGTTCACATTGCTTCTCAGAATCACTTTTGTGCAGAAAACACTAACACTTGTTCAGAAGGAAAGAAAGCCCAGAGCCCCAGATTTTCTGTTGCCCTGGAGAGCTTGCAGAGCACTGGGGAAAGGCAGGCAGAGAATTCCCTGCTAGCACCTTCTCTGTGCCTGGGAAGGAGAAGTGTTCACATTGCTTCGCAGAATCGCTTTTGTGCAGAAAACACTAACACTTGTTCAGAAGGAAAGAAAGCCCAGAGCCCCAGATTTTCTGTTGCCCTGGAGAGCTTGCAGAGCACTGGGGAAAGGCAGGCAGAGAATTCCCTGCTAGCACCTTCTCTGTGCCGGGGAAGGAGAAGTGTTCACATTGCTTCTCAGAATCGCTTTTGTGCAGAAAACACTAACACTTGTTCAGAAGGAAAGAAAGCCCAGAGCCCCAGATTTTCTGTTGCCCTGGAGAGCTTGCAGAGCACTGGGGAAAGGCAGGCAGAGAATTCCCTGCTAGCACCTTCTCTGTGCCTGGGAAGGAGAAGTGTTCACATTGCTTCTCAGAATCGCTTTTGTGCAGAAAACACTAACACTTGTTCAGAAGGAAAGAAAGCCCAGAGCCCCAGATTTTCTGTTGCCCTGGAGAGCTTGCAGAGCACTGGGGAAAGGCAGGCAGAGAATTCCCTGCTAGCACCTTCTCTGTGCCTGGGAAGGAGAAGTGTTCACATTGCTTCGCAGAATCGCTTTTGTGCAGAAAACACTAACACTTGTTCAGAAGGAAAGAAAGCCCAGAGCCCCAGATTTTCTGTTGCCCTGGAGAGCTTGCAGAGCACTGGGGAAAGGCAGGCAGAGAATTCCCTGCTAGCACCTTCTCTGTGCCTGGGAAGGAGAAGTGTTCACATTGCTTCGCAGAATCGCTTTTGTGCAGAAAACACTAACACTTGTTCAGAAGGAAAGAAAGCCCAGAGCCCCAGATTTTCTGTTGCCCTGGAGAGCTTGCAGAGCACTGGGGAAAGGCAGGCAGAGAATTCCCTGCTAGCACCTTCTCTGTGCCTGGGAAGGAGAAGTGTTCACATTGCTTCGCAGAATCGCTTTTGTGCAGAAAACACTAACACTTGTTCAGAAGGAAAGAAAGCCCAGAGCCCCAGATTTTCTGTTGCCCTGGAGAGCTTGCAGAGCACTGGGGAAAGGCAGGCAGAGAATTCCCTGCTAGCACCTTCTCTGTGCCTGGGAAGGAGAAGTGTTCACATTGCTTCGCAGAATCGCTTTTGTGCAGAAAACACTAACACTTGTTCAGAAGGAAAGAAAGCCCAGAGCCCCAGATTTTCTGTTGCCCTGGAGAGCTTGCAGAGCACTGGGGAAAGGCAGGCAGAGAATTCCCTGCTAGCACCTTCTCTGTGCCTGGGAAGGAGAAGTGTTCACATTGCTTCTCAGAATCGCTTTTGTGCAGAAAACACTAACACTTGTTCAGAAGGAAAGAAAGCCCAGAGCCCCAGATTTTCTGTTGCCCTGGAGAGCTAGCAGAGCACTGGGGAAAGGCAGGCAGAGAATTCCCTGCTAGCACCTTCTCTGTGCCTGGGAAGGAGAAGTGTTCACATTGCTTCTCAGAATCGCTTTTGTGCAGAAAACACTAACACTTGTTCAGAAGGAAAGAAAGCCCAGAGCCCCAGATTTTCTGTTGCCCTGGAGAGCTTGCAGAGCACTGGGGAAAGGCAGGCAGAGAATTCCCTGCTAGCACCTTCTCTGTGCCGGGGAAGGAGAAGTGTTCACATTGCTTCGCAGAATTGCTTTTGTGCAGAAAACACTAACACTTGTTCAGAAGGAAAGAAAGCCCAGAGCCCCAGATTTTCTGTTGCCCTGGAGAGCTTGCAGAGCACTGGGGAAAGGCAGGTAGAGAATTCCCTGCTAGCACCTTCTCTGTGCCTGGGAAGGAGAAGTGTTCACATTGCTTCGCAGAATCTCTTTTGTGCAGAAAACACTAACACTTGTTCAGAAGGAAAGAAAGCCCAGAGCCCCAGATTTTCTGTTGCCCTGGAGAGCTTGCAGAGCACTGGGGAAAGGCAGGCAGAGAATTCCCTGCTAGCACCTTCTCTGTGCCGGGGAAGGAGAAGTGTTCACATTGCTTCTCAGAATCGCTTTTGTGCAGAAAACACTAACACTTGTTCCGAAGGAAAGAAAGCCCAGAGCCCCAGATTTTCTGTTGCCCTGGAGAGCTTGCAGAGCACTGGGGAAAGGCAGGCAGAGAATTCCCTGCTAGCACCTTCTCTGTGCCTGGGAAGGAGAAGTGTTCACATTGCTTCTCAGAATCGCTTTTGTGCAGAAAACACTAACACTTGTTCAGAAGGAAAGAAAGCCCAGAGCCCCAGATTTTCTGTTGCCCTGGAGAGCTAGCAGAGCACTGGGGAAAGGCAGGCAGAGAATTCCCTGCTAGCACCTTCTCTGTGCCTGGGAAGGAGAAGTGTTCACATTGCTTCGCAGAATCGCTTTTGTGCAGAAAACACTAACACTTGTTCAGAAGGAAAGAAAGCCCAGAGCCCCAGATTTTCTGTTGCCCTGGAGAGCTTGCAGAGCACTGGGGAAAGGCAGGCAGAGAATTCCCTGCTAGCACCTTCTCTGTGCCTGGGAAGGAGAAGTGTTCACATTGCTTCTCAGAATCGCTTTTGTGCAGAAAACACTAACACTTGTTCCGAAGGAAAGAAAGCCCAGAGCCCCAGATTTTCTGTTGCCCTGGAGAGCTTGCAGAGCACTGGGGAAAGGCAGGCAGAGAATTCCCTGCTAGCACCTTCTCTGTGCCTGGGAAGGAGAAGTGTTCACATTGCTTCACAGAATCGCTTTTGTGCAGAAAACACTAACACTTGTTCAGAAGGAAAGAACGCCCAGAGCCCCAGATTTTCTGTTGCCCTGGAGAGCTTGCAGAGCACTGGGGAAAGGCAGGCAGAGAATTCCCTGCTAGCACCTTCTCTGTGCCTGGGAAGGAGAAGTGTTCACATTGCTTTGCAGAATCGCTTTTGTGCAGAAAACACTAACACTTGTTCCGAAGGAAAGAAAGCCCAGAGCCCCAGATTTTCTGTTGCCCTGGAGAGCTTGCAGAGCACTGGGGAAAGGCAGGCAGAGAATTCCCTGCTAGCACCTTCTCTGTGCCTGGGAAGGAGAAGTGTTCACATTGCTTCGCAGAATCGCTTTTGTGCAGAAAACACTAACACTTGTTCAGAAGGAAAGAAAGCCCAGAGCCCCAGATTTTCTGTTGCCCTGGAGAGCTTGCAGAGCACTGGGGAAAGGCAGGCAGAGAATTCCCTGCTAGCACCTTCTCTGTGCCGGGGAAGGAGAAGTGTTCACATTGCTTCGCAGAATCGCTTTTGTGCAGAAAACACTAACACTTGTTCCGAAGGAAAGAAAGCCCAGAGCCCCAGATTTTCTGTTGCCCTGGAGAGCTTGCAGAGCACTGGGGAAAGGCAGGCAGAGAATTCCCTGCTAGCACCTTCTCTGTGCCTGGGAAGGAGAAGTGTTCACATTGCTTCTCAGAATCGCTTTTGTGCAGAAAACACTAACACTTGTTCAGAAGGAAAGAAAGCCCAGAGCCCCAGATTTTCTGTTGCCCTGGAGAGCTAGCAGAGCACTGGGGAAAGGCAGGCAGAGAATTCCCTGCTAGCACCTTCTCTGTGCCTGGGAAGGAGAAGTGTTCACATTGCTTCTCAGAATCGCTTTTGTGCAGAAAACACTAACACTTGTTCAGAAGGAAAGAAAGCCCAGAGCCCCAGATTTTCTGTTGCCCTGGAGAGCTTGCAGAGCACTGGGGAAAGGCAGGCAGAGAATTCCCTGCTAGCACCTTCTCTGTGCCTGGGAAGGAGAAGTGTTCACATTGCTTCTCAGAATCGCTTTTGTGCAGAAAACACTAACACTTGTTCCGAAGGAAAGAAAGCCCAGAGCCCCAGATTTTCTGTTGCCCTGGAGAGCTTGCAGAGCACTGGGGAAAGGCAGGCAGAGAATTCCCTGCTAGCACCTTCTCTGTGCCTGGGAAGGAGAAGTGTTCACATTGCTTCTCAGAATCGCTTTTGTGCAGAAAACACTAACACTTGTTCAGAAGGAAAGAAAGCCCAGAGCCCCAGATTTTCTGTTGCCCTGGAGAGCTAGCAGAGCACTGGGGAAAGGCAGGCAGAGAATTCCCTGCTAGCACCTTCTCTGTGCCTGGGAAGGAGAAGTGTTCACATTGCTTCGCAGAATCGCTTTTGTGCAGAAAACACTAACACTTGTTCAGAAGGAAAGAAAGCCCAGAGCCCCAGATTTTCTGTTGCCCTGGAGAGCTTGCAGAGCACTGGGGAAAGGCAGGCAGAGAATTCCCTGCTAGCACCTTCTCTGTGCCTGGGAAGGAGAAGTGTTCACATTGCTTCTCAGAATCGCTTTTGTGCAGAAAACACTAACACTTGTTCCGAAGGAAAGAAAGCCCAGAGCCCCAGATTTTCTGTTGCCCTGGAGAGCTTGCAGAGCACTGGGGAAAGGCAGGCAGAGAATTCCCTGCTAGCACCTTCTCTGTGCCTGGGAAGGAGAAGTGTTCACATTGCTTCACAGAATCGCTTTTGTGCAGAAAACACTAACACTTGTTCAGAAGGAAAGAACGCCCAGAGCCCCAGATTTTCTGTTGCCCTGGAGAGCTTGCAGAGCACTGGGGAAAGGCAGGCAGAGAATTCCCTGCTAGCACCTTCTCTGTGCCTGGGAAGGAGAAGTGTTCACATTGCTTTGCAGAATCGCTTTTGTGCAGAAAACACTAACACTTGTTCCGAAGGAAAGAAAGCCCAGAGCCCCAGATTTTCTGTTGCCCTGGAGAGCTTGCAGAGCACTGGGGAAAGGCAGGCAGAGAATTCCCTGCTAGCACCTTCTCTGTGCCTGGGAAGGAGAAGTGTTCACATTGCTTCGCAGAATCGCTTTTGTGCAGAAAACACTAACACTTGTTCAGAAGGAAAGAAAGCCCAGAGCCCCAGATTTTCTGTTGCCCTGGAGAGCTTGCAGAGCACTGGGGAAAGGCAGGCAGAGAATTCCCTGCTAGCACCTTCTCTGTGCCGGGGAAGGAGAAGTGTTCACATTGCTTCGCAGAATCGCTTTTGTGCAGAAAACACTAACACTTGTTCCGAAGGAAAGAAAGCCCAGAGCCCCAGATTTTCTGTTGCCCTGGAGAGCTTGCAGAGCACTGGGGAAAGGCAGGCAGAGAATTCCCTGCTAGCACCTTCTCTGTGCCTGGGAAGGAGAAGTGTTCACATTGCTTCTCAGAATCGCTTTTGTGCAGAAAACACTAACACTTGTTCAGAAGGAAAGAAAGCCCAGAGCCCCAGATTTTCTGTTGCCCTGGAGAGCTAGCAGAGCACTGGGGAAAGGCAGGCAGAGAATTCCCTGCTAGCACCTTCTCTGTGCCTGGGAAGGAGAAGTGTTCACATTGCTTCTCAGAATCGCTTTTGTGCAGAAAACACTAACACTTGTTCAGAAGGAAAGAAAGCCCAGAGCCCCAGATTTTCTGTTGCCCTGGAGAGCTTGCAGAGCACTGGGGAAAGGCAGGCAGAGAATTCCCTGCTAGCACCTTCTCTGTGCCTGGGAAGGAGAAGTGTTCACATTGCTTCTCAGAATCGCTTTTGTGCAGAAAACACTAACACTTGTTCCGAAGGAAAGAAAGCCCAGAGCCCCAGATTTTCTGTTGCCCTGGAGAGCTTGCAGAGCACTGGGGAAAGGCAGGCAGAGAATTCCCTGCTAGCACCTTCTCTGTGCCTGGGAAGGAGAAGTGTTCACATTGCTTCACAGAATCGCTTTTGTGCAGAAAACACTAACACTTGTTCAGAAGGAAAGAACGCCCAGAGCCCCAGATTTTCTGTTGCCCTGGAGAGCTTGCAGAGCACTGGGGAAAGGCAGGCAGAGAATTCCCTGCTAGCACCTTCTCTGTGCCTGGGAAGGAGAAGTGTTCACATTGCTTTGCAGAATCGCTTTTGTGCAGAAAACACTAACATTTGTTCCGAAGGAAAGAAAGCCCAGAGCCCCAGATTTTCTGTTGCCCTGGAGAGCTTGCAGAGCACTGGGGAAAGGCAGGCAGAGAATTCCCTGCTAGCACCTTCTCTGTGCCTGGGAAGGAGAAGTGTTCACATTGCTTCGCAGAATCGCTTTTGTGCAGAAAACACTAACACTTGTTCAGAAGGAAAGAAAGCCCAGAGCCCCAGATTTTCTGTTGCCCTGGAGAGCTTGCAGAGCACTGGGGAAAGGCAGGCAGAGAATTCCCTGCTAGCACCTTCTCTGTGCCGGGGAAGGAGAAGTGTTCACATTGCTTCGCAGAATCGCTTTTGTGCAGAAAACACTAACACTTGTTCCGAAGGAAAGAAAGCCCAGAGCCCCACATTTGATGTTGCCCTGGAGAGCTTGCAGAGCACTGGGGAAAGGCAGGCAGAGAATTCCCTGCTAGCACCTTCTCTGTGCCTGGGAAGTAGAAGTGTTCACATTGCTTCGCAGAATCGCTTTTGTGCAGAAAACACTAACACTTGTTCAGAAGGAAAGAAAGCCCAGAGCCCCAGATTTTCTGTTGCCCTGGAGAGCTTGCAGAGCACTGGGGAAAGGCTAGCAGAGAATTCCCTGCTAGCACCTTCTCTGTGCCTGGGAAGGAGAAGTGTTCACATTGCTTCGCAGAATCGCTTTTGTGCAGAAAACACTAACACTTGTTCAGAAGGAAATAAAGCCCAGAGCCCCAGATTTTCTGTTGCCCTGGAGAGCTTGCAGAGCACTGGGGAAAGGCAGGCAGAGAATTCCCTGCTAGCACCTTCTCTGTGCCTGGGAAGAAGTGTTCACATTGCTTCTCAGAATCGCTTTTGTGCAGAAAACACTAACACTTGTTCAGAAGGAAAGAAAGCCCAGAGCCCCAGATTTTCTGTTGCCCTGGAGAGCTTGCAGAGCACTGGGGAAAGGCAGGCAGAGAATTCCCTGCTAGCACCTTCTCTGTGCCGGGGAAGGAGAAGTGTTCACATTGCTTCGCAGAATCGCTTTTGTGCAGAAAACACTAACACTTGTTCCGAAGGAAAGAAAGCCCAGAGCCCCAGATTTTCTGTTGCCCTGGAGAGCTTGCAGAGCACTGGGGAAAGGCAGGCAGAGAATTCCCTGCTAGCACCTTCTCTGTGCCTGGGAAGGAGAAGTGTTCACATTGCTTCGCAGAATCGCTTTTGTGCAGAAAACACTAACACTTGTTCAGAAGGAAAGAAAGCACAGAGCCCCAGATTTGATGTTGCCCTGGAGAGCTTGCAGAGCACTGGGGAAAGGCAGGCACAGAATTCCCTGCTAGCACCTTCTCTGTGCCTGGGAAGGAGAAGTGTTCACATTGCTTCGCAGAATAGCTTTTGTGCAGAAAGCACTAACACTTGTTCAGAAGGAAAGAAAGCCCAGAGCCCCAGATTTTCTGTTGCCCTGGAGAGCTTGCAGAGCACTGGGGAAAGGCTAGCAGAGAATTCCCTGCTAGCACCTTCTCTGTGCCTGGGAAGGAGAAGTGTTCACATTGCTTCGCAGAATCGCTTTTGTGCAGAAAACACTAACACTTGTTCAGAAGGAAATAAAGCCCAGAGCCCCAGATTTTCTGTTGCCCTGGAGAGCTTGCAGAGCACTGGGGAAAGGCAGGCAGAGAATTCCCTGCTAGCACCTTCTCTGTGCCGGGGAAGGAGAAGTGTTCACATTGCTTCGCAGAATCGCTTTTGTGCAGAAAACACTAACACTTGTTCAGAAGGAAAGAAAGCCCAGAGCCCCAGATTTTCTGTTGCCCTGGAGAGCTTGCAGAGCACTGGGGAAAGGCAGGTAGAGAATTCCCTGCTAGCACCTTCTCTGTGCCTGGGAAGGAGAAGTGTTCACATTGCTTCGCAGAATCTCTTTTGTGCAGAAAACACTAACACTTGTTCAGAAGGAAAGAAAGCCCAGAGCCCCAGATTTTCTGTTGCCCTGGAGAGCTTGCAGAGCACTGGGGAAAGGCAGGCAGAGAATTCCCTGCTAGCACCTTCTCTGTGCCGGGGAAGGAGAAGTGTTCACATTGCTTCGCAGAATCGCTTTTGTGCAGAAAACACTAACACTTGTTCCGAAGGAAAGAAAGCCCAGAGCCCCAGATTTTCTGTTGCCCTGGAGAGCTTGCAGAGCACTGGGGAAAGGCAGGCAGAGAATTCCCTGCTAGCACCTTCTCTGTGCCTGGGAAGGAGAAGTGTTCACATTGCTTCTCAGAATCGCTTTTGTGCAGAAAACACTAACACTTGTTCAGAAGGAAAGAAAGCCCAGAGCCCCAGATTTTCTGTTGCCCTGGAGAGCTAGCAGAGCACTGGGGAAAGGCAGGCAGAGAATTCCCTGCTAGCACCTTCTCTGTGCCTGGGAAGGAGAAGTGTTCACATTGCTTCGCAGAATCGCTTTTGTGCAGAAAACACTAACACTTGTTCAGAAGGAAAGAAAGCCCAGAGCCCCAGATTTTCTGTTGCCCTGGAGAGCTTGCAGAGCACTGGGGAAAGGCAGGCAGAGAATTCCCTGCTAGCACCTTCTCTGTGCCTGGGAAGGAGAAGTGTTCACATTGCTTCTCAGAATCGCTTTTGTGCAGAAAACACTAACACTTGTTCCGAAGGAAAGAAAGCCCAGAGCCCCAGATTTTCTGTTGCCCTGGAGAGCTTGCAGAGCACTGGGGAAAGGCAGGCAGAGAATTCCCTGCTAGCACCTTCTCTGTGCCTGGGAAGGAGAAGTGTTCACATTGCTTCACAGAATCGCTTTTGTGCAGAAAACACTAACACTTGTTCAGAAGGAAAGAACGCCCAGAGCCCCAGATTTTCTGTTGCCCTGGAGAGCTTGCAGAGCACTGGGGAAAGGCAGGCAGAGAATTCCCTGCTAGCACCTTCTCTGTGCCTGGGAAGGAGAAGTGTTCACATTGCTTTGCAGAATCGCTTTTGTGCAGAAAACACTAACACTTGTTCCGAAGGAAAGAAAGCCCAGAGCCCCAGATTTTCTGTTGCCCTGGAGAGCTTGCAGAGCACTGGGGAAAGGCAGGCAGAGAATTCCCTGCTAGCACCTTCTCTGTGCCTGGGAAGGAGAAGTGTTCACATTGCTTCGCAGAATCGCTTTTGTGCAGAAAACACTAACACTTGTTCAGAAGGAAAGAAAGCCCAGAGCCCCAGATTTTCTGTTGCCCTGGAGAGCTTGCAGAGCACTGGGGAAAGGCAGGCAGAGAATTCCCTGCTAGCACCTTCTCTGTGCCGGGGAAGGAGAAGTGTTCACATTGCTTCGCAGAATCGCTTTTGTGCAGAAAACACTAACACTTGTTCCGAAGGAAAGAAAGCCCAGAGCCCCACATTTGATGTTGCCCTGGAGAGCTTGCAGAGCACTGGGGAAAGGCAGGCAGAGAATTCCCTGCTAGCACCTTCTCTGTGCCTGGGAAGTAGAAGTGTTCACATTGCTTCGCAGAATCGCTTTTGTGCAGAAAACACTAACACTTGTTCAGAAGGAAAGAAAGCCCAGAGCCCCAGATTTTCTGTTGCCCTGGAGAGCTTGCAGAGCACTGGGGAAAGGCTAGCAGAGAATTCCCTGCTAGCACCTTCTCTGTGCCTGGGAAGGAGAAGTGTTCACATTGCTTCGCAGAATCGCTTTTGTGCAGAAAACACTAACACTTGTTCAGAAGGAAATAAAGCCCAGAGCCCCAGATTTTCTGTTGCCCTGGAGAGCTTGCAGAGCACTGGGGAAAGGCAGGCAGAGAATTCCCTGCTAGCACCTTCTCTGTGCCTGGGAAGGAGAAGTGTTCACATTGCTTCTCAGAATCGCTTTTGTGCAGAAAACACTAACACTTGTTCAGAAGGAAAGAAAGCCCAGAGCCCCAGATTTTCTGTTGCCCTGGAGAGCTTGCAGAGCACTGGGGAAAGGCAGGCAGAGAATTCCCTGCTAGCACCTTCTCTGTGCCGGGGAAGGAGAAGTGTTCACATTGCTTCGCAGAATCGCTTTTGTGCAGAAAACACTAACACTTGTTCCGAAGGAAAGAAAGCCCAGAGCCCCAGATTTTCTGTTGCCCTGGAGAGCTTGCAGAGCACTGGGGAAAGGCAGGCAGAGAATTCCCTGCTAGCACCTTCTCTGTGCCTGGGAAGGAGAAGTGTTCACATTGCTTCGCAGAATCGCTTTTGTGCAGAAAACACTAACACTTGTTCCGAAGGAAAGAAAGCCCAGAGCCCCACATTTGATGTTGCCCTGGAGAGCTTGCAGAGCACTGGGGAAAGGCAGGCAGAGAATTCCCTGCTAGCACCTTCTCTGTGCCGGGGAAGGAGAAGTGTTCACATTGCTTCGCAGAATCGCTTTTGTGCAGAAAACACTAACACTTGTTCAGAAGGAAAGAAAGCCCAGAGCCCCAGATTTGATGTTGCCCTGGAGAGCTTGCAGAGCACTGGGGAAAGGCAGGCAGAGAATTCCCTGCTAGCACCTTCTCTGTGCCTGGGAAGGAGAAGTGTTCACATTGCTTCGCAGAATCGCTTTTGTGCAGAAAACACTAACACTTGTTCAGAAGGAAAGAAAGCCCAGAGCCCCAGATTTTCTGTTGCCCTGGAGAGCTTGCAGAGCACTGGGGAAAGGCAGGCAGAGAATTCCCTGCTAGCACCTTCTCTGTGCCTGGGAAGGAGAAGTGTTCACATTGCTTCTCAGAATCACTTTTGTGCAGAAAACACTAACACTTGTTCAGAAGGAAAGAAAGCCCAGAGCCCCAGATTTTCTGTTGCCCTGGAGAGCTTGCAGAGCACTGGGGAAAGGCAGGCAGAGAATTCCCTGCTAGCACCTTCTCTGTGCCTGGGAAGGAGAAGTGTTCACATTGCTTCGCAGAATCGCTTTTGTGCAGAAAACACTAACACTTGTTCAGAAGGAAAGAAAGCCCAGAGCCCCAGATTTTCTGTTGCCCTGGAGAGCTTGCAGAGCACTGGGGAAAGGCAGGCAGAGAATTCCCTGCTAGCACCTTCTCTGTGCCGGGGAAGGAGAAGTGTTCACATTGCTTCTCAGAATCGCTTTTGTGCAGAAAACACTAACACTTGTTCAGAAGGAAAGAAAGCCCAGAGCCCCAGATTTTCTGTTGCCCTGGAGAGCTTGCAGAGCACTGGGGAAAGGCAGGCAGAGAATTCCCTGCTAGCACCTTCTCTGTGCCTGGGAAGGAGAAGTGTTCACATTGCTTCTCAGAATCGCTTTTGTGC
Organism: Strix occidentalis; assembly: GCA_030819815.1. NCBI lineage: Eukaryota > Metazoa > Chordata > Aves > Strigiformes > Strigidae > Strix > Strix occidentalis. The sequence continues at coordinate 25,968 of JASWHU010000653.1, forward strand.
AGAAAACACTAACACTTGTTCAGAAGGAAAGAAAGCCCAGAGCCCCAGATTTTCTGTTGCCCTGGAGAGCTTGCAGAGCACTGGGGAAAGGCAGGCAGAGAATTCCCTGCTAGCACCTTCTCTGTGCCTGGGAAGGAGAAGTGTTCACATTGCTTCGCAGAATCGCTTTTGTGCAGAAAACACTAACACTTGTTCAGAAGGAAAGAAAGCCCAGAGCCCCAGATTTTCTGTTGCCCTGGAGAGCTTGCAGAGCACTGGGGAAAGGCAGGCAGAGAATTCCCTGCTAGCACCTTCTCTGTGCCGGGGAAGGAGAAGTGTTCACATTGCTTCGCAGAATCGCTTTTGTGCAGAAAACACTAACACTTGTTCAGAAGGAAAGAAAGCCCAGAGCCCCAGATTTTCTGTTGCCCTGGAGAGCTTGCAGAGCACTGGGGAAAGGCAGGCAGAGAATTCCCTGCTAGCACCTTCTCTGTGCCTGGGAAGGAGAAGTGTTCACATTGCTTCGCAGAATCGCTTTTGTGCAGAAAACACTAACACTTGTTCAGAAGGAAAGAAAGCCCAGAGCCCCAGATTTTCTGTTGCCCTGGAGAGCTTGCAGAGCACTGGGGAAAGGCAGGCAGAGAATTCCCTGCTAGCACCTTCTCTGTGCCTGGGAAGGAGAAGTGTTCACATTGCTTCGCAGAATCGCTTTTGTGCAGAAAACACTAACACTTGTTCAGAAGGAAAGAAAGCCCAGAGCCCCAGATTTTCTGTTGCCCTGGAGAGCTTGCAGAGCACTGGGGAAAGGCAGGCAGAGAATTCCCTGCTAGCACCTTCTCTGTGCCTGGGAAGGAGAAGTGTTCACATTGCTTCTCAGAATCGCTTTTGTGCAGAAAACACTAACACTTGTTCAGAAGGAAAGAAAGCCCAGAGCCCCAGATTTTCTGTTGCCCTGGAGAGCTTGCAGAGCACTGGGGAAAGGCAGGCAGAGAATTCCCTGCTAGCACCTTCTCTGTGCCTGGGAAGGAGAAGTGTTCACATTGCTTCGCAGAATCGCTTTTGTGCAGAAAACACTAACACTTGTTCAGAAGGAAAGAAAGCCCAGAGCCCCAGATTTTCTGTTGCCCTGGAGAGCTTGCAGAGCACTGGGGAAAGGCAGGCAGAGAATTCCCTGCTAGCACCTTCTCTGTGCCTGGGAAGGAGAAGTGTTCACATTGCTTCGCAGAATCGCTTTTGTGCAGAAAACACTAACACTTGTTCAGAAGGAAAGAACGCCCAGAGCCCCAGATTTTCTGTTGCCCTGGAGAGCTTGCAGAGCACTGGGGAAAGGCAGGCAGAGAATTCCCTGCTAGCACCTTCTCTGTGCCGGGGAAGGAGAAGTGTTCACATTGCTTCGCAGAATCGCTTTTGTGCAGAAAACACTAACACTTGTTCAGAAGGAAAGAAAGCCCAGAGCCCCAGATTTTCTGTTGCCCTGGAGAGCTTGCAGAGCACTGGGGAAAGGCAGGTAGAGAATTCCCTGCTAGCACCTTCTCTGTGCCTGGGAAGGAGAAGTGTTCACATTGCTTCGCAGAATCTCTTTTGTGCAGAAAACACTAACACTTGTTCAGAAGGAAAGAAAGCCCAGAGCCCCAGATTTTCTGTTGCCCTGGAGAGCTTGCAGAGCACTGGGGAAAGGCAGGCAGAGAATTCCCTGCTAGCACCTTCTCTGTGCCGGGGAAGGAGAAGTGTTCACATTGCTTCTCAGAATCGCTTTTGTGCAGAAAACACTAACACTTGTTCCGAAGGAAAGAAAGCCCAGAGCCCCAGATTTTCTGTTGCCCTGGAGAGCTTGCAGAGCACTGGGGAAAGGCAGGCAGAGAATTCCCTGCTAGCACCTTCTCTGTGCCTGGGAAGGAGAAGTGTTCACATTGCTTCTCAGAATCGCTTTTGTGCAGAAAACACTAACACTTGTTCAGAAGGAAAGAAAGCCCAGAGCCCCAGATTTTCTGTTGCCCTGGAGAGCTAGCAGAGCACTGGGGAAAGGCAGGCAGAGAATTCCCTGCTAGCACCTTCTCTGTGCCTGGGAAGGAGAAGTGTTCACATTGCTTCGCAGAATCGCTTTTGTGCAGAAAACACTAACACTTGTTCAGAAGGAAAGAAAGCCCAGAGCCCCAGATTTTCTGTTGCCCTGGAGAGCTTGCAGAGCACTGGGGAAAGGCAGGCAGAGAATTCCCTGCTAGCACCTTCTCTGTGCCTGGGAAGGAGAAGTGTTCACATTGCTTCTCAGAATCGCTTTTGTGCAGAAAACACTAACACTTGTTCCGAAGGAAAGAAAGCCCAGAGCCCCAGATTTTCTGTTGCCCTGGAGAGCTTGCAGAGCACTGGGGAAAGGCAGGCAGAGAATTCCCTGCTAGCACCTTCTCTGTGCCTGGGAAGGAGAAGTGTTCACATTGCTTCACAGAATCGCTTTTGTGCAGAAAACACTAACACTTGTTCAGAAGGAAAGAACGCCCAGAGCCCCAGATTTTCTGTTGCCCTGGAGAGCTTGCAGAGCACTGGGGAAAGGCAGGCAGAGAATTCCCTGCTAGCACCTTCTCTGTGCCTGGGAAGGAGAAGTGTTCACATTGCTTTGCAGAATCGCTTTTGTGCAGAAAACACTAACACTTGTTCCGAAGGAAAGAAAGCCCAGAGCCCCAGATTTTCTGTTGCCCTGGAGAGCTTGCAGAGCACTGGGGAAAGGCAGGCAGAGAATTCCCTGCTAGCACCTTCTCTGTGCCTGGGAAGGAGAAGTGTTCACATTGCTTCGCAGAATCGCTTTTGTGCAGAAAACACTAACACTTGTTCAGAAGGAAAGAAAGCCCAGAGCCCCAGATTTTCTGTTGCCCTGGAGAGCTTGCAGAGCACTGGGGAAAGGCAGGCAGAGAATTCCCTGCTAGCACCTTCTCTGTGCCTGGGAAGGAGAAGTGTTCACATTGCTTCGCAGAATCGCTTTTGTGCAGAAAACACTAACACTTGTTCCGAAGGAAAGAAAGCCCAGAGCCCCAGATTTTCTGTTGCCCTGGAGAGCTTGCAGAGCACTGGGGAAAGGCAGGCAGAGAATTCCCTGCTAGCACCTTCTCTGTGCCTGGGAAGTAGAAGTGTTCACATTGCTTCGCAGAATCGCTTTTGTGCAGAAAACACTAACACTTGTTCAGAAGGAAAGAAAGCCCAGAGCCCCAGATTTTCTGTTGCCCTGGAGAGCTTGCAGAGCACTGGGGAAAGGCTAGCAGAGAATTCCCTGCTAGCACCTTCTCTGTGCCTGGGAAGGAGAAGTGTTCACATTGCTTCGCAGAATCGCTTTTGTGCAGAAAACACTAACACTTGTTCAGAAGGAAAGAAAGCCCAGAGCCCCAGATTTTCTGTTGCCCTGGAGAGCTTGCAGAGCACTGGGGAAAGGCAGGCAGAGAATTCCCTGCTAGCACCTTCTCTGTGCCTGGGAAGGAGAAGTGTTCACATTGCTTCGCAGAATCGCTTTTGTGCAGAAAACACTAACACTTGTTCAGAAGGAAAGAAAGCCCAGAGCCCCAGATTTGATGTTGCCCTGGAGAGCTTGCAGAGCACTGGGGAAAGGCAGGCAGAGAATTCCCTGCTAGCACCTTCTCTGTGCCTGGGAAGGAGAAGTGTTCACATTGCTTCGCAGAATCGCTTTTGTGCAGAAAACACTAACACTTGTTCAGAAGGAAAGAAAGCCCAGAGCCCCAGATTTTCTGTTGCCCTGGAGAGCTTGCAGAGCACTGGGGAAAGGCAGGCAGAGAATTCCCTGCTAGCACCTTCTCTGTGCCTGGGAAGGAGAAGTGTTCACATTGCTTCTCAGAATCGCTTTTGTGCAGAAAACACTAACACTTGTTCAGAAGGAAAGAAAGCCCAGAGCCCCAGATTTTCTGTTGCCCTGGAGAGCTTGCAGAGCACTGGGGAAAGGCAGGCAGAGAATTCCCTGCTAGCACCTTCTCTGTGCCTGGGAAGGAGAAGTGTTCACATTGCTTCGCAGAATCGCTTTTGTGCAGAAAACACTAACACTTGTTCAGAAGGAAAGAAAGCCCAGAGCCCCAGATTTTCTGTTGCCCTGGAGAGCTTGCAGAGCACTGGGGAAAGGCAGGCAGAGAATTCCCTGCTAGCACCTTCTCTGTGCCGGGGAAGGAGAAGTGTTCACATTGCTTCTCAGAATCGCTTTTGTGCAGAAAACACTAACACTTGTTCAGAAGGAAAGAAAGCCCAGAGCCCCAGATTTTCTGTTGCCCTGGAGAGCTTGCAGAGCACTGGGGAAAGGCAGGCAGAGAATTCCCTGCTAGCACCTTCTCTGTGCCTGGGAAGGAGAAGTGTTCACATTGCTTTGCAGAATCGCTTTTGTGCAGAAAACACTAACACTTGTTCCGAAGGAAAGAAAGCCCAGAGCCCCAGATTTTCTGTTGCCCTGGAGAGCTTGCAGAGCACTGGGGAAAGGCAGGCAGAGAATTCCCTGCTAGCACCTTCTCTGTGCCTGGTAAGGAGAAGTGTTCACATTGCTTCGCAGAATCGCTTTTGTGCAGAAAACACTAACACTTGTTCAGAAGGAAAGAAAGCCCAGAGCCCCAGATTTTCTGTTGCCCTGGAGAGCTTGCAGAGCACTGGGGAAAGGCAGGCAGAGAATTCCCTGCTAGCACCTTCTCTGTGCCTGGGAAGGAGAAGTGTTCACATTGCTTCGCAGAATCGCTTTTGTGCAGAAAACACTAACACTTGTTCAGAAGGAAAGAAAGCCCAGAGCCCCAGATTTTCTGTTGCCCTGGAGAGCTTGCAGAGCACTGGGGAAAGGCAGGCAGAGAATTCCCTGCTAGCACCTTCTCTGTGCCTGGGAAGGAGAAGTGTTCACATTGCTTCGCAGAATCGCTTTTGTGCAGAAAACACTAACACTTGTTCAGAAGGAAAGAAAGCCCAGAGCCCCAGATTTTCTGTTGCCCTGGAGAGCTTGCAGAGCACTGGGGAAAGGCAGGCAGAGAATTCCCTGCTAGCACCTTCTCTGTGCCTGGGAAGGAGAAGTGTTCACATTGCTTCGCAGAATCGCTTTTGTGCAGAAAACACTAACACTTGTTCAGAAGGAAAGAAAGCCCAGAGCCCCAGATTTTCTGTTGCCCTGGAGAGCTTGCAGAGCACTGGGGAAAGGCAGGCAGAGAATTCCCTGCTAGCACCTTCTCTGTGCCTGGGAAGGAGAAGTGTTCACATTGCTTCTCAGAATCGCTTTTGTGCAGAAAACACTAACACTTGTTCAGAAGGAAAGAAAGCCCAGAGCCCCAGATTTTCTGTTGCCCTGGAGAGCTAGCAGAGCACTGGGGAAAGGCAGGCAGAGAATTCCCTGCTAGCACCTTCTCTGTGCCTGGGAAGGAGAAGTGTTCACATTGCTTCGCAGAATCGCTTTTGTGCAGAAAACACTAACACTTGTTCAGAAGGAAAGAAAGCCCAGAGCCCCAGATTTTCTGTTGCCCTGGAGAGCTTGCAGAGCACTGGGGAAAGGCAGGCAGAGAATTCCCTGCTAGCACCTTCTCTGTGCCTGGGAAGGAGAAGTGTTCACATTGCTTCGCAGAATCGCTTTTGTGCAGAAAACACTAACACTTGTTCCGAAGGAAAGAACGCCCAGAGCCCCAGATTTTCTGTTGCCCTGGAGAGCTTGCAGAGCACTGGGGAAAGGCAGGCAGAGAATTCCCTGCTAGCACCTTCTCTGTGCCGGGGAAGGAGAAGTGTTCACATTGCTTCGCAGAATCGCTTTTGTGCAGAAAACACTAACACTTGTTCAGAAGGAAAGAAAGCCCAGAGCCCCAGATTTTCTGTTGCCCTGGAGAGCTTGCAGAGCACTGGGGAAAGGCAGGCAGAGAATTCCCTGCTAGCACCTTCTCTGTGCCTGGGAAGGAGAAGTGTTCACATTGCTTCTCAGAATCGCTTTTGTGCAGAAAACACTAACACTTGTTCCGAAGGAAAGAAAGCCCAGAGCCCCAGATTTTCTGTTGCCCTGGAGAGCTTGCAGAGCACTGGGGAAAGGCTAGCAGAGAATTCCCTGCTAGCACCTTCTCTGTGCCGGGGAAGGAGAAGTGTTCACATTGCTTCGCAGAATCGCTTTTGTGCAGAAAACACTAACACTTGTTCCGAAGGAAAGAAAGCCCAGAGCCCCAGATTTTCTGTTGCCCTGGAGAGCTTGCAGAGCACTGGGGAAAGGCAGGCAGAGAATTCCCTGCTAGCACCTTCTCTGTGCCTGGGAAGGAGAAGTGTTCACATTGCTTCGCAGAATCGCTTTTGTGCAGAAAACACTAACACTTGTTCAGAAGGAAAGAAAGCCCAGAGCCCCAGATTTTCTGTTGCCCTGGAGAGCTTGCAGAGCACTGGGGAAAGGCAGGCAGAGAATTCCCTGCTAGCACCTTCTCTGTGCCTGGGAAGGAGAAGTGTTCACATTGCTTCGCAGAATCGCTTTTGTGCAGAAAACACTAACACTTGTTCAGAAGGAAAGAAAGCCCAGAGCCCCAGATTTTCTGTTGCCCTGGAGAGCTTGCAGAGCACTGGGGAAAGGCAGGCAGAGAATTCCCTGCTAGCACCTTCTCTGTGCCTGGGAAGGAGAAGTGTTCACATTGCTTCGCAGAATCGCTTTTGTGCAGAAAACACTAACACTTGTTCAGAAGGAAAGAAAGCCCAGAGCCCCAGATTTTCTGTTGCCCTGGAGAGCTTGCAGAGCACTGGGGAAAGGCAGGCAGAGAATTCCCTGCTAGCACCTTCTCTGTGCCTGGGAAGGAGAAGTGTTCACATTGCTTCTCAGAATCGCTTTTGTGCAGAAAACACTAACACTTGTTCAGAAGGAAAGAAAGCCCAGAGCCCCAGATTTTCTGTTGCCCTGGAGAGCTTGCAGAGCACTGGGGAAAGGCAGGCAGAGAATTCCCTGCTAGCACCTTCTCTGTGCCTGGGAAGGAGAAGTGTTCACATTGCTTCGCAGAATCGCTTTTGTGCAGAAAACACTAACACTTGTTCCGAAGGAAAGAAAGCCCAGAGCCCCAGATTTTCTGTTGCCCTGGAGAGCTTGCAGAGCACTGGGGAAAGGCAGGCAGAGAATTCCCTGCTAGCACCTTCTCTGTGCCTGGGAAGGAGAAGTGTTCACATTGCTTCTCAGAATCGCTTTTGTGCAGAAAACACTAACACTTGTTCAGAAGGAAAGAAAGCCCAGAGCCCCAGATTTTCTGTTGCCCTGGAGAGCTAGCAGAGCACTGGGGAAAGGCAGGCAGAGAATTCCCTGCTAGAACCTTCTCTGTGCCGGGGAAGGAGAAGTGTTCACATTGCTTCGCAGAATCGCTTTTGTGCAGAAAACACTAACACTTGTTCAGAAGGAAAGAAAGCCCAGAGCCCCAGATTTTCTGTTGCCCTGGAGAGCTTGCAGAGCACTGGGGAAAGGCAGGCAGAGAATTCCCTGCTAGCACCTTCTCTGTGCCTGGGAAGGAGAAGTGTTCACATTGCTTCGCAGAATCGCTTTTGTGCAGAAAACACTAACACTTGTTCAGAAGGAAAGAAAGCCCAGAGCCCCAGATTTTCTGTTGCCCTGGAGAGCTTGCAGAGCACTGGGGAAAGGCAGGCAGAGAATTCCCTGCTAGCACCTTCTCTGTGCCTGGGAAGGAGAAGTGTTCACATTGCTTCGCAGAATCGCTTTTGTGCAGAAAACACTAACACTTGTTCAGAAGGAAAGAACGCCCAGAGCCCCAGATTTTCTGTTGCCCTGGAGAGCTTGCAGAGCACTGGGGAAAGGCAGGCAGAGAATTCCCTGCTAGCACCTTCTCTGTGCCGGGGAAGGAGAAGTGTTCACATTGCTTCGCAGAATCGCTTTTGTGCAGAAAACACTAACACTTGTTCAGAAGGAAAGAAAGCCCAGAGCCCCAGATTTTCTGTTGCCCTGGAGAGCTTGCAGAGCACTGGGGAAAGGCAGGCAGAGAATTCCCTGCTAGCACCTTCTCTGTGCCTGGGAAGGAGAAGTGTTCACATTGCTTCGCAGAATCGCTTTTGTGCAGAAAACACTAACACTTGTTCAGAAGGAAAGAAAGCCCAGAGCCCCAGATTTTCTGTTGCCCTGGAGAGCTTGCAGAGCACTGGGGAAAGGCAGGCAGAGAATTCCCTGCTAGCACCTTCTCTGTGCCGGGGAAGGAGAAGTGTTCACATTGCTTCGCAGAATCGCTTTTGTGCAGAAAACACTAACACTTGTTCCGAAGGAAAGAAAGCCCAGAGCCCCAGATTTTCTGTTGCCCTGGAGAGCTTGCAGAGCACTGGGGAAAGGCAGGCAGAGAATTCCCTGCTAGCACCTTCTCTGTGCCTGGGAAGTAGAAGTGTTCACATTGCTTCGCAGAATCGCTTTTGTGCAGAAAACACTAACACTTGTTCAGAAGGAAAGAAAGCCCAGAGCCCCAGATTTTCTGTTGCCCTGGAGAGCTTGCAGAGCACTGGGGAAAGGCAGGCAGAGAATTCCCTGCTAGCACCTTCTCTGTGCCTGGGAAGGAGAAGTGTTCACATTGCTTCGCAGAATCGCTTTTGTGCAGAAAACACTAACACTTGTTCCGAAGGAAAGAAAGCCCAGAGCCCCAGATTTTCTGTTGCCCTGGAGAGCTTGCAGAGCACTGGGGAAAGGCAGGCAGAGAATTCCCTGCTAGCACCTTCTCTGTGCCTGGGAAGGAGAAGTGTTCACATTGCTTCTCAGAATCGCTTTTGTGCAGAAAACACTAACACTTGTTCAGAAGGAAAGAAAGCCCAGAGCCCCAGATTTTCTGTTGCCCTGGAGAGCTTGCAGAGCACTGGGGAAAGGCAGGCAGAGAATTCCCTGCTAGCACCTTCTCTGTGCCGGGGAAGGAGAAGTGTTCACATTGCTTCGCAGAATCGCTTTTGTGCAGAAAACACTAACACTTGTTCAGAAGGAAAGAAAGCCCAGAGCCCCAGATTTTCTGTTGCCCTGGAGAGCTTGCAGAGCACTGGGGAAAGGCAGGCAGAGAATTCCCTGCTAGCACCTTCTCTGTGCCTGGGAAGGAGAAGTGTTCACATTGCTTCGCAGAATCGCTTTTGTGCAGAAAACACTAACACTTGTTCAGAAGGAAAGAAAGCCCAGAGCCCCAGATTTTCTGTTGCCCTGGAGAGCTTGCAGAGCACTGGGGGAAAGGCAGGCAGAGAATTCCCTGCTAGCACCTTCTCTGTGCCTGGGAAGGAGAAGTGTTCACATTGCTTCTCAGAATCGCTTTTGTGCAGAAAACACTAACACTTGTTCAGAAGGAAAGAAAGCCCAGAGCCCCAGATTTTCTGTTGCCCTGGAGAGCTTGCAGAGCACTGGGGAAAGGCAGGCAGAGAATTCCCTGCTAGCACCTTCTCTGTGCCTGGGAAGGAGAAGTGTTCACATTGCTTCGCAGAATCGCTTTTGTGCAGAAAACACTAACACTTGTTCAGAAGGAAAGAAAGCCCAGAGCCCCAGATTTTCTGTTGCCCTGGAGAGCTTGCAGAGCACTGGGGAAAGGCAGGCAGAGAATTCCCTGCTAGCACCTTCTCTGTGCCTGGGAAGGAGAAGTGTTCACATTGCTTCGCAGAATCGCTTTTGTGCAGAAAACACTAACACTTGTTCAGAAGGAAAGAACGCCCAGAGCCCCAGATTTTCTGTTGCCCTGGAGAGCTTGCAGAGCACTGGGGAAAGGCAGGCAGAGAATTCCCTGCTAGCACCTTCTCTGTGCCGGGGAAGGAGAAGTGTTCACATTGCTTCGCAGAATCGCTTTTGTGCAGAAAACACTAACACTTGTTCAGAAGGAAAGAAAGCCCAGAGCCCCAGATTTTCTGTTGCCCTGGAGAGCTTGCAGAGCACTGGGGGAAAGGCAGGCAGAGAATTCCCTGCTAGCACCTTCTCTGTGCCTGGGAAGGAGAAGTGTTCACATTGCTTCGCAGAATCGCTTTTGTGCAGAAAACACTAACACTTGTTCAGAAGGAAAGAAAGCCCAGAGCCCCAGATTTTCTGTTGCCCTGGAGAGCTTGCAGAGGCACTGGGGAAAGGCAGGCAGAGAATTCCCTGCTAGCACCTTCTCTGTGCCTGGGAAGGAGAAAGTGTTCACATTGCTTCGCAGAATCGCTTTTGTGCAGAAAACACTAACACTTGTTCAGAAGGAAAGAACGCCCAGAGCCCCAGATTTTCTGTTGCCCTGGAGAGCTTGCAGAGCACTGGGGAAAGGCAGGCAGAGAATTCCCTGCTAGCACCTTCTCTGTGCCGGGGAAGGAGAAGTGTTCACATTGCTTCGCAGAATCGCTTTTGTGCAGAAAACACTAACACTTGTTCAGAAGGAAAGAAAGCCCAGAGCCCCAGATTTTCTGTTGCCCTGGAGAGCTTGCAGAGCACTGGGGAAAGGCAGGCAGAGAATTCCTGCTAGCACCTTCTCTGTGCCTGGGAAGGAGAAGTGTTCACATTGCTTCGCAGAATCGCTTTTGTGCAGAAAACACTAACACTTGTTCAGAAGGAAAGAAAGCCCAGAGCCCCAGATTTTCTGTTGCCCTGGAGAGCTTGCAGAGCACTGGGGAAAGGCAGGCAGAGAATTCCCTGCTAGCACCTTCTCTGTGCCTGGGAAGTAGAAGTGTTCACATTGCTTCGCAGAATCGCTTTTGTGCAGAAAACACTAACACTTGTTCAGAAGGAAAGAAAGCCCAGAGCCCCAGATTTTCTGTTGCCCTGGAGAGCTTGCAGAGCACTGGGGAAAGGCAGGCAGAGAATTCCCTGCTAGCACCTTCTCTGTGCCTGGGAAGGAGAAGTGTTCACATTGCTTCGCAGAATCGCTTTTGTGCAGAAAACACTAACACTTGTTCAGAAGGAAAGAAAGCCCAGAGCCCCAGATTTTCTGTTGCCCTGGAGAGCTTGCAGAGCACTGGGGAAAGGCAGGCAGAGAATTCCCTGCTAGCACCTTCTCTGTGCCTGGGAAGGAGAAGTGTTCACATTGCTTCGCAGAATCGCTTTTGTGCAGAAAACACTAACACTTGTTCAGAAGGAAAGAAAGCCCAGAGCCCCAGATTTTCTGTTGCCCTGGAGAGCTTGCAGAGCACTGGGGAAAGGCAGGCAGAGAATTCCCTGCTAGCACCTTCTCTGTGCCTGGGGAAGGAGAAGTGTTCACATTGCTTCGCAGAATCGCTTTTGTGCAGAAAACACTAACACTTGTTCAGAAGGAAAGAAAGCCCAGAGCCCCAGATTTTCTGTTGCCCTGGAGAGCTTGCAGAGCACTGGGGAAAGGCAGGCAGAGAATTCCCTGCTAGCACCTTCTCTGTGCCGGGAAGGAGAAGTGTTCACATTGCTTCGCAGAATCGCTTTTGTGCAGAAAACACTAACACTTGTTCAGAAGGAAAGAAAGCCCAGAGCCCCAGATTTTCTGTTGCCCTGGAGAGCTTGCAGAGCACTGGGGAAAGGCAGGCAGAGAATTCCCTGCTAGCACCTTCTCTGTGCCTGGGAAGGAGAAGTGTTCACATTGCTTCGCAGAATCGCTTTTGTGCAGAAAACACTAACACTTGTTCAGAAGGAAAGAAAGCCCAGAGCCCCAGATTTTCTGTTGCCCTGGAGAGCTTGCAGAGCACTGGGGAAAGGCAGGCAGAGAATTCCCTGCTAGCACCTTCTCTGTGCCTGGGAAGGAGAAGTGTTCACATTGCTTCGCAGAATCGCTTTTGTGCAGAAAACACTAACACTTGTTCAGAAGGAAAGAAAGCCCAGAGCCCCAGATTTTCTGTTGCCCTGGAGAGCTTGCAGAGCACTGGGGAAAGGCAGGCAGAGAATTCCCTGCTAGCACCTTCTCTGTGCCTGGGAAGGAGAAGTTGTTCACATTGCTTCGCAGAATCGCTTTTGTGCAGAAAACACTAACACTTGTTCAGAAGGAAAGAAAGCCCAGAGGCCCCAGATTTTCTGTTGCCCTGGAGAGCTTGCAGAGCACTGGGGAAAGTGGCAGGCAGAGGAATTCCCTG
>JASWHU010000654.1:0-37842 GCA_030819815.1 Strix occidentalis
AGAGAGGAGGAAAAGAGAGTAGGAACAGTGAGGAAGAGGAGAGAGGAGGAAGAGAAAGGAGGAAGAGAGAGGAAGAGGAGGACGAAGAGAGAGGAGGAAGAGAGAGGACGAAGAGAGAGGAGGAAGAGAAAGGAGGAAGAGAGAGGAGGAAGAGAGAGGAAGAAGAGAGCGGAGGAAGAGAGAGGAAGAGGAGAGTGGAAGAAGAGAGAGGAGGAGAGAGGAGGAAGAGAGAGGAAGAGGAGAGAGGAAGAAGAGAGAGGAGGAAGAGGAAGGAGGTAGAGAGAGGAGGAAGAGAGAGGAGGAAGAGAGGAGGAAGAGAGAGGAAGATTAGAGTGGAGGAGGAGAGAGAAGGAAGAGAGAGGAAGAGGAGAGTGGAAGAAGAGAGAGGAGGAGAGAGGAGGAAGAGAGAGGAAGAGGAGAGAGGAAGAAGAGAGAGGAGGAAGAGGAAGGAGGTAGAGAGAGGAGGAAGAGAGAGGAGGAAGAGAGGAGGAAGAGAGAGGAAGATTAGAGTGGAGGAGGAGAGAGAAGGAAGAGAGAGGATAAATGAGAGGTGGAAGAGAGAGGAAGACGAGAGAGGAGGAGGAGAGAGAAGGAAGAGAGAGGAGGAAGTTAGAGGAAGACGAGAGAGGAGGAGGAGAGGGAAGGAAGAGAGAGGAGGAAGAGAGAGGAGGAAGAGAGAGAAGGAAGAGAGAGGGGGAAGAGAGAAGAGGAGAGAGGAGGACGAGAGAAGAGGAAGAGAGAGGAGGAAGAGAGAGGAGGAAGAGAGAAGAGAGAGGAGGAAGAGAGAGGAGGATGAGAGAGGAGGAGGAGAGAGGAGGAATAGAGAGGAAGAAGAGAGACGAGGAAGGGAGAGGAAGAGGAGAGAAGAGGAAGACAGAGGAGGAAGAGAGGGGAGGAGGAGAGAGGAGGAAGAGACTCGTGGTAGAGAGCGGAGGAAGAGAGAGGAGGAGGAGAGAGGAGGAAGAGAGAGGAAGAGGAGAGAGGAGGAAGAGAGAGGAGGAAGAGAGAGGAAGAGCAGAGAGGAGGAAGAGAGAGGAGGAAGAGAGGGGAGGAGGAGAGAGGAGGAAGAGACTGGTGGAAGAGAGCGGAGGAAGAGAGAGGAGGAGGAGAGAGGAGGAATAGAGAGGAAGAAGAGAGAGGAGGAAGAGAGAGGAGGAAGAGAGAGGAGGAAGAGAGAGGAGGAACAGAGAGGAGGAAGAGAGAGGAAGGGGAGAGAGGTAGAGGAGAGAAGAGGAAGAGAGAGGAGGAAGAGAGAGGAGGAAGAGAGAGGAGGAGGAGAGATAAGGAAGAGAGAGGAGGAAGAGAGAGGAGGAGGAGAGAGGAGAAAGAGAATGGAAGAGGAGAGAGGAGGAAGAGAGAGGAGGAAGAGAGAGGAAGAGGAGAGAGGAGGAGAGAGGAGGAAGAGAGAGGAGGAGGAGAGATAAGGAAGAGAGAGGAGGAAGAGAGAGGAGGAGGAGAGAGGAGAAAGAGAATGGAAGAGGAGAGAGGAGGAAGAGAGAGGAGGATGAGAGAGGAAGAGGAGAGAGGAGGAGAGAGGAGGAAGAGAGAGAAGGAAGTTGAGGAAGAGGAGAGAGGAGGAAGAGAGAGGAGGAAGAGAGAGGAGGAGGAGAGAGGAGGAAGAGAGAGGAAGAGGAGAGAGGAGGAAGAGAGATGAGGAAGAGAGAGGAAGAGGAGAGAGGAGGAGGAGAGTGGAGGAAGAGAGAGGAGGAAGAGAAAGGAAGAGGAGAGTTGAGGAAGAGAGAGGAGGAAGAGTGAGGAGGAAGAGAGGGGAGGAAGAGACTGGTGGAAGAGAGCGGTGGAAGAGAGGGGAGGAAGAGAGAGGAGGAGGAGAGAGGATGAAGAGAGAGGCGGAAGAGAGAGGAAGAAGAGAGAGGAGGAGGAGAGAGCAGGAATAGAGAGGAAGAAGAGAGAGGAGTAATAGAGAGGAGGAAGAGAGAGGAATAGCAGAGAGATGGAGGAGAGAGGAGGAGGCGAGAGATGCAAGAGAGAGGATTAAGAGAGAGGGGGAAGAGAGAGTAGGAAGAGAGAGGAGGAAGAGAGAGGAGAAAGAGAGAGGAAGAGGAGAGAGGAGGAAGAGAGAGGAGGAAGAGAGAGGAGGAGGAGAGTGAGGAAGAGAGAGGAGGAAAAGAGAGGAGGAAGAGAGAGGAAGAGGAGAGAGGAGGAGGAGAGAGGAGGAACAGAGACGAGGAAGAGAGAGGAAGAGGGAGAGGAGGAGGAGAGAGGATGAAGAGAGAGGAGGAAGAGAGAGGAAGAAGAGAGAGGAGGAAGAGAGAGGAGGAAGGTAGAGGAGGAAGAGGAGACAGGAGGAGAGAGGATGAAGAGACAGGAGGAAGAGACAGGATGAAGAGAGAGGAGGAAGAGAGACTAGGAAGAGAGAGGTGGGAGAGACTGGAAGAGAAGAGAGGTGGAAGAGAGAGGAGGTAGAGAGAGGAGGCAGGGAAAGGAGGAAGAGAGAGGAAGAAGAGAGTCGAAGAGGAGAGAGGAAGAAGAGAGATGAGGAATAGAGACGAGGAAGAGGGAGGAGGAAGAGAGAGGAAGAGGACAGAGGAAGAAGAGAGAATCGGGAGAGGAGGACGATGAGAGAGGAGGAGAGAGGAGGAAGAGAGAGGAAGAGGAGAGAGGAGGAGGAGAGAGGAGGAAGAGAGAGGAGGAAGAGTTAGGAGGTAGAGGAGAGAGGAGGAATAGAGAGGAGAAAGACACAGGAGGAAGAGAGCGGAGGAAGATAGAGGAGGAAAAGAGAGGAGGAAGAGAGAGGAGGAAGGGAGAGGAGGAAGAGAGAGAAAGAGGAGAGAGGAAGAGGAGAGAAGAGAAAGAGAGAGGAGGAAGAGAGAGGAGGAAGAGAGAGGAGGAAGAGGAGAGAGGAGGAAGAGAGAGGAGAAAGAGAGAGGAGGAAGAGAGAGGAGGAAGAGAGAAGAGGAAGGGACAGGAGGAAGAGAGAGGAGGAAGAGAGAGGAAGAAGAGAAAGGAGGAAGAGAGAGGAGGAAGAGAGAGGAGGTAGAGAGAGGAGGAAGAAAGAGGAAAAGGAGAGAGGTGGAAGAGAGAGGAGAAAGAGAGAGGAGGAAGAGAGAAGAGAGAGAGAGTGGAGGAAGAGAGATGAGGAAGAGAGAGGAATAGGAGAGAGTTGGAAGAGAGAGGAGAAAGAGGAGGAGGAAGAGGAGAGAGGAGGAAGAGAAAGGAGAAAGAGAAAGGAGGAAGAGAGAGCAAGAAGAGAGACGAAGAGGAGAGAGGAGGAGAGAGAAGGAAGAGAGTTGAGGAAGAGGGAGGAGGTAGAGAGAGGAGGAAGAAAGGAAGAGGAAAGAGGAGGAAGATAGAGGAGTAAGAGAGAGGAGGAAGAGAGAGGAGGAAGAGAGAGGAAGGGGAGAGAGGTGGAGGAGAGTAGAGGAAGAGAGAGGAGGAAGAGAAAGGAAGAGGAGAGAGGAGGAAGAGAGAGGAGGAAGAGAGATGAAGAGGAGAGAGGTGGAAGAGAGAAGAGGAAGAGATAGGAGGATGATACAGGAGGAAGAGAGTGGAGGAAGAGAGAGGAGGAAGAGAGAGGAGGAAGAGACAGGAGGAAGAGAGAGGAAGAAAAGACAGGAGGAACAGTCAGGAGGAAGAGAGAGGAGGAAGATTGAGGAGGAATAGAGAGGAGGAAGAGAGAGTAGGAGGACAGAGGACGAAGAGAGAGGAGGAAGAGAGAGGAAGAGGAGAGAGCAGGATGAGAGCGGAGGAAGAGAGAGGAGAAGGAGAGAGGAGGAAGAGAGAGGAGGAAGAGAGAGGAGGAAGAGAGAGGAGGAAGAGAGAGGAAGAGTATAGAGAAGGAAGAGAGAGGAGGAAGAGAGAGGAGGAGGAGAGGGAAGGAAGAGAGAGGAGGAAGCGAGAGGAGGCAGAGAGAGGAGGAAGAGAGAGGAGGAAGAGACAGGAGGAAGAGGGAGGAGGAAGACACAGGAGGAAGACACAGCAGGAAGAGAGAGGAAGAGGAGAGGGGAGGAGGAGATTGTAGGAGGAGAGTGTAGGAAGAGAGAGGAGGAAGAGAGAGGAGGAAGAGAGATGAGGAGGAGAGAGGAGAAAGAGAGAGGAGGAGGAGAGAGGAGGAAGAGAGAGGAGGAGGAGAGAGGAGGAAGAGAGAGGAGGAGGAGAGAGAAGGAAGAGAGAGGAGTAAGAGAGAAGAGGAAGAGATAGGAGGATGATACAGGAGGAAGAGAGTGGAGGAAGAGAGAGGAGGAAGAGAGAGGAGGAAGAGACAGGAGGAAGAGAGAGGCAGAACAGACAGGAGGAACAGTCAGGAGGAAGAGAGAGGAGGAAGATTGAGGAGGAACAGAGAGGAGGAAGAGAGAGTAGGAGGACAGAGGACGAAGAGAGAGGAGGAAGAGAGAGGAAGAGGAGAGAGCAGGATGAGAGCGGAGGAAGAGAGAGCAGAAGGAGAGAGGAGGAAGAGAGAGGAGGAAGAGAGAGGAGGAAGAGAGAGTAGGAAGGGAGAGGAGGAAGAGACAGGAGGAAGAGAGAGGAGGAAGAGAGAGGAGGAAGAGAGAGGAGGAAGAGAGAGGAGGAAGAGAGAGGAGGAAGAGAGAGGAAGAGGAGAGAGCAGGAGGAGAGGGTGCAAGAGAGAGGAGGAGAAGAAACGAGGAAGAGAGAGGAGGAGGAGAGAGAAGGAAGAGAGAGGAGGAAGAGAGAGGAGGAAGAGAGAGGAGGAAGAGAGAGGAGGAAGAGAGTGGAGGAAGGGAGACGAAGAAGAGAGAGGAGGAAGAGAGAGGAGGAAGTGAGAGGAGGAAGAGAGAGGAGGAAGAGAGAGGAGGAAGAGAAAGGAGGAACAGAGAGGAGTAAGAGAGAGGAAGAGGAGAGAGGAGGAAGAGAGAGGAGGATGAGAGAGGAGGAGGAGAGAGGAGGAAGAGAGAGGAGTAGGAGAGAGGTGGAAGAGAGAGGAGGAAGAGAGAGGAGGAAGAGAGAGGAAGAGGAGAGAGGAGGAGGAGAGAGGAGGAAGAGAGAGGACGAAGAGAGAGGAGGAAGAGAGAGGAGGAGGAGAAAGGAGGAGGAGAGAGGAGGAAGAGACAGGTGGAAGAGAGCGGAGGAAGAGAGAGGAGGAAGGGAGAGGAAGAGGAGAGAGGAGGAAGAGAGAGGAGGAAGAGAAAGGAACAGGAGAGAGGAGGAAGAGAGAGGAGGAGGAGAGTGGAGGAAGATAGAAGAGGAGGGGAGAGAAGGAAGAGAGAGGAGTAAGAGAGAGGAGGAAGAGACAGGAGGAAGAGAGTGTAGGAAGAGAGAGGAGGAAGAGACGGGAGGAAGAGAGAGGAGGAAGACAGAGGAGGAAGAGAGAGGAGGAAGAGAGAGGAGGGAGAGACAGGATGAAGAGAGATGAGGAAGAGAGTGGAATAGGAGAGAGCAGCAGGAGAGGGTGAAAGAGAGAGGAGGAGGCGAAACGAGGAAGAGAGAGGAGGAGGAGAGAGGACGAAGAGAGAGGAGGAAGAGAGAGGAAGAGCAGAGAGGAGGAAGAGAGTGGAGGGAGAGAAAGGAGGAAGAGAGAGAAAGAGGAGAGAGGTGTAAGAGAGAGGAGGAGGAGAGAGAAGGAAGAGTGAGGATTAAGAAAGACGAGGAATAGAGAGGAGGAAGAGAGAAGAGGAGAGAGAAGGAAGAGAGAGAAGGAAGAGAGAGCAGGAGGAGAGAGGAGGAAGAGAGAGAGGAGGAAGACAAGGAAGAGAGAGGAATAAGAGAGAGGAGGAAGAGAGAGGAGGAAGTGAGAAGAGGATGAGAGAGGAGGAAGAGAGAGGAAGAGGAGAGAGGAGGAAGAGAGAGGAGGAGGAGAGAGAAGGAATAGAGAGGAGGAAGAGAGAGGAGGAAGAGACAGGAGGAAGAGAGAGGAGGAAGAGAAAGGAAGAGGAAAAAGAAGGAAGAGAGAGGAGGAGGAGACAGGAGGAAGATAGAGGAGGAGGGGAGAGAAGGAAGAGAGAGGAGTAAGAGAGTGGAGGAAGAGAGAGGAGGAAGAGAGGGGAGGAGGAGAGAGGAGGAAGAGACTGGTGGAAGAGAGCGGAGGAAGAGAGAGGAGGAGGAGAGAGGAGGAATAGAGAGGAAGAAGAGAGAGGAGGAAGAGAGAGGAGGAAGAGAGAGGAGGAAGAGAGAGGAGGAACAGAGAGGAGGAAGAGAGAGGAAGGGGAGAGAGGTAGAGGAGAGAAGAGGAAGAGAGAGGAGGAAGAGAGAGGAGGAAGAGAGAGGAGGAGGAGAGATAAGGAAGAGAGAGGAGGAAGAGAGAGGAGGAGGAGAGAGGAGAAAGAGAATGGAAGAGGAGAGAGGAGGAAGAGAGAGGAGGAAGAGAGAGGAAGAGGAGAGAGGAGGAGAGAGGAGGAAGAGAGAGGAGGAGGAGAGATAAGGAAGAGAGAGGAGGAAGAGAGAGGAGGAGGAGAGAGGAGAAAGAGAATGGAAGAGGAGAGAGGAGGAAGAGAGAGGAGGATGAGAGAGGAAGAGGAGAGAGGAGGAGAGAGGAGGAAGAGAGAGAAGGAAGTTGAGGAAGAGGAGAGAGGAGGAAGAGAGAGGAGGAAGAGAGAGGAGGAGGAGAGAGGAGGAAGAGAGAGGAAGAGGAGAGAGGAGGAAGAGAGATGAGGAAGAGAGAGGAAGAGGAGAGAGGAGGAGGAGAGTGGAGGAAGAGAGAGGAGGAAGAGAAAGGAAGAGGAGAGTTGAGGAAGAGAGAGGAGGAAGAGTGAGGAGGAAGAGAGGGGAGGAAGAGACTGGTGGAAGAGAGCGGTGGAAGAGAGGGGAGGAAGAGAGAGGAGGAGGAGAGAGGATGAAGAGAGAGGCGGAAGAGAGAGGAAGAAGAGAGAGGAGGAGGAGAGAGCAGGAATAGAGAGGAAGAAGAGAGAGGAGTAATAGAGAGGAGGAAGAGAGAGGAATAGCAGAGAGATGGAGGAGAGAGGAGGAGGCGAGAGATGCAAGAGAGAGGATTAAGAGAGAGGGGGAAGAGAGAGTAGGAAGAGAGAGGAGGAAGAGAGAGGAGAAAGAGAGAGGAAGAGGAGAGAGGAGGAAGAGAGAGGAGGAAGAGAGAGGAGGAGGAGAGTGAGGAAGAGAGAGGAGGAAAAGAGAGGAGGAAGAGAGAGGAAGAGGAGAGAGGAGGAGGAGAGAGGAGGAACAGAGACGAGGAAGAGAGAGGAAGAGGGAGAGGAGGAGGAGAGAGGATGAAGAGAGAGGAGGAAGAGAGAGGAAGAAGAGAGAGGAGGAAGAGAGAGGAGGAAGGTAGAGGAGGAAGAGGAGACAGGAGGAGAGAGGATGAAGAGACAGGAGGAAGAGACAGGATGAAGAGAGAGGAGGAAGAGAGACTAGGAAGAGAGAGGTGGGAGAGACTGGAAGAGAAGAGAGGTGGAAGAGAGAGGAGGTAGAGAGAGGAGGCAGGGAAAGGAGGAAGAGAGAGGAAGAAGAGAGTCGAAGAGGAGAGAGGAAGAAGAGAGATGAGGAATAGAGACGAGGAAGAGGGAGGAGGAAGAGAGAGGAAGAGGACAGAGGAAGAAGAGAGAATCGGGAGAGGAGGACGATGAGAGAGGAGGAGAGAGGAGGAAGAGAGAGGAAGAGGAGAGAGGAGGAGGAGAGAGGAGGAAGAGAGAGGAGGAAGAGTTAGGAGGTAGAGGAGAGAGGAGGAATAGAGAGGAGAAAGACACAGGAGGAAGAGAGCGGAGGAAGATAGAGGAGGAAAAGAGAGGAGGAAGAGAGAGGAGGAAGGGAGAGGAGGAAGAGAGAGAAAGAGGAGAGAGGAAGAGGAGAGAAGAGAAAGAGAGAGGAGGAAGAGAGAGGAGGAAGAGAGAGGAGGAAGAGGAGAGAGGAGGAAGAGAGAGGAGAAAGAGAGAGGAGGAAGAGAGAGGAGGAAGAGAGAAGAGGAAGGGACAGGAGGAAGAGAGAGGAGGAAGAGAGAGGAAGAAGAGAAAGGAGGAAGAGAGAGGAGGAAGAGAGAGGAGGTAGAGAGAGGAGGAAGAAAGAGGAAAAGGAGAGAGGTGGAAGAGAGAGGAGAAAGAGAGAGGAGGAAGAGAGAAGAGAGAGAGAGTGGAGGAAGAGAGATGAGGAAGAGAGAGGAATAGGAGAGAGTTGGAAGAGAGAGGAGAAAGAGGAGGAGGAAGAGGAGAGAGGAGGAAGAGAAAGGAGAAAGAGAAAGGTGGAAGAGAGAGCAGGAAGAGAGACGAAGAGGAGAGAGGAGGAGAGAGAAGGAAGAGAGTTGAGGAAGAGGGAGGAGGTAGAGAGAGGAGGAAGAAAGGAAGAGGAAAGAGGAGGAAGATAGAGGAGTAAGAGAGAGGAGGAAGAGAGAGGAGGAAGAGAGAGGAAGGGGAGAGAGGTGGAGGAGAGTAGAGGAAGAGAGAGGAGGAAGAGAAAGGAAGAGGAGAGAGGAGGAAGAGAGAGGAGGAAGAGAGATGAAGAGGAGAGAGGTGGAAGAGAGAAGAGGAAGAGATAGGAGGATGATACAGGAGGAAGAGAGTGGAGGAAGAGAGAGGAGGAAGAGAGAGGAGGAAGAGACAGGAGGAAGAGAGAGGAAGAAAAGACAGGAGGAACAGTCAGGAGGAAGAGAGAGGAGGAAGATTGAGGAGGAATAGAGAGGAGGAAGAGAGAGTAGGAGGACAGAGGACGAAGAGAGAGGAGGAAGAGAGAGGAAGAGGAGAGAGCAGGATGAGAGCGGAGGAAGAGAGAGGAGAAGGAGAGAGGAGGAAGAGAGAGGAGGAAGAGAGAGGAGGAAGAGAGAGGAGGAAGAGAGAGGAAGAGTATAGAGAAGGAAGAGAGAGGAGGAAGAGAGAGGAGGAGGAGAGGGAAGGAAGAGAGAGGAGGAAGCGAGAGGAGGCAGAGAGAGGAGGAAGAGAGAGGAGGAAGAGACAGGAGGAAGAGGGAGGAGGAAGACACAGGAGGAAGACACAGCAGGAAGAGAGAGGAAGAGGAGAGGGGAGGAGGAGATTGTAGGAGGAGAGTGTAGGAAGAGAGAGGAGGAAGAGAGAGGAGGAAGAGAGATGAGGAGGAGAGAGGAGAAAGAGAGAGGAGGAGGAGAGAGGAGGAAGAGAGAGGAGGAGGAGAGAGGAGGAAGAGAGAGGAGGAGGAGAGAGAAGGAAGAGAGAGGAGTAAGAGAGAAGAGGAAGAGATAGGAGGATGATACAGGAGGAAGAGAGTGGAGGAAGAGAGAGGAGGAAGAGAGAGGAGGAAGAGACAGGAGGAAGAGAGAGGCAGAACAGACAGGAGGAACAGTCAGGAGGAAGAGAGAGGAGGAAGATTGAGGAGGAACAGAGAGGAGGAAGAGAGAGTAGGAGGACAGAGGACGAAGAGAGAGGAGGAAGAGAGAGGAAGAGGAGAGAGCAGGATGAGAGCGGAGGAAGAGAGAGCAGAAGGAGAGAGGAGGAAGAGAGAGGAGGAAGAGAGAGGAGGAAGAGAGAGTAGGAAGGGAGAGGAGGAAGAGACAGGAGGAAGAGAGAGGAGGAAGAGAGAGGAGGAAGAGAGAGGAGGAAGAGAGAGGAGGAAGAGAGAGGAGGAAGAGAGAGGAAGAGGAGAGAGCAGGAGGAGAGGGTGCAAGAGAGAGGAGGAGAAGAAACGAGGAAGAGAGAGGAGGAGGAGAGAGAAGGAAGAGAGAGGAGGAAGAGAGAGGAGGAAGAGAGAGGAGGAAGAGAGAGGAGGAAGAGAGTGGAGGAAGGGAGACGAAGAAGAGAGAGGAGGAAGAGAGAGGAGGAAGTGAGAGGAGGAAGAGAGAGGAGGAAGAGAGAGGAGGAAGAGAAAGGAGGAACAGAGAGGAGTAAGAGAGAGGAAGAGGAGAGAGGAGGAAGAGAGAGGAGGATGAGAGAGGAGGAGGAGAGAGGAGGAAGAGAGAGGAGGAGGAGAGAGGTGGAAGAGAGAGGAGGAAGAGAGAGGAGGAAGAGAGAGGAAGAGGAGAGAGGAGGAGGAGAGAGGAGGAAGAGAGAGGAGGAAGAGAGAGGAGGAAGAGAGAGGAGGAGGAGAAAGGAGGAGGAGAGAGGAGGAAGAGACAGGTGGAAGAGAGCGGAGGAAGAGAGAGGAGGAAGGGAGAGGAAGAGGAGAGAGGAGGAAGAGAGAGGAGGAAGAGAAAGGAACAGGAGAGAGGAGGAAGAGAGAGGAGGAGGAGAGTGGAGGAAGATAGAAGAGGAGGGGAGAGAAGGAAGAGAGAGGAGTAAGAGAGAGGAGGAAGAGACAGGAGGAAGAGAGTGTAGGAAGAGAGAGGAGGAAGAGACGGGAGGAAGAGAGAGGAGGAAGACAGAGGAGGAAGAGAGAGGAGGAAGAGAGAGGAGGGAGAGACAGGATGAAGAGAGATGAGGAAGAGAGTGGAATAGGAGAGAGCAGCAGGAGAGGGTGAAAGAGAGAGGAGGAGGCGAAACGAGGAAGAGAGAGGAGGAGGAGAGAGGACGAAGAGAGAGGAGGAAGAGAGAGGAAGAGCAGAGAGGAGGAAGAGAGTGGAGGGAGAGAAAGGAGGAAGAGAGAGAAAGAGGAGAGAGGTGTAAGAGAGAGGAGGAGGAGAGAGAAGGAAGAGTGAGGATTAAGAAAGAGGAGGAATAGAGAGGAGGAAGAGAGAAGAGGAGAGAGAAGGAAGAGAGAGAAGGAAGAGAGAGCAGGAGGAGAGAGGAGGAAGAGAGAGAGGAGGAAGACAAGGAAGAGAGAGGAATAAGAGAGAGGAGGAAGAGAGAGGAGGAAGTGAGAAGAGGATGAGAGAGGAGGAAGAGAGAGGAAGAGGAGAGAGGAGGAAGAGAGAGGAGGAGGAGAGAGAAGGAATAGAGAGGAGGAAGAGAGAGGAGGAAGAGACAGGAGGAAGAGAGAGGAGGAAGAGAAAGGAAGAGGAAAAAGAAGGAAGAGAGAGGAGGAGGAGACAGGAGGAAGATAGAGGAGGAGGGGAGAGAAGGAAGAGAGAGGAGTAAGAGAGTGGAGGAAGAGAGAGGAGGAAGAGAGAGGAGGAAGAGACAGGATGAAGAGAGAGGAGGAAGAGAGAGGAAGAGGAGAGAGCAGGACGAGAGGGTGGAAGAGAGAGGAGGAGGAGAGAGGAGGAAGAGAGAGGAGTAAGAGAGAGGAGGAGGAGAGAGGAGGAAGAGAGAGGAGGAAGAGAGAGGAGGAAGAGAGAGGAAGAGGAGAGAGGAGGAAGAGAGAGGAGGAGGAGAGAGAAGGAAGAGAGAGGAGGAAGAGAGAGGAGGAAGAGACAGGAGGAAGAGAGAGGAGGAAGAGAGAGGAATAGGAGAGAGCAGGTGGAGAGGGTGGAAGAGAGAGGAGGAGGAGAGAGGAGGAAGAGAGAGGAGTAAGAGAGAGGAGGAGGAGAGAGGAGGAAGAGAGAGGAGGAAGAGAGAGGAGGAAGAGAGAGGAAGAGGAGAGAGGAGGAGGAGAGAGGAGGAAGAGAGAGGAGGAAGAGAGAGGAGGAGGAGAGAGGAGGAGGAGAGAGGACGAAGAGAGAGGAGGAAGAGAGAGGAATAGTAGAGAGGAGGAACTAGAGAGGAGGAAGTAGAGAGGAGGAAGAGAGAGGAAGAGGAGAGAGGAGGAGAGAGGAGGAAGAGAGGAGGAAGAGAGAGGAAGAGTAGAGAGGAGGAGAGAGGAGGAAGAGAGAGGAGGAAGAGAGAGAAGGAAGAGAGAGGAAGAGGAGAGAGGAGGACACATGAGGAAGAGACAGGAGGAAGAGAGAGAAGGAAGAGAGAGGAAGTGACGAGAGGAGGAGAGAGGAGGAAGAGAGAGGAGGAAGAGAGAGGAGGAAGAGAGAGGAGGAGGAGAGGAGGAAGAGAGAGGAGGAGAGAGGTGGAAGAGAGAGAAGGAAGAGAGAAGAAGAGGAGAGATGAGGAAGAGAGAGGAGGAAGACAGAAGAGGAAGAGCGAGGAGGAAGAGAGAAGAGGAAGAGAGAGGAGGAGGCGAGAAGATGAAGAGAAAGGAGGAAGAGAGAGCAGGAAGAGAGAGGAGGAAGAGAATGCAGGAAGAGAGTGGATGGGGAGACAGGAGGAAGAGTGTGGAGGAAGAGAGAGGAGGAGGAAGAGAGAGGAGGGAGAGAGGAGGAGGAGAGAGGAGTAAGAGAGAGAATGAAGAGAGAGGAGGAAGAGAGAGGAGGAAGAGAGAGGAGGAGGAGAGAGGTGGAAGAGAGAGGAGGAATAGAGAGGAAGAGGAGAGATAAGGAAGAGAGAGGAGGAAGAGAGAGGAGGAAGAGAGTGGAGAAAGAGAGAGGAGGAAGAGAGAGGAGGAAGAGAGAGGATGAGGAGTGAGGAGGAAGAGAGAGGAGGAATAGAGAGGAGGAGAAAGAGAGAGGAGGAAGAGAGAGGAGGAAGAGAGAGGAGGAAGAGAGAGGAGGAAGAGAGAGGAGGAGGAGAGACGATGAAGAAAAAGGAGGAAGAGTGTGGAGGAAGAGAGAGGAAGAGGAAGAGAGAGGAGGAAGAGAGAGGAGGAAGACAGAGGAGGTAGAGAGAGGAGGAGGAGAGAGGTGGAAGAGGGAGGAGGAAGAGAGAGGAAGAGGAGAGAGGAGGAAGAGAGAGGAGGAAGAGAGAGGAGGAAGAGAGAGGAGGAGGAGAGAGGAGGAAGAGAGAGAAGGAGGAGAGAGGAGGAAGAGAGAGGATGAAGAGAGAGGAGGAAGAGAGAGGAGGAAGACAGAGGAGGAGGAGAGAGGTGGAAGAGAGAGGAGGAAGAGAGAGGAAGAAGAGAGATGAGGAAAAGAGAGGAAGAAGAGAGAGGAGGAAGAGAGAGGAGGAAGAGAGAGCATGAGGAGAGAGGAGGAAGGGAGGTGAGGAAAAAAGAGGAGGAGGAAGAGAGAGGAGGAAGGGAGAGGAGGAAGAGAGAGTAGGAAGAGATGTGAGGAAGAGAGAGGCGCAAGAGTGATGAGGAAGAGAGAGGAGGAAGAGAGAGGAGGAATAGAGAGGAAGAGGAGAGAGGAGGAAGAGAGAGGAGGAGGAGAGAGGTGGAAGAGAGAGGAGGAAGAGAGAGGAAGAGGGGAGAGGAGGAAGAGAGAGGAGGAAGAGAGAGGAGGAGGAGAGAGGAGGAAGAGAGAGGAGGAAGAGAGAGGAGGAGGAGAGAGGTGGAAGAGGGAGGAGGAAGAGAGAGGAGGAGGAGAGAGTAGGAAGAGAGAGGAGGAGGAGAGAGGAGTAAGAGACAGGAGGAAGAGAGAGGATGAGGAGAGAGGAGGAAGAGAGATGAGGAAAACAGAGGAGGAGGAAGAGAGAGGAGGAAGGGAGAGGAGGAAGACAGAGGAGGAAGAGAGAGGAGGAGGAGAGAGGTGGAAGAGGGAGGAGGAAGAGAGAGGAGGAAGAGAGTGTGGGAAGAGAGAGGAGGAGGAGAGAGGAGGAAGAGAGAGGAGGAAGATATAGGAGGAAGAGAGAGGAGGAAGAGAGAGGAGGAAGAGAGAGGAGGAAGAGAGAGTAGGAAGAGAGAGGAGGAAGAGAGAGGAGGAGGAGAGAATTGGAAGAGAGAGGAGGAAGAGAGAGGAAGAGGAGAGATGAGGAAGAGAGAGGAGCAAGAGAGAGGAGGAAGAGAGAGGAGGAGGAGAGAGGAGGAAGAGATAGGATGAAGAGAGAGGAGGAAGAGAGAGGAGGAAGACAGAGGCGGAGGAGAGATGTGGAAGAGAGAGGAGGAAGAGAGAGGAAGAGGAGAGATGAGGAAGAGTGAGGAGGAAGAGAGAGGAGGAAGAGAGAGGAGGAAGAGGGAGGAGGAAGAGAGAGGAGGAAGAGAGAGGAGGAGGAGAGAGGTGGAAGAGGGAGGAGGAATAGAGAGGAGGAAGAGAGAGTAGGAAGAGAGAGGAGGAGGAGAGAGGAGGAAGAGAGAGGAGGAAGATATAGGAGGAAGAGAGAGGAGGAAGAGAGAGGAGTAAGAGACAGGAGGAAGAGAGAGGATGAGGAGAGAGGATGAAGGGAGATGAGGAAAACAGAGGAGGAGGAAGAGAGAGGAGGAAGGGAGAGGAGGAAGACAGAGTAGGAAGAGAGGTGAGGAAGAGAGAGGCGCAAGAGTGATGAGGAAGAGAGAGGAGGAAGAGAGAGGAGGAATAGAGAGGAAGAGGAGAGAGGAGGAAGAGAGAGGAGGAGGAGAGAGGTGGAAGAGAGAGGAGGAAGAGAGAGGAAGAGGAGAGAGGAGGAAGAGAGAGGAGGAAGAGAGAGGAGGAAGAGAGAGGAGGAAGAGAGAGGAGGAAGAGAGAGGAGGAAGAGAGAGTAGGAGGAGAGAGGTGGAAGAGGGAGGAGGAAGACAGAGGAGGAAGAGAGAGTATGAAGAGAGAGGAGGAGGAGAGAGGAGGAAGAGAGAGGAGGAAGATATAGGAGGAAGAGAGAGGGGGAAGAGAGAGGAGTAAGAGACAGAAGGAAGAGAGAGGAGGAAGAGCGAGGAAGAAGAGAGAGGATGAGGAGAGAGGAGGAAGAGAATGGAGGAATAAAGCGGAGGAAGAGAGAGGTAGAGGAGAGAGGAGGAAGAGAGAGGAGGAAGAGGAGGAAGAGAGAGGATGAGGAGACAGGAAGAAGAGAGAGAAGGAAGAGAGAGGAGGAAGAGAGAGGAGGAAGAGAGAGGAGGAGGAGAGAGGAGGAAGAGAGAGGAGCAAGAGAGGGGAGGAACAGAGAGGAGGAGGAGAGAGGAGGAAGAGAGAGAAGGAAGAGAGAGGAGGAAGAGAGAGGAGCAAGAGAGAGCAGGAAGAGAGAGGAGGAAGAGAGAGGAGGAGGAGAGAGGAGGAACAGAGAGGAGGAAGAGAGAGGAGGAAGAGAGAGGAGGAAGAGAGAGGAGGAATAGAGAGGAAGAGGAGAGAGGAGGAAGAGATAGGAGGAAGAGAGAGGAGGAAGAGAGAGGATGAGGAGAGAGGACGAAGAGAGAGTAGGAAGACAGAGGAGGAGGAGAGAGGAGGAAGAGAGAGGAGGAAGATAGAGGAGGAGGAGAGAGGAGGAAGAGAGAGGAGGAAGAGAGATGAGGAAGAGATAGGAGGAAGAGAGAGGAGGAAGAGAGAGGAATAGGAGAGAGGTGGAAGAGAGAGGAGGAAGAGAGAGGAAGAAGAGAGATGAGGAAGAGAGAGGAGCAAGAGAGAGGAGGAAGAGAGAAGAGGAAGAGAGAGGAGGAGGAGAGTGGAGGAAGAGAGAGGAGCAAGAGAGAGGAGGAAGAGAGAGGAGGAAGAGAGAGGATGAGGAGAGAGGAGGAAGGGAGAGTAGGAAGACAGAGGAGGAGGAGAGAACAGGAAGAGAGAGGAGGAAGAGAGAGGAGGAAGAGAGAGGTAGAGGGGAGAGGAGGAAGAGAGACAAAGAAGAGAGAGGATGAAGAGAGAGGAGGAAGAGAGAAGAGGAGGAGAGAGGAGGAAGAGACAGGAGGAAGACACAGGAGGAAGAGAGAGGAAGAGGAGAGGGGAGGAGGAGAGAGGAGGAGGAGTTAGAAGGAAGAGAGAGGAGTAAGAGAGAGGAGGAAGAGAGAGGAGGAAGTGAGAGGAGGAAGAGACAGGAGGAAGAGAGAGGAGGAAAAGAGAGGAGGAAGAGAGAGGAAGAAGAGAGAGGAGGAAGAGAGAGGAGGAAGAGACAGGAGGAAGAGAGAGAAGGAAGAGAGAGGAGGAAGAGACAGGAGGAAGAGAGAGGAGGATGAGAGAGGAGAAGGAGAGAGGAGTAAGAGAAAGGAGGAAGAGAGAGGAGGAAGAGAGAGTAGGAGGAGAGAGGAGGAGGAGAGAGGAGGAAGAGAGAGGAGGAGGAGAGAGGAGAAAGAGAGAGAAGTAAGAGAGAAGAGGAAGACAGAGGAGGAAGAGAGAGCAGGATGAGAGAGGAAGAGGAGACAGGAGGAGGAGAGAGGAGGAAGAGGGAGGAGGAAGAGAGAAGAGGAAGAGATAGGAGGAAGATACAGGAGGAAGAGAGAGGAGGAAGAGAGAGGAAGTGGAGAGAGGAGGAAGAGAGAGTAGGAAGAGAGAGGAGAAAGAGAGAGGAGAAGGAGAGTGAAGGAAGCGAGATGAGTAAGAGAGAGGAGGAAGAGAGAGGAAGAGGAGAGAGGAGGAAGATATAGGAGGAAGTGAGAGGAGGAAGAGAGAGGAGGAAGAGGGAGGAGGAAGACACAGGAGGAAGACACAGCAGGAAGAGAGAGGAAGAGGAGAGGGGAGGAGGAGAGTGTAGGAGGAGAGAGGAGGAAGAGAGAGGAGGAAGAGAGAGGAGGAAGAGAGATGAGGAGGAGAGAGGAGAAAGAGAGAGGAGGAGGAGAGAGGAGGAAGAGAGAGGAGGAGGAGAGAGGAGGAAGAGAGAGGAGGACGAGAGAGAAGGAAGAGAGAGGAGTAAGAGAGAAGAGGAAGAGATAGGAGGAAGATACTGGAGGAAGAGAGTGGAGGAAGAGAGAGGAGGAAGAGAGAGGAGGAAGAGAGAGGAGGAAGAGAGAGGAAGAACAGACAGGAGGAACAGTCAGGAGGAAGAGAGAGGAGGAAGACACAGGAGGAAGACACAGCAGGAAGAGAGAGGAAGATTAGAGGGGAGGAGGAGAGTGTAGGAGGAGAGAGGAGGAACAGAGAGGAGGAAGAGAGAGTAGGAGGACAGAGGACGAAGAGAGAGGAGGAAGAGAGAGGAGGAAGAGAGAGGAGGAAGAGAGACAGGAAGAGAGAGGACAAGGAGAGAGGACAAGAGAGAGGAGGATGAGAGAGGAGGAGGAGAGAGGAGAAAGAGAGAGGAGGAAGAGAGAGGAGGAGGAGAGAGGAGGAAGAGAGAGGAGGAAGAGACAGGAGGAAGAGAGAGAAGGAAGAGAGAGGAGGAAGAGACAGGATTAAGAGAGAGGAGGATGAGAGAGGTGAAGGAGAGAGGAGTAAGAGAAAGGAGGAAGAGAGAGGAGGAAGAGAGAGTAGGAGGAGAGAGGAGGAGGAGAGAGGAGGAAGAGAGAGGAGGAAGAGAGAGGAGAAAGAGAGAGAAGTAAGAGATAGGACGAAGAGAGAGGAGGAAGAGAGACGAGGAAGAGAGAGGTCGAAAAAAGAGGAGGAAGAGAGAGGAAGAAGAGAGATGAGGAAGAGAGAGGAGGAGGAGAGAGTAGGAGGAGAGAGTAGGAGAACAGAGGACGAAGAGAGAGGAGGAAGAGAGAGGAAGAGGAGAGAGCAGGAGGAGAGAGGAGGAAGAGAGAGGAGGAAGAGAGAGGAAGAGGAGAGAGAAGGAAGAGAGAGGAGGAAGAGAGATGAAGAGGAGAGAGGTGGAAGAGAGAAGAGGAAGAGATAGGAGGATGATACAGGAGGAAGAGAGTGGAGGAATAGAGAGGAGGAAGAGAGAGGAGGAAGAGACAGGAGGAAGAGAGAGGAAGAAAAGACAGGAGGAACAGTCAGGAGGAAGAGAGAGGAGGAAGATTGAGGAGGAATAGAGAGGAGGAAGAGAGAGTAGGAGGACAGAGGACGAAGAGAGAGGAGGAAGAGAGAGGAAGAGGAGAGAGCAGGATGAGAGCGGAGGAAGAGAGAGGAGAAGGAGAGAGGAGGAAGAGAGAGGAGGAAGAGAGAGGAGGAAGAGAGAGGAGGAAGAGAGAGGAAGAGTATAGAGAAGGAAGAGAGAGGAGGAAGAGAGAGGAGGAGGAGAGGGAAGGAAGAGAGAGGAGGAAGCGAGAGGAGGCAGAGAGAGGAGGAAGAGAGAGGAGGAAGAGACAGGAGGAAGAGGGAGGAGGAAGACACAGGAGGAAGACACAGCAGGAAGAGAGAGGAAGAGGAGAGGGGAGGAGGAGATTGTAGGAGGAGAGTGTAGGAAGAGAGAGGAGGAAGAGAGAGGAGGAAGAGAGATGAGGAGGAGAGAGGAGAAAGAGAGAGGAGGAGGAGAGAGGAGGAAGAGAGAGGAGGAGGAGAGAGGAGGAAGAGAGAGGAGGAGGAGAGAGAAGGAAGAGAGAGGAGTAAGAGAGAAGAGGAAGAGATAGGAGGATGATACAGGAGGAAGAGAGTGGAGGAAGAGAGAGGAGGAAGAGAGAGGAGGAAGAGACAGGAGGAAGAGAGAGGCAGAACAGACAGGAGGAACAGTCAGGAGGAAGAGAGAGGAGGAAGATTGAGGAGGAACAGAGAGGAGGAAGAGAGAGTAGGAGGACAGAGGACGAAGAGAGAGGAGGAAGAGAGAGGAAGAGGAGAGAGCAGGATGAGAGCGGAGGAAGAGAGAGCAGAAGGAGAGAGGAGGAAGAGAGAGGAGGAAGAGAGAGGAGGAAGAGAGAGTAGGAAGGGAGAGGAGGAAGAGACAGGAGGAAGAGAGAGGAGGAAGAGAGAGGAGGAAGAGAGAGGAGGAAGAGAGAGGAGGAAGAGAGAGGAGGAAGAGAGAGGAAGAGGAGAGAGCAGGAGGAGAGGGTGCAAGAGAGAGGAGGAGAAGAAACGAGGAAGAGAGAGGAGGAGGAGAGAGAAGGAAGAGAGAGGAGGAAGAGAGAGGAGGAAGAGAGAGGAGGAAGAGAGAGGAGGAAGAGAGTGGAGGAAGGGAGACGAAGAAGAGAGAGGAGGAAGAGAGAGGAGGAAGTGAGAGGAGGAAGAGAGAGGAGGAAGAGAGAGGAGGAAGAGAAAGGAGGAACAGAGAGGAGTAAGAGAGAGGAAGAGGAGAGAGGAGGAAGAGAGAGGAGGATGAGAGAGGAGGAGGAGAGAGGAGGAAGAGAGAGGAGTAGGAGAGAGGTGGAAGAGAGAGGAGGAAGAGAGAGGAGGAAGAGAGAGGAAGAGGAGAGAGGAGGAGGAGAGAGGAGGAAGAGAGAGGACGAAGAGAGAGGAGGAAGAGAGAGGAGGAGGAGAAAGGAGGAGGAGAGAGGAGGAAGAGACAGGTGGAAGAGAGCGGAGGAAGAGAGAGGAGGAAGGGAGAGGAAGAGGAGAGAGGAGGAAGAGAGAGGAGGAAGAGAAAGGAACAGGAGAGAGGAGGAAGAGAGAGGAGGAGGAGAGTGGAGGAAGATAGAAGAGGAGGGGAGAGAAGGAAGAGAGAGGAGTAAGAGAGAGGAGGAAGAGACAGGAGGAAGAGAGTGTAGGAAGAGAGAGGAGGAAGAGACGGGAGGAAGAGAGAGGAGGAAGACAGAGGAGGAAGAGAGAGGAGGAAGAGAGAGGAGGGAGAGACAGGATGAAGAGAGATGAGGAAGAGAGTGGAATAGGAGAGAGCAGCAGGAGAGGGTGAAAGAGAGAGGAGGAGGCGAAACGAGGAAGAGAGAGGAGGAGGAGAGAGGACGAAGAGAGAGGAGGAAGAGAGAGGAAGAGCAGAGAGGAGGAAGAGAGTGGAGGGAGAGAAAGGAGGAAGAGAGAGAAAGAGGAGAGAGGTGTAAGAGAGAGGAGGAGGAGAGAGAAGGAAGAGTGAGGATTAAGAAAGAGGAGGAATAGAGAGGAGGAAGAGAGAAGAGGAGAGAGAAGGAAGAGAGAGAAGGAAGAGAGAGCAGGATGAGAGAGGAGGAAGAGAGAGAGGAGGAAGACAAGGAAGAGAGAGGAATAAGAGAGAGGAGGAAGAGAGAGGAGGAAGTGAGAAGAGGATGAGAGAGGAGGAAGAGAGAGGAAGAGGAGAGAGGAGGAAGAGAGAGGAGGAGGAGAGAGAAGGAATAGAGAGGAGGAAGAGAGAGGAGGAAGAGACAGGAGGAAGAGAGAGGAGGAAGAGAAAGGAAGAGGAAAAAGAAGGAAGAGAGAGGAGGAGGAGACAGGAGGAAGATAGAGGAGGAGGGGAGAGAAGGAAGAGAGAGGAGTAAGAGAGTGGAGGAAGAGAGAGGAGGAAGAGAGAGGAGGAAGAGACAGGATGAAGAGAGAGGAGGAAGAGAGAGGAAGAGGAGAGAGCAGGACGAGAGGGTGGAAGAGAGAGGAGGAGGAGAGAGGAGGAAGAGAGAGGAGTAAGAGAGAGGAGGAGGAGAGAGGAGGAAGAGAGAGGAGGAAGAGAGAGGAGGAAGAGAGAGGAAAGAGGAGAGGAGGAGAGAGAGGAGGAGGAGAGAGAAGGAAGAGAGAGGAGGAAGAGAGAGGAGGAAGAGACAGGAGGAAGAGAGAGGAGGAAGAGAGAGGAATAGGAGAGAGCAGGTGGAGAGGGTGGAAGAGAGAGGAGGAGGAGAGAGGAGGAAGAGAGAGGAGTAAGAGAGGAGGAGGAGGAGAGGAGGAAGAGAGAGGAGGAAGAGAGAGGAGGAAGAGAGAGGAAGAGGAGAGAGGAGGAGGAGAGAGGAGGAAGAGAGAGGAGGAAGAGAGAGGAGGAGGAGAGAGGAGGAGGAGAGAGGACGAAGAGAGAGGAGGAAGAGAGAGGAATAGTAGAGAGGAGGAACTAGAGAGGAGGAAGTAGAGAGGAGGAAGAGAGAGGAAGAGGAGAGAGGAGGAGAGAGGAGGAAGAGAGGAGGAAGAGAGAGGAAGAGTAGAGAGGAGGAGAGAGGAGGAAGAGAGAGGAGGAAGAGAGAGAAGGAAGAGAGAGGAAGAGGAGAGAGGAGGACACAGGAGGAAGAGACAGGAGGAAGAGAGAGAAGGAAGAGAGAGGAAGTGACGAGAGGAGGAGAGAGGAGGAAGAGAGAGGAGGAAGAGAGAGGAGGAAGAGAGAGGAGGAGGAGAGGAGGAAGAGAGAGGTGGAAGAGAGAGGAAGAAGAGAGAGGAAGTGGAGAGATGAGGAAGAGAGAGTAGGAAGAGAGAGGAGGAAGAGAGAGGAAGAGAAGAGAGGAGGAGAGAGGAGGAAGAGAGAAGAGGAAGAGAGAGGAAGAGGAGAGAGGAGGAGAGAGGAGGAAGAGAGAGGAGGAAGAGAGAGGAAGAGGAGAGAGGAGGAGAGAGGAGGAAGAGAGAGGAGGAAGAGAGAGAAGAAGAGAGTGAAAGTGGAGAGATGAGGAAGAGAGAGGAGGAAGAGGGAGGAGGAATGGAGAGGAGGAAGAGAGAAGAAGAGGAGAGAGGAGGAGAGAGGAGGAAGAGAGAGGAGGAAGAGAGAGGAAGAGGAGAGAGGAGGATGAGAGAGGAAGAGTAGAGAGGAGGAATTAGAGAGGAGGAAGTAGAGAGGAGGAAGAGAGAGGAGGAAGAGAAAGGAAGAAGAGAGAGGAAGTGGAGAGATGAGGAAGAGAGAGGAGGACGAGAGAGGAGGAAGAGAGGAAGAGGAGAGATGAGGAGAGGTGAGGAACAGAGGAGGAAGAGAGAGGAAGAGGAGAGAGGAGGAGAGAGGAGGAAGAGAGAGGAGGAACAGAGAGAAGGAAGAGTGGGGAAAAAGACGATGAAGAGAGAGGAGGAAGAGAGAGGAGGAAGAGAGAGAAGGAAGAGAGAGGAAGAGGAGAGAGGAGGACAGAGGAGGAAGAGAGAGGAGGAAGAGAGAGGAGGAAGAGAGAGGAAGAGTAGAGAGGAGGAGAGAGGAGGAAAGAGAGAGGAGGAAGAGAGAGGAGGAAGAGAGAGGAGGAAGAGAGAGGAAGAAGAGAGAGGAAGTGGAGAGATGAGGAAGAGAGAGGAGGAAGAGAGAGGAAGAGGAGAGAGGAGGAGAGAGGAGGAAGAGAGAGGAGGAAGAGAGACGAGGAAGAGAGAGGAAGAGGAGAGAGGAGGAAGAGAGAGGAGGATGAGAGAGGAGAGGAGAGAGGAGGAACAGAGAGAAGGAAGAGTGAGGAAAAGAGAGAGGAAGAGCAGAGAGGAGGAAGAGAGAGGAGAAAGAGACTCGAGGAAGAGAGAGGGAGGAAGAGAGAGGAGGAAGAGAGAGAAGGAAGAGAGAGGAAGAGGAGAGAGGAGGACAGAGGAGGAAGAGAGAGGAGGAAGAGAGAGGAAGAGAAGAGTGGAGGAGAGAGGAGGAAGAGAGAAGAGGAAGAGAGAGGAGGAAGAGAGAGAAGGAAGAGAGAGAAGGAAGAGAGAGGAAGAGGAGAGAGGAGTACAGAGGAGGAAGAGAGAGGAGGAAGAGAGAGAAGGAAGAGAGAGGAAGAGAAGAGAGGAGGAGATAGGAGGAAGAGAGAGGAGGAAGAGAGGAGGAAGAGAGAGGAGGAATAGAGAGGAAGAAGAGAGAGGAAGTGGAGAGATGAGGAAGAGACAGTAGGAAGAGAGAGGAGGAAGAGAGAGGAAGAGAGGAGAGGAGGAGAGAGGAGGAAGAGAAAAGAGGAAGAGAGAGGAAGAGGAGAGGAGGAGAGAGGAGGAAGACAGAGGAGGAAGAGAGAGGAGGAAGAGAAAGAAGGAAGAGTGAGGAGGAAGAGAGAGGAAGAGGAGAGAGGAAGAGGAGAGAGGAGGAAAGAGGAGGAAGAGAGAGGAGGAAGAGAGATGAGGAAGAGAGAGGACGAAGAGAGAGGAGGAAGAGAGAGGAATAGTAGAGAGGAGGAACTAGAGAGGAGGAAGTAGAGAGTAGGAAGTGAGAGGAAGAGGAGAGAGGAGGAGAGAGGAGGAAGAGAGGAGGAAGAGAGAGGAAGAGTAGAGAGGAGGAGAGAGGAGGAAGAGAGAGGAGGAAGAGAGAGAAGGAAGAGAGAGGAAGAGGAGAGAGGAGGACACAGGAGGAAGAGACAGGAGGAAGAGAGAGAAGAAAGAGAGAGGAAGTGAAGAGAGGAGGAGAGAGGAGGAAGAGAGAGGAGGAAGAGAGAGGAGGAGGAGAGGAGGAAGAGAGAGGTGGAAGAGAGAGGAAGAAGAGAGAGGAAGTGGAAAGATGAGGAAGAGAGAGTAGGAAGAGAGAGGAGGAAGAGAGAGGAAGAGAAGAGAGGAGGAGAGAGGAGGAAGAGAGAAGAGGAAGAGAGAGGAAGAGGAGAGAGGAGGAGAGAGGAGGAAGAGAGAGAAGGAAGAGAGAGGAGGAAGAGAGAGGTGGAAGAGAAAGAAGGAAGAGTGAGAGGAAGAGAGAGGAAGAGGAGAGAAGAGGAAAGAGGAGGTAGAGAGAGGAGGAAGAGAGAGGAGGAAGAGAGAGAAGGAAGAGAGAGGAGGAAGAGAGATGAGGATGAGAGAGGAGGAAGAGAGAGGAGGAAGAGAGAGGAAGAAGAGAGAGGAAGTGGAGAGATGAGGAAGAGAGATTAGGAAGAAGGAGGTGGAAGAGAGAGGAAGAGGAGAGAGGAGGAGAGAGGAGGAAGAGAGAGGAGGAAGAGAGAGAAGAAGAGAGTGAAAGTGGAGAGATGAGGAAGAGAGAGGAGGAAGAGAGAGGAGGAATGGAGAGGAGGAAGAGAGAAGAAGAGGAGAGAGGAGGAGAGAGGAGGAAGAGAGAGGAGGAAGAGGAGAGGGAAGGAGAGAGTAGGAAGAGAGAGGAGGAAGAGAGAGGAAGAGGAGAGAGGAGGAAGAGATAGGAGGAAGAGAGAGGAGGAAGAGAGAGGAAGAGGAGAGACGAAGAGGAGAGACGAGGAGAGAAGAGGAAGAGAGAGGAGGAAGAGAGAGGAGGAAGAGAGAGGAAGAGGAGAGACGAAGAGGAGAGACGAGGAGAGAGGAGGAAGAGAGAGGAGGAAGAGAGAAGAGGAATAGAGAGGAGGAAGAGGAGAGGGAAGGAGAGAGGAGGAAGAGAGAGGAGGAAGAGAGAGTAGTAAGAGAGAGGAGGAAGAGAGATGAGGAAGAGAGAGGAAGAGCAGAGAGAAGGAAGGAAGAGAGAGGAGGAAAAGAGAGTAGGAACAGTGAGGAAGAGGAGAGAGGAGGAAGAGAAAGGAGGAAGAGAGAGGAAGAGGAGGACGAAGAGAGAGGAGGAAGAGAGAGGACGAAGAGAGAGGAGGAAGAGAAAGGAGGAAGAGAGAGGAGGAAGAGAGAGGAAGAAGAGAGCGGAGGAAGAGAGAGGAAGAGGAGAGTGGAAGAAGAGAGAGGAGGAGAGAGGAGGAAGAGAGAGGAAGAGGAGAGAGGAAGAAGAGAGAGGAGGAAGAGGAAGGAGGTAGAGAGAGGAGGAAGAGAGAGGAGGAAGAGAGGAGGAAGAGAGAGGAAGATTAGAGTGGAGGAGGAGAGAGAAGGAAGAGAGAGGAAGAGGAGAGTGGAAGAAGAGAGAGGAGGAGAGAGGAGGAAGAGAGAGGAAGAGGAGAGAGGAAGAAGAGAGAGGAGGAAGAGGAAGGAGGTAGAGAGAGGAGGAAGAGAGAGGAGGAAGAGAGGAGGAAGAGAGAGGAAGATTAGAGTGGAGGAGGAGAGAGAAGGAAGAGAGAGGATAAATGAGAGGTGGAAGAGAGAGGAAGACGAGAGAGGAGGAGGAGAGAGAAGGAAGAGAGAGGAGGAAGTTAGAGGAAGACGAGAGAGGAGGAGGAGAGGGAAGGAAGAGAGAGGAGGAAGAGAGAGGAGGAAGAGAGAGAAGGAAGAGAGAGGGGGAAGAGAGAAGAGGAGAGAGGAGGACGAGAGAAGAGGAAGAGAGAGGAGGAAGAGAGAGGAGGAAGAGAGAAGAGAGAGGAGGAAGAGAGAGGAGGATGAGAGAGGAGGAGGAGAGAGGAGGAATAGAGAGGAAGAAGAGAGACGAGGAAGGGAGAGGAAGAGGAGAGAAGAGGAAGACAGAGGAGGAAGAGAGGGGAGGAGGAGAGAGGAGGAAGAGACTCGTGGTAGAGAGCGGAGGAAGAGAGAGGAGGAGGAGAGAGGAGGAAGAGAGAGGAAGAGGAGAGAGGAGGAAGAGAGAGGAGGAAGAGAGAGGAAGAGCAGAGAGGAGGAAGAGAGAGGAGGAAGAGAGGGGAGGAGGAGAGAGGAGGAAGAGACTGGTGGAAGAGAGCGGAGGAAGAGAGAGGAGGAGGAGAGAGGAGGAATAGAGAGGAAGAAGAGAGAGGAGGAAGAGAGAGGAGGAAGAGAGAGGAGGAAGAGAGAGGAGGAACAGAGAGGAGGAAGAGAGAGGAAGGGGAGAGAGGTAGAGGAGAGAAGAGGAAGAGAGAGGAGGAAGAGAGAGGAGGAAGAGAGAGGAGGAGGAGAGATAAGGAAGAGAGAGGAGGAAGAGAGAGGAGGAGGAGAGAGGAGAAAGAGAATGGAAGAGGAGAGAGGAGGAAGAGAGAGGAGGAAGAGAGAGGAAGAGGAGAGAGGAGGAGAGAGGAGGAAGAGAGAGGAGGAGGAGAGATAAGGAAGAGAGAGGAGGAAGAGAGAGGAGGAGGAGAGAGGAGAAAGAGAATGGAAGAGGAGAGAGGAGGAAGAGAGAGGAGGATGAGAGAGGAAGAGGAGAGAGGAGGAGAGAGGAGGAAGAGAGAGAAGGAAGTTGAGGAAGAGGAGAGAGGAGGAAGAGAGAGGAGGAAGAGAGAGGAGGAGGAGAGAGGAGGAAGAGAGAGGAAGAGGAGAGAGGAGGAAGAGAGATGAGGAAGAGAGAGGAAGAGGAGAGAGGAGGAGGAGAGTGGAGGAAGAGAGAGGAGGAAGAGAAAGGAAGAGGAGAGTTGAGGAAGAGAGAGGAGGAAGAGTGAGGAGGAAGAGAGGGGAGGAAGAGACTGGTGGAAGAGAGCGGTGGAAGAGAGGGGAGGAAGAGAGAGGAGGAGGAGAGAGGATGAAGAGAGAGGCGGAAGAGAGAGGAAGAAGAGAGAGGAGGAGGAGAGAGCAGGAATAGAGAGGAAGAAGAGAGAGGAGTAATAGAGAGGAGGAAGAGAGAGGAATAGCAGAGAGATGGAGGAGAGAGGAGGAGGCGAGAGATGCAAGAGAGAGGATTAAGAGAGAGGGGGAAGAGAGAGTAGGAAGAGAGAGGAGGAAGAGAGAGGAGAAAGAGAGAGGAAGAGGAGAGAGGAGGAAGAGAGAGGAGGAAGAGAGAGGAGGAGGAGAGTGAGGAAGAGAGAGGAGGAAAAGAGAGGAGGAAGAGAGAGGAAGAGGAGAGAGGAGGAGGAGAGAGGAGGAACAGAGACGAGGAAGAGAGAGGAAGAGGGAGAGGAGGAGGAGAGAGGATGAAGAGAGAGGAGGAAGAGAGAGGAAGAAGAGAGAGGAGGAAGAGAGAGGAGGAAGGTAGAGGAGGAAGAGGAGACAGGAGGAGAGAGGATGAAGAGACAGGAGGAAGAGACAGGATGAAGAGAGAGGAGGAAGAGAGACTAGGAAGAGAGAGGTGGGAGAGACTGGAAGAGAAGAGAGGTGGAAGAGAGAGGAGGTAGAGAGAGGAGGCAGGGAAAGGAGGAAGAGAGAGGAAGAAGAGAGTCGAAGAGGAGAGAGGAAGAAGAGAGATGAGGAATAGAGACGAGGAAGAGGGAGGAGGAAGAGAGAGGAAGAGGACAGAGGAAGAAGAGAGAATCGGGAGAGGAGGACGATGAGAGAGGAGGAGAGAGGAGGAAGAGAGAGGAAGAGGAGAGAGGAGGAGGAGAGAGGAGGAAGAGAGAGGAGGAAGAGTTAGGAGGTAGAGGAGAGAGGAGGAATAGAGAGGAGAAAGACACAGGAGGAAGAGAGCGGAGGAAGATAGAGGAGGAAAAGAGAGGAGGAAGAGAGAGGAGGAAGGGAGAGGAGGAAGAGAGAGAAAGAGGAGAGAGGAAGAGGAGAGAAGAGAAAGAGAGAGGAGGAAGAGAGAGGAGGAAGAGAGAGGAGGAAGAGGAGAGAGGAGGAAGAGAGAGGAGAAAGAGAGAGGAGGAAGAGAGAGGAGGAAGAGAGAAGAGGAAGGGACAGGAGGAAGAGAGAGGAGGAAGAGAGAGGAAGAAGAGAAAGGAGGAAGAGAGAGGAGGAAGAGAGAGGAGGTAGAGAGAGGAGGAAGAAAGAGGAAAAGGAGAGAGGTGGAAGAGAGAGGAGAAAGAGAGAGGAGGAAGAGAGAAGAGAGAGAGAGTGGAGGAAGAGAGATGAGGAAGAGAGAGGAATAGGAGAGAGTTGGAAGAGAGAGGAGAAAGAGGAGGAGGAAGAGGAGAGAGGAGGAAGAGAAAGGAGAAAGAGAAAGGAGGAAGAGAGAGCAAGAAGAGAGACGAAGAGGAGAGAGGAGGAGAGAGAAGGAAGAGAGTTGAGGAAGAGGGAGGAGGTAGAGAGAGGAGGAAGAAAGGAAGAGGAAAGAGGAGGAAGATAGAGGAGTAAGAGAGAGGAGGAAGAGAGAGGAGGAAGAGAGAGGAAGGGGAGAGAGGTGGAGGAGAGTAGAGGAAGAGAGAGGAGGAAGAGAAAGGAAGAGGAGAGAGGAGGAAGAGAGAGGAGGAAGAGAGATGAAGAGGAGAGAGGTGGAAGAGAGAAGAGGAAGAGATAGGAGGATGATACAGGAGGAAGAGAGTGGAGGAAGAGAGAGGAGGAAGAGAGAGGAGGAAGAGACAGGAGGAAGAGAGAGGAAGAAAAGACAGGAGGAACAGTCAGGAGGAAGAGAGAGGAGGAAGATTGAGGAGGAATAGAGAGGAGGAAGAGAGAGTAGGAGGACAGAGGACGAAGAGAGAGGAGGAAGAGAGAGGAAGAGGAGAGAGCAGGATGAGAGCGGAGGAAGAGAGAGGAGAAGGAGAGAGGAGGAAGAGAGAGGAGGAAGAGAGAGGAGGAAGAGAGAGGAGGAAGAGAGAGGAAGAGTATAGAGAAGGAAGAGAGAGGAGGAAGAGAGAGGAGGAGGAGAGGGAAGGAAGAGAGAGGAGGAAGCGAGAGGAGGCAGAGAGAGGAGGAAGAGAGAGGAGGAAGAGACAGGAGGAAGAGGGAGGAGGAAGACACAGGAGGAAGACACAGCAGGAAGAGAGAGGAAGAGGAGAGGGGAGGAGGAGATTGTAGGAGGAGAGTGTAGGAAGAGAGAGGAGGAAGAGAGAGGAGGAAGAGAGATGAGGAGGAGAGAGGAGAAAGAGAGAGGAGGAGGAGAGAGGAGGAAGAGAGAGGAGGAGGAGAGAGGAGGAAGAGAGAGGAGGAGGAGAGAGAAGGAAGAGAGAGGAGTAAGAGAGAAGAGGAAGAGATAGGAGGATGATACAGGAGGAAGAGAGTGGAGGAAGAGAGAGGAGGAAGAGAGAGGAGGAAGAGACAGGAGGAAGAGAGAGGCAGAACAGACAGGAGGAACAGTCAGGAGGAAGAGAGAGGAGGAAGATTGAGGAGGAACAGAGAGGAGGAAGAGAGAGTAGGAGGACAGAGGACGAAGAGAGAGGAGGAAGAGAGAGGAAGAGGAGAGAGCAGGATGAGAGCGGAGGAAGAGAGAGCAGAAGGAGAGAGGAGGAAGAGAGAGGAGGAAGAGAGAGGAGGAAGAGAGAGTAGGAAGGGAGAGGAGGAAGAGACAGGAGGAAGAGAGAGGAGGAAGAGAGAGGAGGAAGAGAGAGGAGGAAGAGAGAGGAGGAAGAGAGAGGAGGAAGAGAGAGGAAGAGGAGAGAGCAGGAGGAGAGGGTGCAAGAGAGAGGAGGAGAAGAAACGAGGAAGAGAGAGGAGGAGGAGAGAGAAGGAAGAGAGAGGAGGAAGAGAGAGGAGGAAGAGAGAGGAGGAAGAGAGAGGAGGAAGAGAGTGGAGGAAGGGAGACGAAGAAGAGAGAGGAGGAAGAGAGAGGAGGAAGTGAGAGGAGGAAGAGAGAGGAGGAAGAGAGAGGAGGAAGAGAAAGGAGGAACAGAGAGGAGTAAGAGAGAGGAAGAGGAGAGAGGAGGAAGAGAGAGGAGGATGAGAGAGGAGGAGGAGAGAGGAGGAAGAGAGAGGAGTAGGAGAGAGGTGGAAGAGAGAGGAGGAAGAGAGAGGAGGAAGAGAGAGGAAGAGGAGAGAGGAGGAGGAGAGAGGAGGAAGAGAGAGGACGAAGAGAGAGGAGGAAGAGAGAGGAGGAGGAGAAAGGAGGAGGAGAGAGGAGGAAGAGACAGGTGGAAGAGAGCGGAGGAAGAGAGAGGAGGAAGGGAGAGGAAGAGGAGAGAGGAGGAAGAGAGAGGAGGAAGAGAAAGGAACAGGAGAGAGGAGGAAGAGAGAGGAGGAGGAGAGTGGAGGAAGATAGAAGAGGAGGGGAGAGAAGGAAGAGAGAGGAGTAAGAGAGAGGAGGAAGAGACAGGAGGAAGAGAGTGTAGGAAGAGAGAGGAGGAAGAGACGGGAGGAAGAGAGAGGAGGAAGACAGAGGAGGAAGAGAGAGGAGGAAGAGAGAGGAGGGAGAGACAGGATGAAGAGAGATGAGGAAGAGAGTGGAATAGGAGAGAGCAGCAGGAGAGGGTGAAAGAGAGAGGAGGAGGCGAAACGAGGAAGAGAGAGGAGGAGGAGAGAGGACGAAGAGAGAGGAGGAAGAGAGAGGAAGAGCAGAGAGGAGGAAGAGAGTGGAGGGAGAGAAAGGAGGAAGAGAGAGAAAGAGGAGAGAGGTGTAAGAGAGAGGAGGAGGAGAGAGAAGGAAGAGTGAGGATTAAGAAAGACGAGGAATAGAGAGGAGGAAGAGAGAAGAGGAGAGAGAAGGAAGAGAGAGAAGGAAGAGAGAGCAGGAGGAGAGAGGAGGAAGAGAGAGAGGAGGAAGACAAGGAAGAGAGAGGAATAAGAGAGAGGAGGAAGAGAGAGGAGGAAGTGAGAAGAGGATGAGAGAGGAGGAAGAGAGAGGAAGAGGAGAGAGGA
The DNA here is from genome assembly GCA_030819815.1 of Strix occidentalis. Classification (NCBI taxonomy): domain Eukaryota; kingdom Metazoa; phylum Chordata; class Aves; order Strigiformes; family Strigidae; genus Strix; species Strix occidentalis. Next base: position 29,033 of record JASWHU010000654.1, read on the forward strand.
GGAAGAGAGAGGAGGAGGAGAGAGAAGGAATAGAGAGGAGGAAGAGAGAGGAGGAAGAGACAGGAGGAAGAGAGAGGAGGAAGAGAAAGGAAGAGGAAAAAGAAGGAAGAGAGAGGAGGAGGAGACAGGAGGAAGATAGAGGAGGAGGGGAGAGAAGGAAGAGAGAGGAGTAAGAGAGTGGAGGAAGAGAGAGGAGGAAGAGAGGGGAGGAGGAGAGAGGAGGAAGAGACTGGTGGAAGAGAGCGGAGGAAGAGAGAGGAGGAGGAGAGAGGAGGAATAGAGAGGAAGAAGAGAGAGGAGGAAGAGAGAGGAGGAAGAGAGAGGAGGAAGAGAGAGGAGGAACAGAGAGGAGGAAGAGAGAGGAAGGGGAGAGAGGTAGAGGAGAGAAGAGGAAGAGAGAGGAGGAAGAGAGAGGAGGAAGAGAGAGGAGGAGGAGAGATAAGGAAGAGAGAGGAGGAAGAGAGAGGAGGAGGAGAGAGGAGAAAGAGAATGGAAGAGGAGAGAGGAGGAAGAGAGAGGAGGAAGAGAGAGGAAGAGGAGAGAGGAGGAGAGAGGAGGAAGAGAGAGGAGGAGGAGAGATAAGGAAGAGAGAGGAGGAAGAGAGAGGAGGAGGAGAGAGGAGAAAGAGAATGGAAGAGGAGAGAGGAGGAAGAGAGAGGAGGATGAGAGAGGAAGAGGAGAGAGGAGGAGAGAGGAGGAAGAGAGAGAAGGAAGTTGAGGAAGAGGAGAGAGGAGGAAGAGAGAGGAGGAAGAGAGAGGAGGAGGAGAGAGGAGGAAGAGAGAGGAAGAGGAGAGAGGAGGAAGAGAGATGAGGAAGAGAGAGGAAGAGGAGAGAGGAGGAGGAGAGTGGAGGAAGAGAGAGGAGGAAGAGAAAGGAAGAGGAGAGTTGAGGAAGAGAGAGGAGGAAGAGTGAGGAGGAAGAGAGGGGAGGAAGAGACTGGTGGAAGAGAGCGGTGGAAGAGAGGGGAGGAAGAGAGAGGAGGAGGAGAGAGGATGAAGAGAGAGGCGGAAGAGAGAGGAAGAAGAGAGAGGAGGAGGAGAGAGCAGGAATAGAGAGGAAGAAGAGAGAGGAGTAATAGAGAGGAGGAAGAGAGAGGAATAGCAGAGAGATGGAGGAGAGAGGAGGAGGCGAGAGATGCAAGAGAGAGGATTAAGAGAGAGGGGGAAGAGAGAGTAGGAAGAGAGAGGAGGAAGAGAGAGGAGAAAGAGAGAGGAAGAGGAGAGAGGAGGAAGAGAGAGGAGGAAGAGAGAGGAGGAGGAGAGTGAGGAAGAGAGAGGAGGAAAAGAGAGGAGGAAGAGAGAGGAAGAGGAGAGAGGAGGAGGAGAGAGGAGGAACAGAGACGAGGAAGAGAGAGGAAGAGGGAGAGGAGGAGGAGAGAGGATGAAGAGAGAGGAGGAAGAGAGAGGAAGAAGAGAGAGGAGGAAGAGAGAGGAGGAAGGTAGAGGAGGAAGAGGAGACAGGAGGAGAGAGGATGAAGAGACAGGAGGAAGAGACAGGATGAAGAGAGAGGAGGAAGAGAGACTAGGAAGAGAGAGGTGGGAGAGACTGGAAGAGAAGAGAGGTGGAAGAGAGAGGAGGTAGAGAGAGGAGGCAGGGAAAGGAGGAAGAGAGAGGAAGAAGAGAGTCGAAGAGGAGAGAGGAAGAAGAGAGATGAGGAATAGAGACGAGGAAGAGGGAGGAGGAAGAGAGAGGAAGAGGACAGAGGAAGAAGAGAGAATCGGGAGAGGAGGACGATGAGAGAGGAGGAGAGAGGAGGAAGAGAGAGGAAGAGGAGAGAGGAGGAGGAGAGAGGAGGAAGAGAGAGGAGGAAGAGTTAGGAGGTAGAGGAGAGAGGAGGAATAGAGAGGAGAAAGACACAGGAGGAAGAGAGCGGAGGAAGATAGAGGAGGAAAAGAGAGGAGGAAGAGAGAGGAGGAAGGGAGAGGAGGAAGAGAGAGAAAGAGGAGAGAGGAAGAGGAGAGAAGAGAAAGAGAGAGGAGGAAGAGAGAGGAGGAAGAGAGAGGAGGAAGAGGAGAGAGGAGGAAGAGAGAGGAGAAAGAGAGAGGAGGAAGAGAGAGGAGGAAGAGAGAAGAGGAAGGGACAGGAGGAAGAGAGAGGAGGAAGAGAGAGGAAGAAGAGAAAGGAGGAAGAGAGAGGAGGAAGAGAGAGGAGGTAGAGAGAGGAGGAAGAAAGAGGAAAAGGAGAGAGGTGGAAGAGAGAGGAGAAAGAGAGAGGAGGAAGAGAGAAGAGAGAGAGAGTGGAGGAAGAGAGATGAGGAAGAGAGAGGAATAGGAGAGAGTTGGAAGAGAGAGGAGAAAGAGGAGGAGGAAGAGGAGAGAGGAGGAAGAGAAAGGAGAAAGAGAAAGGTGGAAGAGAGAGCAGGAAGAGAGACGAAGAGGAGAGAGGAGGAGAGAGAAGGAAGAGAGTTGAGGAAGAGGGAGGAGGTAGAGAGAGGAGGAAGAAAGGAAGAGGAAAGAGGAGGAAGATAGAGGAGTAAGAGAGAGGAGGAAGAGAGAGGAGGAAGAGAGAGGAAGGGGAGAGAGGTGGAGGAGAGTAGAGGAAGAGAGAGGAGGAAGAGAAAGGAAGAGGAGAGAGGAGGAAGAGAGAGGAGGAAGAGAGATGAAGAGGAGAGAGGTGGAAGAGAGAAGAGGAAGAGATAGGAGGATGATACAGGAGGAAGAGAGTGGAGGAAGAGAGAGGAGGAAGAGAGAGGAGGAAGAGACAGGAGGAAGAGAGAGGAAGAAAAGACAGGAGGAACAGTCAGGAGGAAGAGAGAGGAGGAAGATTGAGGAGGAATAGAGAGGAGGAAGAGAGAGTAGGAGGACAGAGGACGAAGAGAGAGGAGGAAGAGAGAGGAAGAGGAGAGAGCAGGATGAGAGCGGAGGAAGAGAGAGGAGAAGGAGAGAGGAGGAAGAGAGAGGAGGAAGAGAGAGGAGGAAGAGAGAGGAGGAAGAGAGAGGAAGAGTATAGAGAAGGAAGAGAGAGGAGGAAGAGAGAGGAGGAGGAGAGGGAAGGAAGAGAGAGGAGGAAGCGAGAGGAGGCAGAGAGAGGAGGAAGAGAGAGGAGGAAGAGACAGGAGGAAGAGGGAGGAGGAAGACACAGGAGGAAGACACAGCAGGAAGAGAGAGGAAGAGGAGAGGGGAGGAGGAGATTGTAGGAGGAGAGTGTAGGAAGAGAGAGGAGGAAGAGAGAGGAGGAAGAGAGATGAGGAGGAGAGAGGAGAAAGAGAGAGGAGGAGGAGAGAGGAGGAAGAGAGAGGAGGAGGAGAGAGGAGGAAGAGAGAGGAGGAGGAGAGAGAAGGAAGAGAGAGGAGTAAGAGAGAAGAGGAAGAGATAGGAGGATGATACAGGAGGAAGAGAGTGGAGGAAGAGAGAGGAGGAAGAGAGAGGAGGAAGAGACAGGAGGAAGAGAGAGGCAGAACAGACAGGAGGAACAGTCAGGAGGAAGAGAGAGGAGGAAGATTGAGGAGGAACAGAGAGGAGGAAGAGAGAGTAGGAGGACAGAGGACGAAGAGAGAGGAGGAAGAGAGAGGAAGAGGAGAGAGCAGGATGAGAGCGGAGGAAGAGAGAGCAGAAGGAGAGAGGAGGAAGAGAGAGGAGGAAGAGAGAGGAGGAAGAGAGAGTAGGAAGGGAGAGGAGGAAGAGACAGGAGGAAGAGAGAGGAGGAAGAGAGAGGAGGAAGAGAGAGGAGGAAGAGAGAGGAGGAAGAGAGAGGAGGAAGAGAGAGGAAGAGGAGAGAGCAGGAGGAGAGGGTGCAAGAGAGAGGAGGAGAAGAAACGAGGAAGAGAGAGGAGGAGGAGAGAGAAGGAAGAGAGAGGAGGAAGAGAGAGGAGGAAGAGAGAGGAGGAAGAGAGAGGAGGAAGAGAGTGGAGGAAGGGAGACGAAGAAGAGAGAGGAGGAAGAGAGAGGAGGAAGTGAGAGGAGGAAGAGAGAGGAGGAAGAGAGAGGAGGAAGAGAAAGGAGGAACAGAGAGGAGTAAGAGAGAGGAAGAGGAGAGAGGAGGAAGAGAGAGGAGGATGAGAGAGGAGGAGGAGAGAGGAGGAAGAGAGAGGAGGAGGAGAGAGGTGGAAGAGAGAGGAGGAAGAGAGAGGAGGAAGAGAGAGGAAGAGGAGAGAGGAGGAGGAGAGAGGAGGAAGAGAGAGGAGGAAGAGAGAGGAGGAAGAGAGAGGAGGAGGAGAAAGGAGGAGGAGAGAGGAGGAAGAGACAGGTGGAAGAGAGCGGAGGAAGAGAGAGGAGGAAGGGAGAGGAAGAGGAGAGAGGAGGAAGAGAGAGGAGGAAGAGAAAGGAACAGGAGAGAGGAGGAAGAGAGAGGAGGAGGAGAGTGGAGGAAGATAGAAGAGGAGGGGAGAGAAGGAAGAGAGAGGAGTAAGAGAGAGGAGGAAGAGACAGGAGGAAGAGAGTGTAGGAAGAGAGAGGAGGAAGAGACGGGAGGAAGAGAGAGGAGGAAGACAGAGGAGGAAGAGAGAGGAGGAAGAGAGAGGAGGGAGAGACAGGATGAAGAGAGATGAGGAAGAGAGTGGAATAGGAGAGAGCAGCAGGAGAGGGTGAAAGAGAGAGGAGGAGGCGAAACGAGGAAGAGAGAGGAGGAGGAGAGAGGACGAAGAGAGAGGAGGAAGAGAGAGGAAGAGCAGAGAGGAGGAAGAGAGTGGAGGGAGAGAAAGGAGGAAGAGAGAGAAAGAGGAGAGAGGTGTAAGAGAGAGGAGGAGGAGAGAGAAGGAAGAGTGAGGATTAAGAAAGAGGAGGAATAGAGAGGAGGAAGAGAGAAGAGGAGAGAGAAGGAAGAGAGAGAAGGAAGAGAGAGCAGGAGGAGAGAGGAGGAAGAGAGAGAGGAGGAAGACAAGGAAGAGAGAGGAATAAGAGAGAGGAGGAAGAGAGAGGAGGAAGTGAGAAGAGGATGAGAGAGGAGGAAGAGAGAGGAAGAGGAGAGAGGAGGAAGAGAGAGGAGGAGGAGAGAGAAGGAATAGAGAGGAGGAAGAGAGAGGAGGAAGAGACAGGAGGAAGAGAGAGGAGGAAGAGAAAGGAAGAGGAAAAAGAAGGAAGAGAGAGGAGGAGGAGACAGGAGGAAGATAGAGGAGGAGGGGAGAGAAGGAAGAGAGAGGAGTAAGAGAGTGGAGGAAGAGAGAGGAGGAAGAGAGAGGAGGAAGAGACAGGATGAAGAGAGAGGAGGAAGAGAGAGGAAGAGGAGAGAGCAGGACGAGAGGGTGGAAGAGAGAGGAGGAGGAGAGAGGAGGAAGAGAGAGGAGTAAGAGAGAGGAGGAGGAGAGAGGAGGAAGAGAGAGGAGGAAGAGAGAGGAGGAAGAGAGAGGAAGAGGAGAGAGGAGGAAGAGAGAGGAGGAGGAGAGAGAAGGAAGAGAGAGGAGGAAGAGAGAGGAGGAAGAGACAGGAGGAAGAGAGAGGAGGAAGAGAGAGGAATAGGAGAGAGCAGGTGGAGAGGGTGGAAGAGAGAGGAGGAGGAGAGAGGAGGAAGAGAGAGGAGTAAGAGAGAGGAGGAGGAGAGAGGAGGAAGAGAGAGGAGGAAGAGAGAGGAGGAAGAGAGAGGAAGAGGAGAGAGGAGGAGGAGAGAGGAGGAAGAGAGAGGAGGAAGAGAGAGGAGGAGGAGAGAGGAGGAGGAGAGAGGACGAAGAGAGAGGAGGAAGAGAGAGGAATAGTAGAGAGGAGGAACTAGAGAGGAGGAAGTAGAGAGGAGGAAGAGAGAGGAAGAGGAGAGAGGAGGAGAGAGGAGGAAGAGAGGAGGAAGAGAGAGGAAGAGTAGAGAGGAGGAGAGAGGAGGAAGAGAGAGGAGGAAGAGAGAGAAGGAAGAGAGAGGAAGAGGAGAGAGGAGGACACATGAGGAAGAGACAGGAGGAAGAGAGAGAAGGAAGAGAGAGGAAGTGACGAGAGGAGGAGAGAGGAGGAAGAGAGAGGAGGAAGAGAGAGGAGGAAGAGAGAGGAGGAGGAGAGGAGGAAGAGAGAGGAGGAGAGAGGTGGAAGAGAGAGAAGGAAGAGAGAAGAAGAGGAGAGATGAGGAAGAGAGAGGAGGAAGACAGAAGAGGAAGAGCGAGGAGGAAGAGAGAAGAGGAAGAGAGAGGAGGAGGCGAGAAGATGAAGAGAAAGGAGGAAGAGAGAGCAGGAAGAGAGAGGAGGAAGAGAATGCAGGAAGAGAGTGGATGGGGAGACAGGAGGAAGAGTGTGGAGGAAGAGAGAGGAGGAGGAAGAGAGAGGAGGGAGAGAGGAGGAGGAGAGAGGAGTAAGAGAGAGAATGAAGAGAGAGGAGGAAGAGAGAGGAGGAAGAGAGAGGAGGAGGAGAGAGGTGGAAGAGAGAGGAGGAATAGAGAGGAAGAGGAGAGATAAGGAAGAGAGAGGAGGAAGAGAGAGGAGGAAGAGAGTGGAGAAAGAGAGAGGAGGAAGAGAGAGGAGGAAGAGAGAGGATGAGGAGTGAGGAGGAAGAGAGAGGAGGAATAGAGAGGAGGAGAAAGAGAGAGGAGGAAGAGAGAGGAGGAAGAGAGAGGAGGAAGAGAGAGGAGGAAGAGAGAGGAGGAGGAGAGACGATGAAGAAAAAGGAGGAAGAGTGTGGAGGAAGAGAGAGGAAGAGGAAGAGAGAGGAGGAAGAGAGAGGAGGAAGACAGAGGAGGTAGAGAGAGGAGGAGGAGAGAGGTGGAAGAGGGAGGAGGAAGAGAGAGGAAGAGGAGAGAGGAGGAAGAGAGAGGAGGAAGAGAGAGGAGGAAGAGAGAGGAGGAGGAGAGAGGAGGAAGAGAGAGAAGGAGGAGAGAGGAGGAAGAGAGAGGATGAAGAGAGAGGAGGAAGAGAGAGGAGGAAGACAGAGGAGGAGGAGAGAGGTGGAAGAGAGAGGAGGAAGAGAGAGGAAGAAGAGAGATGAGGAAAAGAGAGGAAGAAGAGAGAGGAGGAAGAGAGAGGAGGAAGAGAGAGCATGAGGAGAGAGGAGGAAGGGAGGTGAGGAAAAAAGAGGAGGAGGAAGAGAGAGGAGGAAGGGAGAGGAGGAAGAGAGAGTAGGAAGAGATGTGAGGAAGAGAGAGGCGCAAGAGTGATGAGGAAGAGAGAGGAGGAAGAGAGAGGAGGAATAGAGAGGAAGAGGAGAGAGGAGGAAGAGAGAGGAGGAGGAGAGAGGTGGAAGAGAGAGGAGGAAGAGAGAGGAAGAGGGGAGAGGAGGAAGAGAGAGGAGGAAGAGAGAGGAGGAGGAGAGAGGAGGAAGAGAGAGGAGGAAGAGAGAGGAGGAGGAGAGAGGTGGAAGAGGGAGGAGGAAGAGAGAGGAGGAGGAGAGAGTAGGAAGAGAGAGGAGGAGGAGAGAGGAGTAAGAGACAGGAGGAAGAGAGAGGATGAGGAGAGAGGAGGAAGAGAGATGAGGAAAACAGAGGAGGAGGAAGAGAGAGGAGGAAGGGAGAGGAGGAAGACAGAGGAGGAAGAGAGAGGAGGAGGAGAGAGGTGGAAGAGGGAGGAGGAAGAGAGAGGAGGAAGAGAGTGTGGGAAGAGAGAGGAGGAGGAGAGAGGAGGAAGAGAGAGGAGGAAGATATAGGAGGAAGAGAGAGGAGGAAGAGAGAGGAGGAAGAGAGAGGAGGAAGAGAGAGTAGGAAGAGAGAGGAGGAAGAGAGAGGAGGAGGAGAGAATTGGAAGAGAGAGGAGGAAGAGAGAGGAAGAGGAGAGATGAGGAAGAGAGAGGAGCAAGAGAGAGGAGGAAGAGAGAGGAGGAGGAGAGAGGAGGAAGAGATAGGATGAAGAGAGAGGAGGAAGAGAGAGGAGGAAGACAGAGGCGGAGGAGAGATGTGGAAGAGAGAGGAGGAAGAGAGAGGAAGAGGAGAGATGAGGAAGAGTGAGGAGGAAGAGAGAGGAGGAAGAGAGAGGAGGAAGAGGGAGGAGGAAGAGAGAGGAGGAAGAGAGAGGAGGAGGAGAGAGGTGGAAGAGGGAGGAGGAATAGAGAGGAGGAAGAGAGAGTAGGAAGAGAGAGGAGGAGGAGAGAGGAGGAAGAGAGAGGAGGAAGATATAGGAGGAAGAGAGAGGAGGAAGAGAGAGGAGTAAGAGACAGGAGGAAGAGAGAGGATGAGGAGAGAGGATGAAGGGAGATGAGGAAAACAGAGGAGGAGGAAGAGAGAGGAGGAAGGGAGAGGAGGAAGACAGAGTAGGAAGAGAGGTGAGGAAGAGAGAGGCGCAAGAGTGATGAGGAAGAGAGAGGAGGAAGAGAGAGGAGGAATAGAGAGGAAGAGGAGAGAGGAGGAAGAGAGAGGAGGAGGAGAGAGGTGGAAGAGAGAGGAGGAAGAGAGAGGAAGAGGAGAGAGGAGGAAGAGAGAGGAGGAAGAGAGAGGAGGAAGAGAGAGGAGGAAGAGAGAGGAGGAAGAGAGAGGAGGAAGAGAGAGTAGGAGGAGAGAGGTGGAAGAGGGAGGAGGAAGACAGAGGAGGAAGAGAGAGTATGAAGAGAGAGGAGGAGGAGAGAGGAGGAAGAGAGAGGAGGAAGATATAGGAGGAAGAGAGAGGGGGAAGAGAGAGGAGTAAGAGACAGAAGGAAGAGAGAGGAGGAAGAGCGAGGAAGAAGAGAGAGGATGAGGAGAGAGGAGGAAGAGAATGGAGGAATAAAGCGGAGGAAGAGAGAGGTAGAGGAGAGAGGAGGAAGAGAGAGGAGGAAGAGGAGGAAGAGAGAGGATGAGGAGACAGGAAGAAGAGAGAGAAGGAAGAGAGAGGAGGAAGAGAGAGGAGGAAGAGAGAGGAGGAGGAGAGAGGAGGAAGAGAGAGGAGCAAGAGAGGGGAGGAACAGAGAGGAGGAGGAGAGAGGAGGAAGAGAGAGAAGGAAGAGAGAGGAGGAAGAGAGAGGAGCAAGAGAGAGCAGGAAGAGAGAGGAGGAAGAG
>JASWHU010000655.1:0-37163 GCA_030819815.1 Strix occidentalis
ACTATGAATGGGTTGGCCAAATCTTGTTGGGTTGAAGATCATCCATGGATTGTCCAACCCTTGCTGGGTTGAAGAGGGAGATTCTTCAACCCAACAAGTGTTATTCAACTCCTCTTCGTTGGCTGGATGTTCTTGAGTTGGCCAACAGTGAATGAGTTGGCCAACCCTTGATGGGTTGATGAATCAACACTGGGTTACTCAACTATTCTTGGGTTGGCCAACTATAAATGATTTGACCAACCCCTGTTGGGTTGAAGAACCAACACGAGGTTCTTCAACTCTTGGGTTGACTGGCTCTTCTTGAGTTGGCCAACTATGAATGAGTTGGCCAACCCTTGTTGGGCCAAAGAAGTAACACTGGGTTACCCCCTGCTCTTGAGTTGGCCAACACTTCTTGAGTTGGCCAACTATGAATGAGTTGGCCAACCCTTGTTGGGTTGAAGAACCAGCACCAAGTTATTCAACTCCTCTTGGATTGGCCAGGTGTTCTTGAATTGGCCAATTCTACTTGCATTGGCCAACCCTTGTTGGGTTGAAGAACCAACACTGGGTTACTCAACTCCTCTTGGCTTGACCAACTCTTCTTGAGTTGGCCAACTATGAATGAGTTGGCCAACCCTTGATGGGCCAAAGAACCAACACCAAGTTATTCAACTCCTCTTGGGATGGCTGACTCTTCTTCAGTTGGCCAACTATGAACGAGTTGGCCAACCCTTGTTGGGTTGAAGAACCAACACTGGGTTACCCAACTCCTCTTGAGTTGGCCAACTGCGAATGAGTCACCCAACCTTTGCTTGAAGACCATCCTTGCGTTGGCCACCCCTCATTGGCTTCATAATGAGGTTGGCCAAGAGTGGAAGACCCCGTTTTGTTGCCAAAGGGACACCCAAGGCCCCCCCCCCTTGGCGAAGAGGCGGCCATGGCCGAGGGGGATGTTTTGCCGTACCTGGCAGGAGTCCCTACCGCCTTGGAGGCTGCCGGCGCACAACATGTTGTCGGTGATGGAACCGGGGTACAACTGGTGACACTCAGCCGACGAGAAGATGGTGACGTTGACGCACTGCAAGACGTCCGGGTAAGTGACTGAGCCGGGACACGGAGGGGGGTGGGGGGGGAAGAAAGAAACCAGAGCGATCGACCCGGCAACCGGCAGAAATTCACCCCCACCCCCCCCCCAAAAAAAAAAAAACATCAACTCCACCCGCTCCGCCCCCCCAGAAGTGTCTCCGGTTGGGTTTTGGGGTGAAAAATGAGCGATTTGGGGCGTTTTCAATGAGAAAGTCACCGGTGGAGACACAGCCCATGGGGGGGGAGGGGGGATGCGAAACGTCCTCCCCGGGGGATTTCTGGGGCGGAAGAAGGAAACTCCGGAAATCGGGTCTTTTATTGGGGTGTCTTCTCCTAAATTCTGTCTTATTTCCCTTTCTTACATTTTTTTCTTCCGTTTCCTCGAATTTAGTTTTAGGATATTGCTGGTTTATCCCATTTTAACCACTTTTTGTCTTCTGGGGGTTTTAAAATTTTAATTTTATCCTCTGTATTCTTTCACTTAAATTTTAATTTTAATTGCATTCAACAACTTTTAATTTTAATTTTATCCTCCGTACTATTTCACCTTTTAAATTTTAATTTTATTCAACAATTTTTAATTTTAATTTTATCCTCCATATTATTTCACTTTATAAATTTTAATTTTATTCAACAATTTTTAATTTTATCCTCCGTACTATTTCACTTTTTAAATTTTAATTTTATTCAACAATTTTTAATTTTAAATCTTCTCTTCTATTTCACTCAAGTTTTAATTTTAATTTCATTCTCTGTAATACTTAAGGTTTAATTTTCATTTTATCCTCTCTACTATTTAACTTCATTTATTCTCGTTTCTTTCCGCTCCCTCCTGTTCTACTTAACGAATTTTCTTTCACTTAATTTGTCTGTTTTTCACCGGCTTTATCTTATTTCCCCCCTCCCTTTCCCTTATTTCCTTTCTGTTGATCAAACCCCTCACTGTTAATTTCTCATTTCATCCAACATTCGATTTCTAGGATTTTATGTGATTTTTAGGGTATTCCTGCTCATTTCTTTTCATCATATTTGGTATAAATTAACCTAATTTCATGTTATTTCCTTCCCTTCCCTCCTCTGCTGCCCCTTTTTTTTTCCCATTTCTTAGGAGAGGACCCAGGTCTCCAGGAGGGACCCAGGTGTCCAGGAGAGGATGTAGGAGGGGACTTGGGTGCTCAGGAGAAGACCCAGGCATCTGGGATGGGACCCAGGTGTCGAGGAGAAGACCCAGGCCCTCATGAGAGGACCGAGGTGCCAAGGAGATCACCCAGATGTCCAGGGGGAAAACCCAGCCCTCCAGGAGAAGACCCAGACCTTTGGGAGAAGACCCAAACCTCCAGGAGGAGTCTCAGACCTTCAGGAGAGGACCCAGATCTCCAGGAGATGACCCAGAGCTCCAGGAGGGGACCCAGACCTCCAGGAGGAGGCTCAGATCTCCAGAAGGGGACCCAGCCCTCCAGGAGAAGACCCAGACCTCCAGGAGATGACCCAAACCATCGGGAGAAGACCCAAACCTCCAGGAGGAGTCTCAGACCTTCAGGAGAGGACCCAGACCTCCAGGAGATGACCCAGAGCTCCAGAAGGGGACCCAGAGCTCCAGGAGGAGGCTCAGACTTCCAGAAGGGGACCCAGACCTCCAGGACAGGACCCAGACCTTCAGGAGAAGGCTCAGACCTGGAGGCCCAGACCTCCAGGAGATGACCCAGACCTCCAGGAGGAGGCTCAGACCTCCGGAAGGGGACTCAGACCTCCAGGAGAAGACCCAGACCTCCAGGAGGAGGCTCAGACCTCCAGAAGGGGACCCAGACCTTCAAGAGATGACCCAGACCTCCAAAAGAGGCCACGGGTACTGGGTACCTTCTGGGGAGGTGGTGGCCCCCCATCCCGAGGTGACGCAGGTGGTGCCGGGCTCTGGGAGGCAGGAGGCCACGGGGATGGGCTGGATCCTGTTGTTGAGGGTGACGGGCGTCAGGAGCTTCATCAACATGATGTCGTTGTCCTTGGTGGTGGGGTTGTAGTTGGGGTGGGGCACGAACTTCTGCACCATCTTCTGCACCTCGCCCCACTCGCGGGTGTAGAGGTTGTGCTTGCCCAGGTGGGTGCTGGTGATCCTACGACATGCAGGGACACGTGGAGGGGTGGCTATGGCCACAAGACTGTGGCCCACGGCAGGGCTTGGAGGCCACGGTGTGGCCACGGGACTTGTGGGTCACGGTAGGGCTGGGACGTGTGGGGCACTGGCAGCCTGGCCCATGTATGGGATGTGAGGATGTGGCCGTGGGTCCTATGGGACGTGGCATGGCCAGGACACACGTGGGATGTGGCGAGGACACTGGTGGGACATGGCCCAGCCCGTGAATGGGATGTGGAGACCAGGGCGCAGCCGTGGCATGTGGTGGGACACCATGGCCAGGACACGTGTGGGACACGGCGTGGGCCACACATGGGACATGGAGTCTGCGGCGTGGCCAGGACATGTGTGGGACGCGTCATGGCCCATGTGTGGCACACTGAGTCCACAGCATGACGAGGACACGTGTAGGACACGTCATGGCCCCCATTGGGACTGTGGACACGCATGACACGTGGAGACCACCACAGCCGTGACACATGTAGACCACAGGTCATGGCCATGACCTCCATGTGACCATGAGAGGACACGTGTGGGACACATCACTGCCCACATGTGGCACATGGGGTCTACAACATGTCCAGGACACGTGTGGGACACGTCACGGTCCCCGTGTGGGATCATGGACATGCATGGCACATGTGAAGCCCCCCATAGCCATGACACGTGTAGACCACAAAGACCACAGCATGGCCATGACCTCCATGTGACCATGAGAGGACACATGTGGGACACATCATGGCCCACGTGTGGCACATGGGGTCCACACCATACCCAGAACATGTGTGGGACATGTCACAGTCCCCATGTGGCACCGTGGCCACACATGACACACATGGAGCCCCCCATAGCCATGACACATGTAGACCACAGGTCATGGCCATGACCTCCATGCAACCACATGAGGACACGTGTGGACACTTCACAGCCCACGTGTGGCACATGGGGTCTACAGCATGTCCAGGACATGTGTGGGACATGTCACAGTGCCTGTGTGGGACCGTGGACATGTGTGACATACATGGAGCCCCCCGTGGCCATGACACGTGTAGACCACAGGTCATGGCCATGACCTCCATGTGACCACGAGAGGACACATGTGGGACACGTCACGACCCACGTGTGGCACATGGGGTCTACAACATGTCCAGGACACATGTGGGACATGTCACAGCCCACGTGTGACACCGTGGACATGCGTGACACACATGGAGCCCCCATAGCCATGACACGTGTAGACCACAGAGACCACAGCATGGTCATGACCTCCATGTGACCACGAGAGGATACATGTGGGACATGTCACAGCCCACGTGACTGGTCAAGGTGTCTACAGCATGTCCAGGACACGTGTGGGACACGTCATGGTCCCCTGTGTGGGACCGCGGACACGCGTGACACACATGGAGCCCCCCCCCAGCATGACACGTGTAGACCACAGGTCGTGTCCATGCCCTCCATGCGACCACAAGAGGACACGTGTGACCCACAGAGGCCATGACAGGCCACGGCAAGCTGGGGGGGAGGTTGGGTCGCCCACCCGCGGTGGGTCACAAGGGCCCCGTCGAGCCCACGCCCCGCGCGTTGTCGCCCCCTTACCCCGGCGTGGTGCAGTGGGCCGCCGTCACCACCCACTGCCTGGCCACCAGGACGCCGCCGCAGTAGAGCTTGTACATGTCCAGGATGGCCACTTGCCACGGCTGCGAGTGGGGCTGGCAGTCCATGCCCCCCACCACGCGGTTTTCACCGGCCACCAAGGACGCTGCGAGGGAGGAGGGACGTGGCGGAGGGGACACACACACACACGTCACACACGTGTTAGCGCCACCACGTGCGTGGCCGCGCGCCCCCTCCGCCCCTTCACTCACCCGTGGATGCCACCAGGACCAGTGTTCCCAGCAGCTTCACGGTGCCCCAGAGCCTGGGGGCCACTGTGGCTCGTAACTCCATCGCCGTGGCCGCTGTGGGGCAGAGGCGTTAGTGCCACACTGGGGGTTTGGCCCTTCAGGGCTTCACCTGCACCCTCTGCCCCACACCCCGGGGAGAAGCTCAGATGGTTCTTGGGGGGCGTCGTGGCACCTCCATGTAGTTTTTTTCCCTTTTTTTGGGGGGTGGGGGGGGGGTTGCGGTAACTCTACACCATTTTGGGGTCCTCGCGGGTGTGGCGGGGGCCCCTCCTCTGTCCCCTCCGCCCAGCTGCTGCCCGATTCGCCCCGTCATCGCGCTTTTGCAACGGTGACGTCATCACCCCCCCCCCCCGCTCCGGTGCCACAGCGGCAATCAACAGAGTCATCATTAATGAGGCTCCTAATTACGGGCTCCACCAACTCCTCCGCCTCCCCCTCCTTGGCTTGAGGCGATTGACCTCCCAGCACCTCACGCTGCCCTCGGATGCCTCCCCCGGGCCAGGGCTGTGGGTCACAGCCCCCGGAGCTGTGGGTCGCGGTTGCCCCGTGGCTGGGGGTTACGGTTCTTCGAGGCTGTGGGTGGGAGGTGCCCGTGGCTGTGGGTCGTGGTTCCCCATGGGTCATGGTCCTTCATGGTTCCCTGCGGGTCATGGTCCCCCATGGCTGGGGGTCATGGTTCCCTGTGGGTCAGGGGTCCCCATGGGTCATGGTCCCCAATGGCCGTGGGTCACAGTTCCCTGTGGGTCAGGGCTCCCCACAGCCGTGGGTCATGGTTCCCTGTGGGTCATGGCTCCCCATGGCTATGGGTCATGGTTCCCCATGGGTCATGGTCCACCACGGCCATGGGTCATGGTTTCCTGTGGGTCACGGTTCTCTGTGGGTCATGGTCCTTCATGGTTCCCTGTGGGTCATGGTCCCCCATGGCTGTGGGTCATGGTTCCCTGTGGGTCACAGTTCCCTGTGGGTCACGATTCCCCATGGCCATGGGTCATGGTTTCCTGTGGGTCACAGCTCCCCGTGGGTCACAGTTCCCCATGGCCATGGGTCACTGTTCTCCGTGGGTCATGGTTCCCTACGGCCATGGGTCAGGGCTCCCCACGGAGGAGGTTTGTGGGCCCCACGGAAGTGGGTCAAGGCTCCACGTGACTGTGGGTCACGGTTCCCATGGCCATGGGTCAGAGCCACCCATGGGTGTGGGTCACCACTCCCTGTGGGCCCCATGGATAAAGGAAATGGGGCCCATGGGTGCGGGTCACTGCTCCCCACGGACATGGGAGGGGGGCCCCATGGATATGGGGTGTGGGACCCATGGATATGGGGTGTGATACCCACGGATAAGGGGGGTGGGACCTGTGGATATGAGGGGTAAGACCCACAGATATGGGGGGTGGGACCTACCGATATGGGGGTGAGACCCACGGATACGGGAGGTGGGACCCACAAATATGGGGGGTGGGACCCACAGATATGGGGGGTGGGACCTGTGGATATGGGAGGTGGGACCCACAGATATAGGGGTGGGACCTACAAATATGGGGGGTGGGACCTACAGATATGGGGAGCGGGACCTAAATGTATACGGGGAGGGACCCACAGATATAGGGGGTGAGACCCACAGATATGGGGTGGGACCCACAGATATGGGGGGTGGGACCCTGTGGGGAGACCGGATGAGGATGGGGGGCTGGGGAAGGGGGGCTGAGGAGGGAGGGAGGGGTGTGGGGCGGGGGCGATGGGGCCAGAACGGAGGAGGAGGAGGGAGACCCGGGATGGAGTAAACCTGGAGAAGAGGAATGAGTAGAGCCCAGGGATGGAGCAAACCAGGAGGAGGGAAGGATGGGGCCTAAGGGTGGTGTAAACCTGGAGGAGGGGGATGGACAGAACCCAGGGATGGAGTAAACCTGGAGGAGGAGGGAAGGATCAAGCCCAGAGATGGAGTAAACCTGGAGGAGGGAAGGACAGAGCCCAGGGATGGAGTAAACCTGGAGGAGGGGGATGGATAGAGCCCAGGGGTGGTGTAAACCAGGAGAAGAGGGACAGATGGAGACCAGGGATGGAGTAAACCTGGAGGAGGATGGAAGGACGGAGCCCAGGGATGATGTAAACCTGGAGGAGGGATGGATAGAACCCAGGGATGGAGTAAACCAGGAAAAGCGATGGATGGATCCCAGGGATGGAGTAAATCTCGAGGAGGGAGGAGGGAGTGAGCCCAGGGATGGAGCAAACGTGGAGGAGGGGGGATGGATAGAACCCAGGGATGGAGTAAACCTGGAGAAGGAAGGAAGGATCGAGCCCAGAGATGGAGTAAACCTGGAGGAGGGAAGGACAGAGCCCAGGGATGGAGTAAACCTGGAGAAGAAGGGACAGACGGAGCACAGGGATGGAGTAAACCTGGAGAAGGAACGACAGAGCCCAGAGATGGAGTAAACCTGGAGGAGGGGGCATGGAGAGAGCCCAGGGATGGTGTAAACCAGGAAAAGGGATAGACGGAACCCAGGGATGGAGTAAACCTGGAGGAGGAAGGAAGGATCGAGCCCAGAGATGGAGTAAACCTGGAGGAGGGAAGGACAGAGCCCAGGGATGGTGTAAACCTGGAGAAGAAGGGACAGACGGACCCCAGAGATGGAGTAAACCTGGAGGAGAGGGATGGAGAGAGCCTGGGGATGGTGTAAACCAGGAGAAGGGATAGACGGAACCCAGGGATGGAGTAAACCTGGAGGAGGAGCCCCGGGGCAGCATCTGACCGGGGTGACCCCGGCCCACAACCCCTTGAGAAGGGGCTCCCCCCCTCCCCCCCCCCCCCCAATAACCCCCTCAAACCTCTCGGCGGGTCCCCGCCGGGGGCCTCCCCGCTCCTTCGCGGCCGAACTCTTTTGCTTCGAGCTCCGAATCCTCGTGCTTGGGGGCGTCTCCCTCCGCCCAAAAAAAGAAACCCCCCCAAAAACCCCCCGTCGTCGCCGCCGACCCCGACGCCGCCAAAAAAAAAAAAAAAATAAAAAGAAGAAAAAAATTAAAAAAAAAAAAAACAAACCCAAAACCACCCAAATCTGTCCCAACCGGCCCCGGAGCGTCTGGTCGGTGGCGGCGGCGCCGCGCCCGGCCCCTCCCACGTGAGCGGCGCCCGATGGTTTTATAACGGCGTCAGGGCCCGGCCCGGCTCGTCCCACCCCGGGCGCGAAGACGCCTCGTCGCCACCTTCTCTAATCCCTCGACGCTTCCACGGCACCGCCCGGGCCTGGGGGGGGGTGGTGGAGGAGGAGGAGGAGGAGGTTGTTGATTGGTCAGGAGCGGCGGGAGGTCGCGGCGCGCCGTTGGCCGGCGCGGAGATGGGCGGAGGCGCCGCGGGGAGGAGGAGGAGGAGGCGGTTGGGCGGGTGGAGGTGGGGATACGGCCGCGGTGGTTGGTCAAGGGGTTTTGGAAGGGTGAGGAAGATGATTGGCTGGTTGAGTTGGAGGGAAATGTTGGCCATTGGCCAGTTGAGTTGGAAGGATGCGTTGGCCATTGGCCAGTTGAGTTGGAGGGAAACGTTGGCCATTGGCTGGTTGAGTTGGAGCGAAACGTTGGCCATTGGCCAGTTGAGTTGGAAGGAAACGTTGGCCATTGGCCATTGGGCAGTTGAGTTGGAGGGAAACGTTGGCCATTGGCTGGTTGAGTTGGAGGGAAACGTTGGCCATTGGCCAGTTGAGTTGGAGGGAAACGTTGGCCATTGGCTGGTTGAGTTGGAGCGAAACGTTGGCCATTGGCCAGTTGAGTTGGAAGGAAACGTTGGCCATTGGCTATTGGGCAGTTGAGTTGGAGGGGAACGTTGGCCATTGGCTGGTTGAGTTGGAGGGAAACATTGGCCATTGGCCATTGGCCAGTTGAGTTGGAGGGAAACGTTGGCCATTGGCCAGTTGAGTTGGAGGGAAACACCATCAGCGCACCCCGATTGGCTGGCTGGATTTGAAGAGCAGCTGATTGGCCGGTCAGCTCTGGAGGCGGTCCCACGCGATTGGCTGCCCGGCCCTGGGGGCGGGAGCAAAGGGCGAGGGGGTCGCAGGAGGTTCTGCCGCGCTTTGACAGCGCATCCGGGTGGTCGCACACGCGTGTACACGCCTCTGGGACAGGACACGTCCACGACACATGACCACATGCCTACGACACGCGTCCACATGCCCATGACACGCGTCCACATGACCATGACACACATCCACACGCCTACAACACGCATCCACATACCCAGGCCACGTGTCCACGTGCTCATGACACGTGTCCACATGACCACAACACACATCCACACACCCATGACGTGTGTCCACACAGCCATGACACTTGTCCACATGTCCAGAACACATGTCCACACGCCCATGACATGTGTCCACATGCCCAGGACACGTGTCCACACACCCACAACACGTGTCCACACACCCACAACGCACATCCACACCCTACGACACCTGTCCACATGCCCACGACACACGGCCACATGGCCACAACACATGTCCACACGGCCATGACACACATCCGCACGCCCACGACACGTGTCCACACACCCATGACACAGTGCACACGTGCACAACACATGTCAGCATGTGCCTGACACATTCACATGTCCATGACACACGTCCACACGCCCACAACACACATCCACATGTCAATGATGTGTCTGCATGTCCATGACACATGTCAACACGTCCATGACACGCCTGCACATCATGACACATGACCACATGCTCACGACATGCATCCACACATCCATGACACATGTCCACACGTTCACGACACATGTCTGCGTGTCCATGACGTGCACACATCTACGACACACATCCACATGTCCACACGTCCATGACATGTCCGCATGTCTATGACACATGTGCACATGCCCACAACACGTCACCATGTCCATGAGACACAACTACATGTCCACAACAGACGTCCACACATCCATGACACGTGTCCACACGTCCATGACACATGTGCACACACCCATGACACACATGCACATGTCCATGTGTCCATGACACATGTCTGCATGCCCATGACACACATGTCCACGCGTCCACAACATGTGTCCGCACATCCATGACACACATCGACATGTCCATGACACACGTCTGCATGTCCACAACACAAACACGTCTCCACAAGTCCACATGTCCACGACACATGTCCACACATCCATGACATGTGTCCACACGTCCCTGAGCCATGTCCTCATATCCATGACACGTGTCCACATGCCTGTGACACACGTCCACACATCCATGATCCATGTCCACACATCCATGACACGTGTCCACATGTCCTCGAGCCATGTCCTCATGTCCATGACACACGTCCACACGTTTGTGACACTAGTCCACACATCCATGATCTGTGTCCACATGTCCATGACACATGTCCACACGTCTGTGACACATGTCCACACATCCATGATCCATGTCCACACATCCATGACACGTGTCCACACATCCTCGAGCCATATCCTCATGTCCATGACACGCGTCCACACGTCCATGATGTGTCCACACGTCCACGAGCCATGTCCTCATGTCCATGACACACGTCCACATGCCTGTGACACACATCCACACATCCATGATCCATGTCCACACATCCATGACACGTGTCCACACATCCACGAGCCATGTCCTCATGTCCATGAGACACGTCCACATGTCCGTGACACACATCCACACGTCCATGATGTGTCCACACATCCACGAGCCATGTCCTCATGTCCATGACACATGTCCACACATCTGTGACCTCCACACATCCATGACCCGTGTCCACACGTCCCTGACACATGTTCACACCACGCGTTTACCTCCCTGCACACACCCCTGGGTGCACACTCGCGCTAGAGGGTGCTGCCACTCTGTGCCGCTTGCACGCTCACGGGGGCGGGACTTCCTGCGGGGGGGGGGGGGGCGTGGCCAGGAGCTGGGAAGGGCGGAGCTTTCCCACCCCCTCGCCCCGCCCCCCCGTGAAAATCCCAAGCAGTCCCGCCGGGTGTAAATGGTGTAAACAGGGCTTGGCGGCTTCGTGGGCTTGGCCCAACTGGTTCTCTCGGTGGGGGGCCTCGTTAGCGGCCGCCTCGTTAGCGAGCTCTTAATTGGTGCCAATTAGGGCGCCCACGCGCTCCCAGGAGGAGCCAGCTCCCTGCTTTACTCCACGCGGCCCACGATAACCCCGGGTGCCCCGTGGGGGGGGGACCAGCATGTGGGGAGGGGGGGGCATGGTTGGGGGGGGACACACGTGGGACCACGGGGCGCTGGTTGTGGCCACCAGCCGTGACCTCCTGAGCTGCACACGTGTGTCCACCAGGTTTGGACATGTGTGTCCTCTTGTGGCCTCCAGACCTGGACACGTGTTCTACTGACCTGGACATGCGTGTTCTCCACATCTAGACACATGTTCTACAGACCTGGACACGTGTTCTACTGACCTGGACACGTGTGTCCTCCAGACCTGGACACACATGTTCTACTGACCAGGACACATGTTCTACTGACCTGGACATACATGTCCTCCAGACCCGGACACACGTGTTTTACAGATCTGGACACGTGTTCTACTGACCTGGACATGCGTGTCCTCCACATCTAGACACATGTTCTACAGACCTGGACATGTGTTCTACTGACCAGGACACACATGTCCTCCAGACCTGGACACACATGTTCTACTGATGGGGACACATGTTCTACTGACCTGGACATACATGTCCTCCAGACCTGGACACACGTGTTTTACAGATCTGGACACGTGTTCTACTGACCTGGAGATGTGTTCTACTGACCTGGACACGTGTGTCCTCCAGACTTGGACACACATGTTCTACTGACCTGGAGATGTGTTCTACTGACCTGGACATACGTGTCCTCCAGACCTGGACACACGTGTTTTACAGATCTGGACACATGTTCTACTGACCTGGACACGTGTGTCCTCCAGACCTGGACACACATGTTCTACTGACCTGGACACATGTTCTACTGACCTGGACATGCGTGTCCTCCACATCTAGACACATGTTCTCCAGACCTGGACATGCGTTCTACTGACCTGGACACACATGTTCTCCAGACCTGGACACGTGTTCTACTGGACACGTGTGTCCTCCAGACTTGGACACACATGTTCTACTGACTGGGACACGTGTTCTACTGACCGGGACACATGTTCTACTGACCTATACACGTGTGTCTTCCAGACCTGGATACATGTGTCCTCCAGATCTGGACACACATCCTCCAGACCTGGACACATGTTGTCCAGATCTGGACATGTGTCCTCCAGACCTGGACATACGTGTCCTCTAGGCCTGGACATGTGTTCTACAGACCTGGACACACGTGTCCTCCAGACCTGGTCATACATGTCCTCCAGAACTGGACATGTCTCCTCCAGACTTGGACACACATGTTCTCCAGATCTAGACACGTGTTCTACAGACTTGGACACGTGTTCTACCGACCTGGACATACGTGTCCTCCAGACCTGGATGCGTGTTCTCCAGAGCTGGACACGTGTGGCCACGGATTGCCAGCTGGATTTGCCACACCTGGACATACGTGTGCTCCAGGCTTGGACACGCGTGTCCTCCAGAGCTCAACATGTGTCTGCCAGAGCTGGACACGTGTAGCCTGTCAGCACCAGGGGTGTGCTTGTAAGTTGCCACCATGGCCACCAGCACCAGATGTGATTGTAGGTTGCCACCATGGCCACCATCACCAAAGATATGTGGCCATGAGTTGTCCACCATGGCCACCAGCACCAGATATGAGATTGGAGGTTGCCACCATGGCCACCAGCAACAAACTTATGTGGCCATTTGTCTTACCATGGCTACCAGCATCAGGGGTGTGGTTGCAGGTTGCCACCATGGCCACCAGCACCAGATAGGTGATTGGAGGTTGCCACCATGACCACCAGCACCAAACATACGTGGCCATGAGTTGTCCACCACGGCCACCAGTACCAAGGGTGTGGTTAGAAGTTGCCACCATGGCCACCAGCACCAGATAGGTGATTGGAGGTTGCCACCATGGCCACCAGCACCAGGGGTGTGATCAGAAGTTGCCACCATGGCCACCAGCAACAAACTTACGTGGCCATTTGTCCCACCATGGCCACCAGCACCAGGGGTGTGGTTGCAGGTTGCCACCGTGGCCACCAGCACCAAGCATACATGGCCACAAGTCGCCCACCACAACCACCAACCCCAACGGGCGCCATTTCCTCCCTGTGCTCACGGCGGCCATGATGCCCCCCCCATCCCGCCCCCCCCCCCCAGCCTCCATGTCTGTGCTGTAGCCACGCCAGGGCAGAAGGTGGCCACGTTTCACAGGGCTTTATTCCAGGAGCTCTTCCCCGGGGGAGTGTGGGGGGGTGTATGGGGGGGGGGTGGACTCTTCCATATTTTTTTTTTGGGGGGTGCGGGGGGGTTCAGACGCGGCCGTTGCTCCTCATGACGTCGTGGATCCAGGCGGTGAACTCGCAGACGCGGGTGTAGACGCCCGGTTTGCCCCGTTGGCCACAAACTTGCATCCCCCACGAGACGATGCCCTGCAGCTCCGACCCACACACCAGGGGCCCCCCCGAATCGCCCTGGGGAGGGGGGGACACACAGAAAGAAGCTCGTGAAGGGGGGGATCCCCCCAAATCCCCCCCCAAAAACTACTGGGGACCCCAAAAATGACCCAGTTTCACCCCACGGAGATGCCGCAGGGGCCACGGTTCTCCCCTGGGCACCACCACGACCTATAGGGTGAAGGGATGGAGGCCACCATGTTCTATAGGGTCAGGGGATGGTGGCCACCATGTTCTATAGGGTGAAGGGATGGAGGCCACCATGTTCTATAGGGTCAGGGGATGGTGGCCACCATGTTCTATAGGGTGAAGGGATGGAGGCCACCATGTTCTATAGGGTGAAGGGATGGAAGCCACCATGTTCTATAGGGTCAGGGGATGGTGGCCACCATGTTCTATAGGGTGAAGGGATGGAGGCCACCATGTTCTATAGGGTCAGGGGATGGTGGCCACCATGTTCTATAGGGTGAAGGGATGGAGGCCGCCATGTTCTATCAGGTGAAGGGATGGAGGCCGCCATGTTCTATAGGGTGAAGGGATGGAGGCCACCATGTTCTATCAGGTGAAGGGATGGAGGCCGCCATGTTCTATAGGGTGAAGGGATGGAGGCCACCATGTTCTATCAGGTGAAGGGATGGAGGCCGCCATGTTCTATAGGGTGAAGGGATGGAGGCCACCATGTTCTATAGGGTCAGGGGATGGTGGTCACCATGTTCTATAGGGTGAAGGGATGGAGGCCACCATGTTCTATAGGGTCAGGGCGTGGAGACCACCACAACCTATAGGGTGCTGGAGCTGAGGCCCAGCAGTTCCCTATAGCACAGGGGAGGTCCCTATAGCCCCCTGGGGGTCTTTCCAGCACCCAGGGGGTCCCTCTAGCACCCAGGGTGCTATAGGGTTCTTGGAGGGGCTCCTATAGCACCCAGAAGCCCCTATAGCACTCAGGGCTGTGCATGGTGCTTGGGGAGGGGTCCTATAGCACCCAGCACCCCTATAGAACCCAGGTGGCCCCTATAGCCCCTGTGGGGTCCCTGTGGCACGCAGAGGGATCCCTATAGCACCCAGCACTCCTATAGAACCCAGGTGGCCCCTATAGCCCCTGTGGGGTCCCTGTGGCACTCAGAGGGGTCCCTATAGCACCCAGCACTCCTATAGAACCCAGGTGGCCCCTATAGCCCCTGTGGGGTCCCTGTGGCACTCAGAGGGGTCCCTATAGCACCCAGCACTCCTATAGAACCCAGGTGGCCCCTATAACCCCTGGGGGGCCTTGTGGCATGCAGAGGGGTCCCTCTAGCACTCAGCACCCCTATAGAACCCAGGTGGCCCCTATAGCCCCCGGGGGGTCCCTGTGGAGCTTGGAGGGGGCCCTATAGCAGCGCATGTCCCCAGGAGTTGGGTTCTTGGGGGCCCCCACCCCAGTTCTTCTCCATTGGCTTTGTCACCTCCGGGATAAGGTGTGGGGGGGGGCAACTGGGTGGGCTCCAACCTCCCCACCCCAAAGTTGGGGGGGGGTGTGTGTGTGTGCAGCCCCCCACATCCCCCAGTGCCCCCCCAAAACCCACCTGGCAGGAGTCGGTGCCCCCCGAGGTGACGCCGGCGCAGAGCATGTTCTTGGTGATGCCCTTGGGGTAGAGCTTGGCGCACTCTTCGTTGGCCATGGTGTAGACGGAGGCGCATTGGAGGACGTCAGGGAAGTACCCTGGGAGGGGGGACACACGGGGTGGAGGGGGGGACACGGAGAAGGAGGGGGACATGGTCAGGGGGACATGGTCAAGGGGACATGGTCAGGGGACCCACGAGGACAGTGGGACACCCCGTCCTGTCTTCACTTGGGTGACAGCCCAGCAAGGAAGGAGGCCTCAAGATGGCCGCCCCCGAGGGGATTGGGAAGGTCCTGGGGTGGCGGCACGGGGCTGAGGGGGGAGGGAGGTGTCCCCAAGTCACTGAGATGTCCCCAAGTCACTGAGATGTCCCCAAGGGGCTGAGATGTCCCCAAGACACTCAGATGTCCCAAGCCACCGAGATGTCCCCAAGATGCTGAGATGTCTCCAAGGTGCTCAGATGTCCCCAAGCCACTCAGATGTCCCAAACCACCAAGATGTCCCCAAGACATTGAGATGTCCCCAAGATGCTGAGATGTCCCAAGCCACCGAGATGTCCCCAAGGTGCTGAGATGTCCCCCAGATGCTGAGATGTCCCAAGCCACTCAGATGTCCCAAGCCACCGAGATGTCCCCAAGATGCTGAGATGTCCCCAAGATGCTGAGATGTCCCAAACCACCAAGATGTCCCCAAGATGCTGAGATGTCTCCAAGGTGCTCAGATGTCCCCAAGCCACTCAGATGTCCCAAACCACCAAGATGTCTCCAAGTTGCTGAGATGTCCCAAGCTACTCAGATGTCCCAAGCCACTGAGATGTCCCCAAGACATTGAGATGTCCCCAAGACATTGAGATGTCCCCAAGATGCTGAGAGGTCTCCAAGATGCTGAGATGTCCCCAAGCCACCGAGATGTCCCCAAGACATTGAGATGTCCCCAAGATGCTGAGATGTCCCAAGCCATGGAGATGTCCCTAAGGTGCTGAGATGTCCCCAAGGTGCCCAGCTGTCCCCAAGTCCCTTAAGCCCCGCCCCCCTTCCCTTCCCCCCCCCCCCCCTTACCTTCGGGGCTGCTGGTGCTGCCCCAACCCGAGACGACGCACTCGGTGTTGGGGGGGGGACAACGCTTGGGCAAAGCCACCGCCTGGACGTGGTCGGTGAAGCGAACGGGCTTCTGGAGCTTCAGGAGCATGATGTCACCATCATGGGTGGTGGGGTTGTAGCTGGGGTGGATGAAGGCCTTGGCCGAGGTGACACATTGCTCCGTCCCCTCCTTGGTCCTCAAACTATGGTCGCCCATGCGGATGGGGATGGGGCTGGTCAACAAGGGTGGAGAAAGGACCATGGTGACCTTCTCTGGTGGCCAAGAGAAGGTCCACGGGGTAGAGGTCAGGAGGAGCTTCTCCTCCTACCACAAAGATCTTCAACTGGGTGGGGAAACTGAGGCTTGGAGGCCAGAAGCACCCAACGGGTCAACCGAAGAGTTGGCCAAGATGAGTCCTTCTTGCTTCAAGCCAAGGTGGAGAAGAACCAGGTCCAAGCTGAGGACCTGGAGGTCCTTGGCCGCTCTCCAGGTCCCCACCGCGCCCAACCGAAGACTAAAATTTGGTGTTTCTACCCCATTTTTCTGGTGGGACCTCTCCATGAGGTGGCGCTAGGCGGCCAGGAGAAGGTTGGGCCACCAAAAAATGGAGGAATGGGCCCATTTCCCCATTGGCTTGATGTCAACTGGGAGCCCAGCTGGATGGTTGTGGTTGCCCAGTTCAATGGGATGGTCATTCTGGGAGCCCAATTAGATGGTTCTGGTGGCCAACCCAGTTAGATGGTCATTGTGGGAGCCCAGCTAGAAGGTTTTGGTGGCCAACCCAGTTAGATGGTCATTGTGGGAGCCCAACTGGAAGGTTGTGGTGGCCAACCAGTTAGATGGTCATTGTGGGAGCCCAATTAGATGGTTGTGGTGGCCAATCCAGTTAGATGGTCACTCTGGGAGCCCAGTTAGATTGTTTTGGTGGCCAACCAGTTAAATGGTCATTCTAGGAGCCCAGCTGGAAGGTTGAGGTGACCAACCCAGTTAGATGGTCACTCTGGGAGGCCATCTGGAAGGTTTTGGTGGCCAACCACTTAGATGGTCATTCTGGGAGCCCAATTAGATGGTTTTTGTGGCCAACTGGACGCTTTTGGTAGCCAACCCCATTGAGATGAAACCCACCCAGCTCCTCCCATGCCCAGCCCCACCTCCACCTCCTGGTGGCCTCCTCCCCACCTCCTCCCAGTAGCCTGTGGCCAAAGTGGTGACCCCCCTTACCCCCCCCTCAAGACTTGGGGGACCCCCCCACCTCTTGGTGTCGCAGTGGGCGGCCGTCAGCACCCAGGACCTGCCGACGAGGACCCCCCCGCAGTGGATGTTCTTCTGGGGGCCCAGCAGCACCACCTGGTAGGGGTGACGCTTCTTCTCGCAGCTCTTCCCCCCCACAATCCGGTTCTCCTCCCCCACGGCCGCTGTGGGAGTGGGGATGGGGCTCGGCACCTCCCAGTGCCCTCCCAGTATCTCCCAGTTCCCACCCAGTTCCCACCCAGTTTGCACCCACTTCCCTCCCAAGGCCACCCAATATCTCCTTGTGTCACCCCAGTGTCCTCCCAGGTCTGTTTCCCTCCCAGTATCCCCAGTGACCTACTGCTTCCCACCCACTGCTTACCAGTGCCTCCCAGTTCGCACCCAGTTCCTCCCAGTTCTCCCCTAGGGGTCCCCATGGCCACCCAGCTCCTCTCTGTGCCACCCCCGTGTCCTCCCAGCTCTTCCTTTTTCCTCCCAGTATCCCCAGTGACCTACCGCTTCCCACCCACTGCCTCTCAGTGTCTCCCAGTACCAGCCAGTGCCACCCAGTTCCTCCCAGTTCCCTCTTAGGGGTCCCCGTGGCCACACAATATCTCCCCATGTCACCCCTGTCTCCTCCCAGTATCCCCAGTGACCTACAGCTTCCCACCCACTGCTTCTCAGTGTCTCCCAGTTCCCTCCCAGTTCCTCCCAGTTCCCTCCTGGGTCACCCAACATTTCCCCATGTCACCCCCGTGTCCTCCCAGCTCTCCGTTTCCCTCCCAGTATCCCCAGTGACCTATCGCTTCCCACCCACTGCCTACCAGTGTCTCCCAGTGCCTCCCAGTTCTTGCCCAACACCACCTCGTTCCCCCTTCGTGGCCCCCAGTGCCTCCCAGTGCCTCCCAGTGCCACTCTGCGTCACCCCATTTCCTCCTGCTGCCTCCTCAGTCTTCCCAGTAGCCTCCAGTTCCCTCCCAGCACCTCCCAGTGCCCCCGGTTCCCCCCAGCTCCCTCCCAGAACACCGTCAGCACCTTCCAGTTCCCTCCCAGTACACCTCAGTGTTCCCCAGGTGCCTCCCAGTGCTTCCCACGTGCCACCAGTGTGTTCCCAGTGCCCCCAGTTCCCCTCCAACTTCTTCCCAGTACCGTCCCAGTGCCCTCCATTACCCTCCTCATTCTCTTCTACACTCCACCAGTACTCCCAGTGCTCCCCAGTGCCCCCCAGTACCTTCTCTTTCCCTCTTACCCACACCAGTACACACCCACTGCCTCCCAGTGTCCCCAGTTCACCTCCAGTTCCTTCCCAGTACTCCCCAGTGCCCTCTCAGGGCCTCCTGGGGCCTCCCAGTGTTCTCCCAGTACCTTCCACTCTCTCCCTCCTCCCACCCAGTGCCCCCCAGTGCCCCCCCAGCACCCTCTACTGTTTCCTAGTTCTCTCCCAGTGCCCCCCACTTCACTCCCAGTGCCTCCCAGTGCCCTCACAGCTCCTCCTAGTTCTCCCCAGTGCCCTCCCAGTGCCCCCCCAGCACTCTCTAGTACCTCCTAGCTTCCTCCCAGTGCCCCCACTTCACTCCCAGTACCCTCCCAGTGCTCCCCAGTGCCCCCCCAGCACCATCTAGTGCTTCCTAGTTCCCTTCCAGTGCCCCCCCACTTCACTCCCAGTGCCCCCCAGTGCCCTCCAGCACCTCCTAGTGCCCCCAGCACCCTCCCAGTGCCCCCCAGTACCCTTCCAGCGACCTCTAGTGCTTTCTAGTTCCCTCCCAGTGCCCCCCACTTCACTCCCACTACCCCCCAGTGCCCTTCAGCACCTCCTAGTGTCCCCAGAACCCTCCCAGTGCCCCCCAGTGACACCCAGTGCCCCCAAGTGCTCCCCTAGCACTCTCTTGTGCTCCTCAGCACCCCCCCAGTGCCCCCCAGCACCTCCTAGTGCCCCCCAGCACCCTCCCATTGCCATCCAGCATCCTCCCATCAACCCCTAGTGCCCTCCCAGTGCCCCCCAGTGCCCTCCCTGTGCCCTCCAGCACCCTCCCAGTGCTCCCCAGTTCCCCCATCACCCTCTACTGCTCCCTAACACCCTCCCAGTGCCCCCCAGTGCCCTCCTAGTGACCCCCAGTCCCCCCATCACTCTCTAGTGCTCCCTAGCACCCTCCCAGTGCCCCACAGTGCTCTCCCAGTACCCCCCAGCGCTCTCTAGTGCTCCCCCAGCATCCTCCCAGTGACCCCAATTCCCCCCCCGCCCTCCAGTACCCTCCCAGTGCCCCCCAATCCCCCCTATCACCATCTAGTGCTCCCCAGTGCCCTCCCAGCGCCCCCCAGTTCCCTCCTGGTCCCCTGCAGTCCCCCCATCACCCTCTAGTGCTCCCTAGCACACTCCCAGTACCCCCCAGTGCTCTTCCAGTGTCTCCCAGCACTCCCTAGTGCCCCCCCAGCACCCTCCCAGTGCCCCCCAGTCGCCCATCACTATCTAGTGCCCCCCAGCGCCCTCCCAGTGCCCCCCAGTCCCCCAATCACCATCTAGTGCTCCCTAGCACCCTCCCAGTACCCCCCAGTGCTCTCCCAGTGCCCCCCAGTGCTCCCTAGTGCCCCCCCAGCATCCTTCCAGCACCCCCCAGTGCCCTCCTAGTGCCCCCCAGTTCCCCCCCATCACCCTCTAGTGCTCCTCAGCACCCTCCCAGTGCCCCCCAGTGCCCTCCCCGCGCTCCCTAGCGCCCCCCAGCGCCCTTCCAGTGCCCCCCATTGCCCTCCCAGTACCCCCCAGTGCCCTCACCGGCGGCCAGGAGCAGCAGCAGCAGGAGGCGCTCCATGGCGGTGGGAGGAAGAGGAGGCTGGCGGGGTGCTGGGCCCAGCCCCTTAAATCCCCGTCGGGCCCCGCCTGGGCTGGGGCCACCCCAGGAGGGAGCGGGGCCGGTCGGGGCGGTCTCACCCTCCCGCCACACCCTGGCCCAGGGCGGCGCGGGTGCCAACCAGTGCCTCCCAGTGCCTCCCAGTGCCTCCCAGGGCCTCCCAGGGCCTTCTCAGGGCATCCCAGTGCCTCCCAGTGCAATCTGAGGCATCCCAGTACCTCCCAGTGGTTCCCAGGGCCTGTCACGGCCTTCTCAGGGCATCCCAGTGCCATCTGAGGCATCCCAGTAAATCCCAGTACCTCCCAGTGCTTCTCAAGGCCTGCCAGGGCCTTCTCAGGGCATCCCAGTGCCATCTGAGGCATCCCAGTAAATCCCAGTACCTCCCAGTGGTTCCTGAAACTTCCCAGCATCTCCTGGGGTATCCCAGTGCCTCCCAGTGCCTCCCAGTGCCATTTGAGGCATCCCAGTGAATTCCAGTACCTCCCAGTAGCTCCTGGAGCTTCCCAGCATCTCCTGAGGTAACCCAGTGCCTCCCAGTCCTTCCCAGTGCCTTCCCAGTATGTCCTGCAGTCTCCTGGGCCCCCAATACCTCCCAGTAACTCCCTAAGACCTCCCAGTGCCTCCCAGTACTTCCAGGGACTTCCTGGAGCATCCCAGTGCCTTCCAGTGCCTCCCAGTGTCTTGCAGGGCCTCCCAGTGCCTTCTAGGGACTCCCAGTGCCTCCCAGTACCTCCTCAGGCCTTGTGGAGCCTCCCAGTTCAACCCAGTGCCAGCTGGGGCTTCCCAGTGCCACTCAGTTCCTCCTGTGTCCTCCCAGTGTCTCCAGTGTCTCCCAGTGCCTCCCACTGCACCCTTGTGCCTCCCAGCATGTCCCAGTGCTTCCCAGTACAATCCAGTATGTCCCATTGCCTTCCGGAGCATCCCAGTATACGCCAGTGGCTCCCAGCATTTGCCAGTAAATCCCAGTGCCTCACAGTGTTACCCAGTGTCTCCCAGTTTGCCCCAGTGCTTCCCAGTGCCCCCCAGAGTGTCCCAGTGCACCTGAGCACTTCCCAGTGCATCCTGGTGCCCTTCCCAGTTCACTTCTGTACCTCCCAGTTCACCCCCATACCTATTAGGGCCTTCCTGTTCTTCCCAGTATGCCCCAGTGCCCGTCCCAGTGCCCTTCCCAGAACTTCCCAGTGCCTCCCAGTTCATCCCCACACCTATGCAAGCCTTTCTGTGCTTCCCAGTCCTTCCCAGTGTCCTTCCCAGTCCTCCCCAGTTCATCCCCATACCTCCCAGTTCACCCCCATACCTATCAGGGCCTTCCTGTGCTTCCCAGTATGTCCCAGTTCTCTTCCCAGTGACTCCCAGTTCATCACAGTGCTTCCCAGTCCTTCCCAGTGCCCTTCCAGGGGCCCTCCCACTGCTTCCCAGTGCCTCCCAGTTCATCCCAGTGCCTCCCAGTCCTTCCCAGTGCCCTCCCCAGTGCCCTCCCAGTCCTTCCCAGTGCCTCCCAGTTCATCCCAGTGCCTCCCAGTCTTACCCAGTGCCCTCCCCAGTGCCCTCTCAGTCCTTCCCAGTGCCTCCCAGTTCATCCCAGTGCCTCCAAGTCCTTCCCAGTGCCCTCCCACTGCTTCCCAGTGCCTCCCAGTTCATCCCAGTGCCTCCCAGTCCTTCCCAGTGCCCTCCCCAGTGCCTTCCCAGTCCTTCCCAGTGCCTCCCAGTTCATCCCAGTGCCTCCCAGTCCTTCCCAGTGCCCTTCCCAATGCCCTCCCACTGCTTCCCAGTGCCTCCCAGTTCATCCCAGTGCCATACTCACCCTCTGCACCAGGGCCAAACGCCCCAGGGGCCACTTGCCAGCCCCAGGTGACCCACAATCCTTTGCGGCTCAGGAGCAGGGGGGGGGGGGAGGGGGGGCGGGGCTACCCCTCCTGAAGGCCCCTCCCACCTCCTTGAGTGGGCGGAGCCCAATTAGCGCCAGATAATTAATGAGCCCCCCGGGGGGTGGGGGGCGAAGGACCCACGTGCCTCAGTTTCCCCCTTTGCCCCTCCCCCCATAATCCCTTAATGACAGGGAGGGGCCCGGCCCCACCCACGCACGGGGGGGGGGGCACCCATGATGGGGGAGGGGGGGCAGAGTTAAGGGGGACCCCAAGGGGGGGGGTGAAGGGGACCCCAAAGTTGGGGGGGGGGGTCAGAGTTAAGGGGGACCCCCCCTTGGGGCAGCTGCAGGTGACCCCCATTTCCTCCCGGTGTAAATCAGGAGGAAGGTCCCAGGGGCCCCCCCCTTGTCTCCATGGCAACAGCGTTGTCACCTGTCACCTCATTTGTCACCCGCCGAGAACCGGGGGGGCCGGTTTGGGCACCCCGAAGTGGCACTGGGTTCATGTTGGGGACCCTGGGAGGGGGATGAGGGACGGGGGTGGGGACAAGGGGGGTGTCACCCGTGGGGACAAACACCCCTTGTGGGTGTCACCCGTGGGGGACAGAAGTGGGGACATTGTCACAGTCAGGTGTCACCCGTGGGGGACAGACACCCCTCACACGTGTCACCCATGGGGACAAACACCCCTCGCGGGTGTCACCCACGGGGGAAAAACACCCCATGCAGTTGTCACCCGTGGGGACAGTCGCTTGTCCCCAACTCCAAGGTCAGATGTCACCCGTGGGGGACAAACACCCCTCCCAGGTGTCACCCGTGGGGGACAAACACCCCTCGTGGGTGTCACCCGTGGGGACAGTCGCTTGTCCCCAACTCCAAGGTCAGATGTCACCCGTGGGGGACAAACACCCCTCCCAGGTGTCACCCGTGGGGGGACAAAGACCCCTCCCAGATGTCACCTATGGGGACAAACACCCCTCGCGGGTGTCACCCGTGGGGACAGTCGCTTGTCCCCAACTCCCAGGCCAGATGTCACCTGTGGGGACAGACACCCCTTGTGGGGGTCACCCGTGGGGGACAAACACCCCTCCAAGGTGTAGATGTCACCTGTGGGGACAGACACCCCTCATGGGTGTCACCCGTGGGGACAGTCGCTTGTCCCCAACTCCCAGGCCAGATGTCACCCGTGGGGGACAAACACCACTTGCAGGGGTCACCCATGGGGGGACAGACACCCCTCGCGAGTGTCACCTGTGGGGGACAAACACCCCTCCCAGACGTCACCCGTGGGGGTGGTCACCCATCCCTGTCACCACGTGGCCCTGAGTGTCCCCAAATTGTCCCCCCCCGCGGGGTTCTCCCGACCTTGTCACCCAAAGGGACAAACCTCCCTGTGAGCTGCTCCCTCCCTGAGCTCCCCCCAGGGGCCTTCGGCTAATTAAAAGCCTTAATTAGCCCTAACGAGCTTTCCCTGCCCACCCCCCGCCAGGTGCCTGCGGAGCCACCAGCTCCTGGTGTCACCGTGTCCCCACAGACCCCCCCTTGGGGGTGACCTTGGCTCCTAATTAGCGCCGCCTCCGCTCCTTGACGGCTGCAATTAATCCCTTCATTAATTAGGTAATTAATTAGGGCGGGGGCCCCGTGACCCATGAAGCTGCCTCGAGAGTTTGGGAGAGGAAAGTTCCCAGTGCCGGTAGCTCAGAAGGGATTTGGCCGAGGATTAATTATCTCCATTAATTAGTTTTATTAATTAGTCCCTTTCCCCAGCGCGGGGAGGGGAGGAGGAAACATTGTCCCAAATGGGGGGGGGGGGGGGGGAGGGGGAGAGGTTGGGGGGGGTGTTTCTCGTTAACGCTAACGAGGGAAATCGCTCCGTGTTGCTCATTAAATGGTTGGTCCCCCCCAATCCCAGTTACCCCCAATTCCCCCTCTCCCCAGTGCTCCCAGTGACCCCAATTCCCCCTGCCCCCCATCCCAGTTACCCCCAATTCCCACTGCCCCCCCAATCCCAGTTACCCCCAATTCCCACTCTCCCCAGTGCTCCCAGTGACCCCAATTCCCCCTGCCCCCCATCCCAGTTACCCCCCCAATTCCCCCTGCCCCCCAATCCCAGTTACCCCCAATTCCCACTCTCCCCAGTGCTCCCAGTGACCCCAATTCCCCCTGCCCCCCATCCCAGTTACCCCCCCAATTCCCCCTGCCCCCCAATCCCAGTTACCCCCAATTCCCCCTCTCCCCAGTGCTCCCAGTGCCCCCAATTCCCCCTGCCCCCCATCCCAGTTACCCCCCCAATTCCCCCTGCCCCCCCAATCCCAGTTACCCCCAATTCCCCCTCTCCCCAGTGCTCCCAGTGCCCCCAATTCCCCCTGCCCCCAATCCCAGTTACCCCCCCAATTCCCCCTGCCCCCCCAATCCCAGTTACCCCCCAATTCCCACTCTCCCCAGTGCTCCCAGTGCCCCCAATTCCCCCTGCCCCCAATCCCAGTTACCCCCCCAATTCCCACTACCCCCCCCAATCCCAGTTACCCCCCTCCCAGTGGGACAACTCCTAGTGGTGGTGGTGGGGTCCCTCCCTCCCCCAAACCAGGGTGCCATGACGCCCCCCCCCATCCCCCCCCCACCCCCCCACGACACCATCTTGTGGATTTCACACCTTTCCTTTATTTTTCACCCCAAAAATATCACCGTTTCCCAAGTGCATTCTGGGAAATCTGTATTCCTCCCCCCCCCCCCCCCCCCCCAAAAAAAAGGGGGTGACGTCCCTCGGCGGTGGGGGGGTCTCACTGGTTCCCGACCCATTTCCTGATCCAGGGCACGGCCCGGCAGACGTTGGAGTAGACGCCGGGTTGTCCTCGACGCCCGCAGACGGCCATGCCCCACGAGACCACGCCCTGCAGCACCCCGTTGCACACCAGTGGGCCCCCGGAGTCACCCTGAGGTGGGGGAGGAGAAGGAGGGGTGGGTGTCACGGTGGGGGGGGGACACACACACAGACCTTGGGTGGACCCGGTCATGTGGCCCAGCCCCAGCTCCGTGGCTCAAGGAGAGGAGAAGGTTGGTGGTGGGACCCCAAAACTTGTGTGGACCCGGTCACGTGTCACAGCCCAACCGCAGCTCCGTGGCTCAAGGAGAAGGTCACTGGTGGGACCCCAAAGCTTGCGTGGACCTGGTCACGTGTCATGACCCAGGTCCGTGGCTTAAGGAGAAGGTTGGTGGTGGGACCCCAAAACTTCTGTGGACCCAGTCATGTGCCGTGGCCCAGCCCTGGCTCCATGGCTTAAGCAGAAAGTTGGTGGTGGGACCCCAAAACTTGTGTGGACCCGGTCATGTGTCATGACCCAGCCCTGTGACTCAAGGAGAAGGTCACTGGTGAGACCCCAAAACTTCCGTGGACCCAGTCATGGGCTGTGACCCAGGCCCAGCTCCGTGGTTCAAGGAGAAGGCTGGTGGTGGGACCCCAAAACTTCCATGGACCTGGTCACGTGTCATGACCCAGGTCCGTGGCTCAAGGAGAAGGTTGGTGGTGGGACCTCAAAAGTTCCGTGGACCTGGTCACGTATCATGACCCAGGTCTGTGGCTCAAGGAGAAGGTCGGTGGTGGGACCCCCAAAACTTTCATTGACCCGTCCACATGTCATGTCCCATCCCCAGCTCCATGGCTCAAGGAGAAGGTCGGTGGTGGGACCCCAAACCTTGCATGGACCCATCCACGTGTCATGAGCCAGCTCTGTGGCTCAAGGAGGTCACTGGTGGGACCCCAAAACTTGCATGGACCTGGTCATGTGCTGTGGCCGAGCTTTGTGGCTCAAGGAGAAGGTCACTGGTGGGACCCCAATAACTTGCGTGGACCAGGGCACATGCTGTGGCCCAGCCCCAGCTCCATGGCTCAAGGAGAAGGTTGGTGGTGGGACCCCAAAACTTGCGTGGACCCGGTCATGTGTCATGACCCAGCCCTGTGACTCAAGGAGAAGGTCACTGGTGGGACCCCAAAACTTCCATGGTCCTGGTCATGTGCCATGGCCCATCCCCAGCTCCATGGCTCAAGCAGAAGGTCAGTGGTGGGACCCCAAAACTTCCATGGACCCAGGCACATGCTGTGGCCCATCCCCAGCTCTGTGGCTCAAGGAGAAGGTCGGTGGTGGGACCCCAAACCTTGCATGGATGTGGTCACATGTCATGACCCAGCTCCGTGGCTCAAGCAGAAGGTCGGTGGTGGGACCCCAAACCTTGCGTGGACCCATCCACGTGTCATGAACCAGCTCTGTGGCTCAAGGAGGTCACTGGTGGGACCCCAAAACTTGCATGGACCTGGTCACGTGCTGTGGCCGAGCTCTGTGGCTCAAGGAGAAGGTCACTGGTGGGACCCCAATAACTTGCATGGACCAGGGCACATGCTGTGGCCCAGCCCCAGCTCCATGGCTCAAGGAGAAAGTTGGTGGTGGGACCCCAAAACTTGCGTGGACCTGGTCAAATGTCATGAGCCAGATCTGTGGCTCAAGCAGAAGCTTGGTGGTGGGACCCCAATAACTTGCGTGGACCCTGTCACATGCTGTGGCCCATCCGCAGCTCCGTGTCTCAAGGAGAAGGTTGGTGGTGGGACCCCAAAACTTCTGTGGTCCCGGTCACGTGCCACGGCCCATCCCCAGCTCTGTGGCTCAAGGAGAAGGTCAGTGGTGGGACCCCAAAACTTCTGTGGTCCTGGTCACGTGCCACGGCCCATCCCCAGCTCCGTGGCTCAAGCAGAAGGTCGGTGGTGGGACCCCAAAACTTCCATTGACCTGACCACGTGCCGTGGCCTCTCCCAGCTTTTCTACCTCACCTTGAAGGAACCCAACGGCCTCATCTCACCCCGTCCTTGACCTCAACACCACACCAAGATCCTCCTTGCCCCAGCAGCAACCCAGGAGGGGGCCCAAGGGACGTGTGTGTGTCCCCCCCCCTTCTTACCTGGCAGGAATCGATGCCCCCCTGGGGGACACCGGCGCAGAACATGTTGGGGGTGATGGCGGCCCCGTACGCTCTGGTGCACTTGTACCTCCCGAAGGTTTGGATGGCGGCACACTGCAAATTTTGGGGCAGTTTTGCTGAAAAATGAGGTGGGGGTGGAGAGAGGGTGAGAAGGGACAAGCCCTGAGCACTGAGGCCTGAGCAGAGCTCGTTACACTTCCCGTAGGGTTCTTTGGGAGATGCCTCCAGTAGAGGTCAACACAAAGGAAACCCAACCCCAAAGAGAAAACCCAACTAGAAGTTCTCCGTGAGGAGCTGCTGGGCAGAGTTAAGGTGACGTCATGGAAGCCCTTCGCCCATTTTCCAAGCCGAGAAGGCCACGTGGCCACCTTGGCGAGCCCTCACCCCGCCCCCCAGTTGCCTCCCTTCATCCCACCTCCTCCACCGTGGTCTCCAGTACCTCCAGGGGACTTGGTCGTGCCCCAACCCGAGACGCTGCAGCTCAGCCCCTCCGTGGGACACCTGGTGGCTAATCGGATCTTCTTGATGCTGTTGCTGAACTGAACGGGCTTGTTCAACCTCAGGAGCATGAAATCATTGTCGTTCTTGCGGGGGTTGTAGGCCGGGTGGACCTGGAGCTTCGAAATCGACCTCACTACCCCCGTCCCGTCCCGTAACGTGTCCGTCCCGATCAACACCCTGAGGTCCCTGACCAGGGGGGAAGAAGGTTGAGAAATCAGGATTGATCCCTCCAGAGGAGCCACCAAAACTCTTGACCTCGACTCGCCCATCAAGACGGTCAAGACCTGGTCGTTGGAGCTTCTCCATAGAGTTAACATGACGCGGCCACAAGACCACCTTGGGGAGGTGGCCCCAAACAGGCCTTGAGGAGCCATGAGCCGGCTCTTCTCCAAGAGCTCTTTGATGCCCTGAGGGCATCTCCCATCTCCACTGGAAACTGTTGCGTGTCTTGACTTCAACTCCTTGACATCATCTTCCTTGCTTCAGGAGCTCCCACCTGCACCACCTCAATGTTGCCCTCAGCCCAACTTCTTCCCAACTTCTGCTCTTTTTCATTATTTTCCCCCCAAAAGGTCCAGCTTCCTCTCACAGGACCTTGTGGAGAAGCTGGAGAAGGTTTTTTTGGGGGGAGACCTGCTCCAATTAGTGTCATCACCTGGAAAAAGGGGGTGACTGGACCTCAAAGTGGGGGGGACGTTGTGACCCCGCGAAGGACATGGGTCCTCCAGTGGCCATGGGGAGGATGGTTGTACCTTCGAGAGGTACCACCACCCAAATCTGGAGATACGTGGAACATCAACATCTGGAGCTACCGGCCATGGGGACACCAGCCTCTGGAGGTGACATCTGGGGGTACAAATATCTGGACAACCCAACCGCTGGAGGTACCAACTCCTGAAGGTACCAGACTCAACTTCCGGCCACCAAAATGTGAAGGAGTTCACATCTGGAGGCAACAAGCTCTGGAGGGGTCAACATCTGGGGCACCTCTAGATGCCACCATTTGGAGGCATCATCTTCTGGAAGCGCCAACATCTGGGCGCTACCACCTGGAGGACCCACCTCTCACCCTTGGTCCTTGAGGAAGCCGTGGGTCACATGAGCGTGGGCTCACCTTACCTGAGTGGCTGCCGGCAGTGGGCGGCGGTCAGGACCCATTGGGCACCTATCAAGCTTCCCCCGCACAGGATTTGACCCCTCTTGATGAGGGCAACTTGGAAAGGTCTCTGGTTGATGGAGCAGGGTCGCCCACCGATGATTCGGGACTCGTCCTCCTCCGGCACTGGAACACAGAACACCCAAGGGCACCGTCAGTGCGTTGCGTGGCCGGAGCCCACAAACTCTTCCCAAAAAAACCAGCCGTTTTGGGTTGAAAATGCGGCAAAACGTTGCAAAAAAACGAGGTTTAGAAAAGGTGAATTGAAAGAGAAAAGGGAAAAGTCTCTGTTTTTCTTAAACTCCCATCAGAACGCTCAAAATCATCTTTAAAACCTAAAAATAATAATTTTTTTTTAATTTACTAAGTCACCTATCAGCCTACTGGGCTCTTATTTTTGTTCAAAAAGAGATGATTTGGGGACGAGTTGAGATCCAACCGTTTGTAGAAAAGGTTGAATCAGCCCTCGAAGGTCTGTTCCCTCCTGCTGCCATTTTCCGGCATCCACAACCCCGTGACCTCACCAGGTCCCCCAAGGAGACACCCACCCCCCCACCCCGCCCCCCCCTCCCCCCAGGACGGGTCTATCGAGCCGCGTGGTGCCAATGAGCTGTCCTGGAAGTCACCGGCGTATCAGGAAGTCACCAGGGGCCACTTATCTCCTTCGGTTTCGCCATGTGCTTCTGGGAGGGGCATCGGTTCCGCCCCGGAGATTCCTCCCAGCCCAAGATCGGACTCCAAAAAGGAGGTGACGCACCTCTAAAAGAGCTGATTTCTTTGTCCTCGGTGACAAATCCTGTAGGACCAGCTCAAAAAACCTCCTACCTCCTGGATGCCTCATGGACCCAGGACTCCCAGTCGGGACCAGGGGAGGAGATGGTTGCATCAACGCCACCAGGAGAAGCCCTGACGCGGAGAGAAATGAGAAGTTCACCCCGGAACGGCGAGTCCGTACGTCGCTCTGGGACCGAGATGTCGTGGTCCCGGCAGGTTGATTGAGAAGAAGGAGAGAAGCTCATCAGCTTGGTTTGGGGGTGGGTCTTTGGTCATCTTACAGAAAGAAGGGTCTCACCACTTGAAGCCCCCACTTCTGATAGGGATCTCCCGCTCTTTCAGGTTTCTGGAGGCATCTCCCAATCTTCCAGGCATCTGGAGGCATCTCCCAATCTTTCAGGTTTCTGAAGGCATCTCCCACTCTTTCAGGTCTCTGGAGGCATCTCCCAAACTTTCAGGTCTCTGGAGGCATCTCCCAATCTTCCAGCCATCTGGAGGCATCTCGCAAACTTTCAGGTCTCTGGAGGCATCTCCCTTTGCTTTCGGTGGGTGGGTGCCTGCTGGAGTTGCCCAACATTGATGGTCCTTGGAAAGAAGGGACCATCCAGAGAGGCAACATCCCCCCCCTGCCAATCAATGCCAAGCGTCTATGAGATGAGGTGCCCCTCCCCTCGTCAGGATATTTATGAGGAATATTTGTAGGGCCACCATCTTGAGGCCACCACCATCTTGAGGTTGCGACCATCTTGAGGCCACCACCATCTTGAGGCCATGACCATCTCGAGGCCGTGACTATCTCGAGGCCGTGACCATCTTGAGGCCACGACCATCTTGAGGCCACCACCATCTCGAGGCTGTGACCATCTTGAGGCTGTGACCATCTTGAAGCCACCACCATCTTGAGGCCATGACCATCCTGAGGCCACCACCATCTTGAGGCTACCACCATCTTGAGTCCACCACCATCTTGATGTCCACTTGGGTGGCCACAGAGTGGGAGTCAGAAGCCCTTGTGACATGCTCCTGGTGTCCCTCCTGGCCTCCATCTACAGCAAAGCCCTTTGGGAGCCTCAAGTGTCACCTCTGCCACGGCCACTGGAGAAGACTTCCTGACACTGAGTTGTGTCCAAGTGGGAGGAGAAAAGTTTTTTAAAAAATAAATAAATAAAGTCAAAAAAGGGTGTTTTTTCAAGAAAAAGAGCTCCCTCCCACTCCCAAAAACATGCAGTAGGACTTTCAAATGGGAGATATCAAGTCCTTGTTCTTTGAGGTGACCTCACGGGTGTCCTCCACGCTGTGGTCTGGGACATCCCACCCGTTTTGGGGCTATTTTGGGCAGAATTCGCAGCTGTCACCTCCACGTGTTGACTGCCCTGGGGAAGACCCGTATCGATCCCAAGCACCTGCGAGGTGCCTCCGGTCCACGGTATCTGCCTTCCACCAAAGGTTGGGACATCGGAATTTACCAGTGGGACTGGTTTGTACTGGTGGGAATTACAGCCTGGGACAGGTGATAATGGGAGACGCCCCAGTTTCAAGCCACCTGGCACTCGCCCCTATCCGGTCCCGGCAGTGCTGCCAAAGTCGAAGGGTGGGAACCATCCTCCCGCAAATGCTCGTTGGGTCATCCTGGTCATTCCCAAGAGTCGTCCTCTAGAGACCAACCGGCGGGTTTAGATTCCACCGAGCTCCTTGAAGGCATCTCAGCGGCTTCCCCGAGCTCCCCGAGGTGGAGGGGTTTCCGTCCACAAAGGCCGATCGGCGGCGACGCGAGATGGCGGATCCTGCCCCGGGGTAGAATCCGTCCCCTGGATTTCCAGAGGCTGTTGGCAACCAAAAAACTCCGACCAAGATGGTGGTGGCTCCATCCCAAACAATAAACCTGCCCCCCCCCCCCCCAACAAAAAAAAATTTTTGGGTGGTCATGGGGCAAATTCCAGTCATGAGCTGGTTCCTTCTCCACAGGACCCGGGCGTTTCGGTTTCGGCTCTGGGGATGCAGATTTGGGTTAAAAAACCCCCAGATCAGGGCAGATCTGAGGTGTTGGCATCCAACGGTCAGAAATCACGGGCCTCCTCTTGCCACCCATCCGTTGGGGATCTCCTTTGGCAGAGCATCATTTTGGAGGCCGGAAGAACGGATCCCATCGAGGTTCAGTCTCTCCTCTCTTTCCCGCACCCCGGGTGACTTTTTTTGTCTCCTTTTTGCCCGTAAAAACATCTAGAGGTGGGAAACGGTTATCCCGGAGATCCCAGCGCCTCCGACGGGACGCAGGAATTTTTTCTCTGCGGCTCTTTCGGGGTTTCTCCACCTCAAGGGGGGTTGTTTTACCTCAGCTCGAAACCAAAACAGGTTTCGAAACGGTAGGGCCTTGCCCAAACCTTCCCCGTCGGCAAGATTCCCACGAGCCAAGAGAAGGCATCTCCTCATCCCATCCCATCCCATTCCCATCCCGTCGGAGATGTTCCCCTCTGAGGTGCCCAGGAAAACCCCCACGACGTCCCCGTCCTCCCTCCACGGCCACCGGTTGGACTTACGCTCGTCGCCGTCGTTGCCCTTCCCCTGAGCTCGCGCCGGCAGCGGGGCCGTTAGCAACAATCCGGCGGCGAGGATGAAGAGGGGGATGAAGCCGAAGGTCCCGTGGCCATCACGAGCCATTCCTGGGGCAGAGAAACCAAACTGGATCAGGTTGCGGCCGGTGCCACGTGGGAGCCACGGGGAAGGTCCGAGGTGGCGGCCTTCGGCCTCCCGATGGAGGCGACGAGACCAAGCGGCGGGTGTTGTTTTGGTGGGACCTTCACCCTTACAGGCCGTGGGGTGGTCTTGGACCCTCTTCTCCACCCTGTTGTGGTTGAGTGGAGCTCTTGGGTGGCACCAAACCCACCGGCACGAGCTCAGGAAGGACCACGTGTGTCCTGGCGCTGCCCAACTGGGAGATCCGAGCTAAACTGGGAGAGGGCGGGCGTTCCCACCAATCCCATCCAAACCAGAGCCACCACGTGGGCCGAGCGTGTGGGGCCACCCATGGAAACATCCACCGATGGACGGGGGCGCCCGATCTCCCCACGTCACCCCCAAAACATCCATCCCTCGGGAGGCAAATCCGTGGTCACGGCCACCGGGGATGGACTCACCTACAGGAGGAGAAGGACGGGGCCGGCTCGGCGCGGCGGGAAGCCGAGAGCCGGTGGTTTGGGCATATTTATACCCGGGGTGAAAAGTAGGCCGTGTCTCCGGCGGGGTGACTCAAGAGCGGTTGGGCGACCGGTCCACGCGGCAACGGGGCGAGTGTGGCCCGTGGGTGTCTCCCCGGCCCCGCCGCTGGTTGCCGCTTTGATGTCCCAGAGGAAACGCCGCAGGGCTCCTCGGCGAAGGGGAAACACCCGCCCCTCCCAGCAGACACGGGGGTGAGGAGGCCCCCAAAAACAGCTGGCTCAACCCTCCCCCGCCCCGGCGTGGGGTCAAGAGCGGGGGGGTTTCCTTTCCCCTCCCCCCGGTGCAGGATGGGGGTGTTGGGGGGCCTCCACCCCCCTCCCGGGGGTTGTGAAATGCAACGGGGCCACCTCCTGCCGTCCGTCTGTCCGGCCGTAAGTCTGCCTGGCCAGCTGGCTACTGGCCTGCCCATCCATCCGTCTGTCTGTCTGTCTGGGGATCCAGCTGTCTGCCTGTCCATCCGTCCCTCCGGCCACCTGCCCAGCCATCTGTCCGTCTGTCCGAGCAACTGCCTGGATACTTGTCCCTCCATCCGTCCGTCCATCCTCCCACCTGCTACCTCCGTGTCCACCCGTCTGTAAGTCTGTCTGTCCGTCTGTCCGTCTGTCCCCCACCCATCTACCTTCCCCTCTTTCCATCCAACTGTAAGTCTGTCCATTTATCTGGCCACTTGTCTGTCCATCTGTCCGTCCGTCCGTCCGTCCAACAGCCTCCCTGTCCATCTCTCCACCCCCTCCTCTCTCCGTCCGTCCGTCCGTCGGCAACCGGCCGGTCGATCCTCTCGCATCTCTTGGCCCTTCACCTCCATCTGCTCATCTCCCCCCTGTTCCCTCATCTGTCTGTCCGTCCATCCCTCCATCCCTCTCTACGTCCGTCTGTCCATCCAGACACACCCACCCACCTTCCACAGGCCGCGGGGGGGGCACGAATCACATCCCAAGGGCACCCATGTGGGTGTTCGCCCACCTCAGGAATCCACCTCCAAGGAGGGACCCACCCTCCCCCCCTGCCCAAAATGGCTCCAGGTTTGGGGGGTGGGGGTGCGGGGGGGGTGTGAGGGGGGAACACGCCCCACCCCTGGAGGTCCCTGGGGACCTACGTGCTGCCTCCCGTTGGCACCCGGTGCCGGTTGCACGTCCCCGATGAGTAACGCCGCGGACGTGGGTGAGCGCTGGGCGAGGCCCCGTCCCGCTGCCAACCCTGCGAGTCGCTTCTGGTGAGTCAAGGGGACACCGGAGATGAGGGTGTCACTTGTCGTTCCCCCCCCCCCTCGCTGGACACTGTCCCCAACCCCGGGGGTGTGTCACCTCCTCTTCCTCGCTCCCCCAACCTCAGCGGCACGGGGGTCTGGAGGGTCTCCAAAGTGGGAGGTGACCACCCCGTGCCCCGGGGAGGGTGACTTGGGTGCAACCAAGTGTCACCCACCGTCCCCAGGGCTGCCTGGGACATCTCCGCCCCCCGGGGCGGTGGCAACAACCGAGGACCCCGGCGTCTCCTGGCCCTTCCCGGGGCGGGTTTCGCGTGCGTGCCGGGACGTGCGCCAGGTGCTGGGCGGACAGGGCAGGTGGCCCGAAATTCCTGCTGAGCTCAGCAGCGGTCGCCAGCCCCCGGTTGGTTCTTTCCGGGAGGTTCAAGTCGTCTTCACCGATTGGGTCTCTTCCCCCTGGAAGTGTCCGAGCTCCGGCACATCCCGCAGCGGGAAGGTCTCGAGAGGATTTTTTGAGCACCGATGAGTCCTCTAAAGCCACCCCAGCCTGGCCAACGTTGACGTGGTGGGACCGGAGCTGCGACGTGGGTGCGGGAGCTTCAGGGGTGGTGGTGAAGGCACCTCCGTGCCTCTTCAACGGCCCCTTCGGCAGGGCCGGGAGAGGAGACGAAGCTGGGAGCAGCTCAAGGCAATTAACAGCCTGACGAGCAATTAAGGGCGGAGAAGCCCAGGAGCTGAGTCCTGATGAAAGGCAAGGCCGGGTGGGGATGAATCACAGTTTGGAGATGCTGATCTCGCTCTCTGCTGGTGGCAAGAGGAAGCCTGGGGCTGGGTTTGGTCCTAAACCTGGAGGTGAAGCTCCTGGAAGAGCAACTGTCCCAGTAGATCCCTGAGGATCTGGGCCGGGGAGATCCTCACCAAAGAGGTCGTGGCCTTGGGGAGCCCGTCCGTGGAGGGAGGCGTGGCCCGTGGAGGTCTCACCTCCCTACCACGATGCGCTCGAGTGGAGATTCCACCCCATGGAGATCTGACCCTGGTTTATGGGGACCTTCTCCCAGGGAGATCCGGTCCACAGACATCCCATCCACCGGGGTCCCGTCCACTGGGATCCCAGCCCACGGACGGCTGGTTCACTGAGATCCCATCCACGGGGATCTGGTCCATGGAAACCCCAACCACGGAGATCTGGGCCTTATAAACCCCAACCACGGAGATCTGGGCCTTATAAATCCCATCCACGGGGATCTGGTCCATGGATAATCTCATCCCGTCCACGGAGAGGCCACTCAGGAAGGATGAGACCATGGTGAACCCGGGCCACGGAGGTCAAGTCTGCAAAGCTTCAAAACCACGGGGATCCTGGTCCTTGGGGATCCTGGTCCTTGGGGATCCACCCTACAGACACCATCAGCCGTGGAGGTCTGGGCCCCCGGAGATCCCATCCACGGGGATCCCACCCATGGGGATCTGCTCTGTAGCCGCCCTCGCCACGACGGCCCACAGAGATCCCAGTCACGGGGGTTCCTTGATCCCCTGGGGACACCAGGGGGCCCCAGGGGGGGACCTTGTGAGGTGACACGGGGGCTCCCTGGTGGGGACAGGGGACATGTGAGGGGAGAGGGGGGCAGGTGAGGGGACACGGGGGCAGGTGAGGGCACACAGGGGTGACAGGAGGTGAG
This sequence comes from Strix occidentalis, assembly GCA_030819815.1. Classification (NCBI taxonomy): domain Eukaryota; kingdom Metazoa; phylum Chordata; class Aves; order Strigiformes; family Strigidae; genus Strix; species Strix occidentalis. The sequence goes on from JASWHU010000655.1 coordinate 35,806, forward strand.
GGGTGGGGTGACATGAGGTACCCAAGTGGACATGAGGGGACATGGGGGACCACGAAGGGACACGAGGGCAGGTGGGGGGGTCCTGAGGGGGCAGGGGGGACATAGGGGACCATGAGGGGGCTGTAGGGGCACATGGGGTGATGTGGGGGGGACCCAGGAGCCCTGGGGGGGGTGGGGGGGCACACGAGAGGATGTGGGGACACAGAAGGGGACACGAGGACACACGTGGGGACACGAGGGGCCCCCAGAGATGGGGGGGGGGGGGGGAAGTGACGTTAGCGCGGCGCTGGGGCTGGGCCCAACAGGTTCTCCCAGTTCCTCAGCTCCCATCTCGGTGGCATAATTAGTGCTAATTACCTAATTAGCCAGAGCCAGCCTGGGCCTGCCACCCACTGCCAGGGCCACCCAGGACCTCCGGGCCCCCCCCTGCCAGCTTCTAGTGACAGGGAGGCGACATGTCACCCCCCACTCCCCCCACCCCCTGTTCCTTGTCCCCTGACCCCTCCCAAATGTCCTCACAGCCCAGGGTGGCCCCGGGTGACACAAGAGGTGACAGTGTCACTGTGGTAGGTGGCCCTGGTTGACACACAGGGTGGCAGCACCGTGGGTGGCAGTGCCCTGGGTGACCCCAGGGTGGGAGGGGGGGTGGGGGGGGTGGCATTGGGTGACACACAGGCTGGCAGCACTGTGGGTGGCAGTGCCCTGGGTGACACAGGGGGTGCCTCAGGGGACACGGGTGACACAGGAGCGGCGATGGCCACGCTCCGGCTGTTCCTGGTGGCACTGGCATGCTCACAACTTGCCTTTGGGCTAATGCCACCTCAACCCCCGGGTCCTACACCCACCCTTGCACCCACGTGGCCTCAGGGACCTCCTTGGGCACCCAAAGTTGGGGTGTCCTTCCCTGCTGGTGGCTCATCTTCACGGCCGGCAGGACCAGGCTCCGTGGTGGTTGAACGACGAAGGGGTGGTTGAACTTCACCTCCACGGACACGATGACCCCCACGGACCTGGTTGTGGCACCTACACTGCCACGAACGTCTGGACCCCACCCCAAGGGCCGTGGTGACCATGGCCTGGTTGTGTAGAGCCCAATAATGTGGGGACCAACCCTCCGCAGGCACTGGGGGTAGACCTCAGACCTCCAGAGGCGTGTTTGGGAGATCCTGATGGATTTCTTGACTGTGCCTTCAGAAACATGTTGGCAGATCCCAGGGGACACATTGACCAGACCTTCATGGACATGTTGGCCAGACCTCCCTGGACACATTGACCAGATCTTCATGGACACATTGACCAGATCTCCACAAACACATTAACCAGATCTCCATGGACATGTTGACCAGATCTCCACAGAT
>JASWHU010000656.1:0-36953 GCA_030819815.1 Strix occidentalis
TTTCCCCAGTGCTCTGCAAGCTCTCCAGGGCAACATAAAATGTGGGGCTCTGTGCTTTCTTTCCTTCTGAACAAGTGTTAGTGTTTTCTGCACAAACGCGATTCTGCGAAGCAATGTGAACACTTCTCCTTCCCAGGCACAGAGAAGGTGCTAGCAGGGAATTCTCTGCCTGCCTTTCCCCAGTGCTCTGCAAGCTCTCCAGGGCAACATAAAATGTGGGGCTCTGTGCTTTCTTTCCTTCTGAACAAGATTTAGTGTTTTCTGCACAAACGCGATTGTGCGAAGCAATGTGAACACTTCTCCTTCCCAGGCACAGAGAAGGTGCTAGCAGGGAATTCTCTGCCTGCCTTTCCCCAGTGCTCTGCAAGCTCTCCAGGGCAACGTAAAATGTGGGGCTCTCTGCTTTCTTTCCTTCTGAACAAGTGTTAGTGTTTTCTGCACAAACGTGATTCTGCGAAGCAATGTGAACACTTCTCCTTCCCAGGCACAGAGAAGGTGCTAGCAGGGAATTCTCTGCCTGCCTTTCCCCAGTGCTCTGCAAGCTCTCCAGGGCAACATAAAATGTGGGGCTCTGTGCTTTCTTTCCTTCTGAACAAGTGTTAGTGTTTTCTGCACAAACGCGATTCTGCGAAGCAATGTGAACACTTCTCCTTCCCAGGCACAGAGAAGGTGCTAGCAGGGAATTCTCTGCCTGCCTTTCCCCAGTGCTCTGCAAGCTCTCCAGGGCAACATAAAATGTGGGGCTCTGTGCTTTCTTTCCTTCTGAACAAGTGTTAGTGTTTTCTGCACAAACGCGATTCTGCGAAGCAATGTGAACACTTCTCCTTCCCAGGCACAGAGAAGGTGCTAGCAGGGAATTCTCTGCCTGCCTTTCCCCAGTGCTCTGCAAGCTCTCCAGGGCAACATAAAATCTGGGGCTCTCTGCTTTCTTTCCTTCTGAACAAGTGTTAGTGTTTTCTGCACAAACGCGATTCTGCGAAGCAATGTGAACACTTCTCCTTCCCAGGCACAGAGAAGGAGCTAGCAGGGAATTCTCTGCCTGCCTTTCCCCAGTGCTCTGCAAGCTCTCCAGGGCAACATAAAATGTGGGGCTCTGTGCTTTCTTTCCTTCTGAACAAGTGTTAGTGTTTTCTGCACAAACGCGATTCTGCGAAGCAATGTGAACACTTCTCCTTCCCAGGCACAGAGAAGGTGCTAGCAGGGAATTCTCTGCCTGCCTTTCCCCAGTGCTCTGCAAGCTCTCCAGGGCAACATAAAATGTGGGGCTCTGTGCTTTCTTTCCTTCTGAACAAGTGTTAGTGTTTTCTGCACAAACGTGATTCTGCGAAGCAATGTGAACACTTCTCCTTCCCAGGCACAGAGAAGGTGCTAGCAGGGAATTCTCTGCCTGCCTTTCCCCAGTGCTCTGCAAGCTCTCCAGGGCAACATAAAATGTGGGGCTCTGTGCTTTCTTTCCTTCTGAACAAGTGTTAGTGTTTTCTGCACAAACGTGATTCTGCGAAGCAATGTGAACACTTCTCCTTCCCAGGCACAGAGAAGGTGCTAGCAGGGAATTCTCTGCCTGCCTTTCCCCAGTGCTCTGCAAGCTCTCCAAGGCAACATAAAATGTGGGGCTCTGTGCTTTCTTTCCTTCTGAACAAGTGTTAGTGTTTTCTGCACAAACGCGATTGTGCGAAGCAATGTGATCACTTCTCCTTCCCAGGCACAGAGAAGGTGCTAGCAGGGAATTCTCTGCCTGCCTTTCCCCAGTGCTCTGCAAGCTCTCCAGGGCAACATAAAATGTGGGGCTCTGTGCTTTCTTTCCTTCTGAACAAGTGTTAGTGTTTTCTGCACAAACGCGATTCTGCGAAGCAATGTGAACACTTCTCCTTCCCAGGCACAGAGAAGGTGCTAGCAGGGAATTCTCTGCCTGCCTTTCCCCAGTGCTCTGCAAGCTCTCCAGGGCAACATAAAATGTGGGGCTCTGTGCTTTCTTTCCTTCTGAACAAGTGTTAGTGTTTTCTGCACAAACGCGATTCTGCGAAGCAATGTGAACACTTCTCCTTCCCAGGCACAGAGAAGGTGCTAGCAGGGAATTCTCTGCCTGCCTTTCCCCAGTGCTCTGCAAGCTCTCCAGGGCAACATAAAATCTGGGGCTCTGTGCTTTCTTTCCTTCTGAACAAGTGTTAGTGTTTTCTGCACAAACGCGATTCTGCGAAGCAATGTGAACACTTCTCCTTCCCAGGCACAGAGAAGGAGCTAGCAGGGAATTCTCTGCCTGCCTTTCCCCAGTGCTCTGCAAGCTCTCCAGGGCAACATAAAATGTGGGGCTCTGTGCTTTCTTTCGTTCTGAACAAGTGTTAGTGTTTTCTGCACAAACGTGATTCTGCGAAGCAATGTGAACACTTCTCCTTCCCAGGCACAGAGAAGGTGCTAGCAGGGAATTCTCTGCCTGCCTTTCCCCAGTGCTCTGCAAGCTCTCCAGGGCAACATAAAATGTGGGGCTCTGTGCTTTCTTTCCTTCTGAACAAGTGTTAGTGTTTTCTGCACAAACGTGATTCTGCGAAGCAATGTGAACACTTCTCCTTCCCAGGCACAGAGAAGGTGCTAGCAGGGAATTCTCTGCCTGCCTTTCCCCAGTGCTCTGCAAGCTCTCCAAGGCAACATAAAATGTGGGGCTCTGTGCTTTCTTTCCTTCTGAACAAGATTTAGTGTTTTCTGCACAAACGCGATTGTGCGAAGCAATGTGATCACTTCTCCTTCCCAGGCACAGAGAAGGTGCTAGCAGGGAATTCTCTGCCTGCCTTTCCCCAGTGCTCTGCAAGCTCTCCAGGGCAACATAAAATGTGGGGCTCTGTGCTTTCTTTCCTTCTGAACAAGTGTTAGTGTTTTCTGCACAAACGCGATTCTGCGAAGCAATGTGAACACTTCTCCTTCCCAGGCACAGAGAAGGAGCTAGCAGGGAATTCTCTGCCTGCCTTTCCCCAGTGCTCTGCAAGCTCTCCAGGGCAACATAAAATGTGGGGCTCTGTGCTTTCTTTCCTTCTGAACAAGTGTTAGTGTTTTCTGCACAAACGTGATTCTGCGAAGCAATGTGAACACTTCTCCTTCCCAGGCACAGAGAAGGTGCTAGCAGGGAATTCTCTGCCTGCCTTTCCCCAGTGCTCTGCAAGCTCTCCAGGGCAACATAAAATGTGGGGCTCTGTGCTTTCTTTCCTTCTGAACAAGTGTTAGTGTTTTCTGCACAAACGCGATTCTGCGAAGCAATGTGAACACTTCTCCTTCCCAGGCACAGAGAAGGAGCTAGCAGGGAATTCTCTGCCTGCCTTTCCCCAGTGCTCTGCAAGCTCTCCAGGGCAACATAAAATGTGGGGCTCTGTGCTTTCTTTCCTTCTGAACAAGATTTAGTGTTTTCTGCACAAACGCGATTCTGCGAAGCAATGTGAACACTTCTCCTTCCCAGGCACAGAGAAGGAGCTAGCAGGGAATTCTCTGCCTGCCTTTCCCCAGTGCTCTGCAAGCTCTCCAGGGCAACATAAAATGTGGGGCTCTGTGCTTTCTTTCGTTCTGAACAAGTGTTAGTGTTTTCTGCACAAACGTGATTCTGCGAAGCAATGTGAACACTTCTCCTTCCCAGGCACAGAGAAGGTGCTAGCAGGGAATTCTCTGCCTGCCTTTCCCCAGTGCTCTGCAAGCTCTCCAAGGCAACATAAAATGTGGGGCTCTGTGCTTTCTTTCCTTCTGAACAAGATTTAGTGTTTTCTGCACAAACGCGATTGTGCGAAGCAATGTGATCACTTCTCCTTCCCAGGCACAGAGAAGGTGCTAGCAGGGAATTCTCTGCCTGCCTTTCCCCAGTGCTCTGCAAGCTCTCCAGGGCAACATAAAATGTGGGGCTCTGTGCTTTCTTTCCTTCTGAACAAGTGTTAGTGTTTTCTGCACAAACGCGATTCTGCGAAGCAATGTGAACACTTCTCCTTCCCAGGCACAGAGAAGGAGCTAGCAGGGAATTCTCTGCCTGCCTTTCCCCAGTGCTCTGCAAGCTCTCCAGGGCAACATAAAATGTGGGGCTCTGTGCTTTCTTTCCTTCTGAACAAGTGTTAGTGTTTTCTGCACAAACGCGATTCTGCGAAGCAATGTGAACACTTCTCCTTCCCAGGCACAGAGAAGGTGCTAGCAGGGAATTCTCTGCCTGCCTTTCCCCAGTGCTCTGCAAGCTCTCCAGGGCAACATAAAATGTGGGGCTCTGTGCTTTCTTTCCTTCTGAACAAGTGTTAGTGTTTTCTGCACAAACGCGATTCTGCGAAGCAATGTGATCACTTCTCCTTCCCAGGCACAGAGAAGGAGCTAGCAGGGAATTCTCTGCCTGCCTTTCCCCAGTGCTCTGCAAGCTCTCCAGGGCAACATAAAATGTGGGGCTCTGTGCTTTCTTTCCTTCTGAACAAGATTTAGTGTTTTCTGCACAAACGCGATTCTGCGAAGCAATGTGAACACTTCTCCTTCCCAGGCACAGAGAAGGTGCTAGCAGGGAATTCTCTGCCTGCCTTTCCCCAGTGCTCTGCAAGCTCTCCAGGGCAACATAAAATGTGGGGCTCTGTGCTTTCTTTCCTTCTGAACAAGTGTTAGTGTTTTCTGCACAAACGCGATTCTGCGAAGCAATGTGAACACTTCTCCTTCCCAGGCACAGAGAAGGAGCTAGCAGGGAATTCTCTGCCTGCCTTTCCCCAGTGCTCTGCAAGCTCTCCAGGGCAACATAAAATGTGGGGCTCTGTGCTTTCTTTCCTTCTGAACAAGTGTTAGTGTTTTCTGCACAAACGCGATTCTGCGAAGCAATGTGAACACTTCTCCTTCCCAGGCACAGAGAAGGTGCTAGCAGGGAATTCTCTGCCTGCCTTTCCCCAGTGCTCTGCAAGCTCTCCAGGGCAACATAAAATGTGGGGCTCTGTGCTTTCTTTCGTTCTGAACAAGTGTTAGTGTTTTCTGCACAAACGCGATTCTGCGAAGCAATGTGAACACTTCTCCTTCCCAGGCACAGAGAAGGAGCTAGCAGGGAATTCTCTGCCTGCCTTTCCCCAGTGCTCTGCAAGCTCTCCAGGGCAACATAAAATGTGGGGCTCTGTGCTTTCTTTCCTTCTGAACAAGTGTTAGTGTTTTCTGCTCAAACGCGGTTCTGCGAAGCAATGTGAACACTTCTCCTTCCCAGGCACAGAGAAGGTGCTAGCAGGGAATTCTCTGCCTGCCTTTCCCCAGTGCTCTGCAAGCTCTCCAGGGCAACATAAAATGTGGGGCTCTGTGCTTTCTTTCCTTCTGAACAAGTGTTAGTGTTTTCTGCACAAACGCGATTCTGCGAAGCAATGTGAACACTTCTCCTTCCCAGGCACAGAGAAGGTGCTAGCAGGGAATTCTCTGCCTGCCTTTCCCCAGTGCTCTGCAAGCTCTCCAGGGCAACATAAAATGTGGGGCTCTGTGCTTTCTTTCCTTCTGAACAAGTGTTAGTGTTTTCTGCACAAACGCGATTCTGCGAAGCAATGTGAACACTTCTCCTTCCCAGGCACAGAGAAGGAGCTAGCAGGGAATTCTCTGCCTGCCTTTCCCCAGTGCTCTGCAAGCTCTCCAGGGCAACATAAAATGTGGGGCTCTGTGCTTTCTTTCCTTCTGAACAAGTGTTAGTGTTTTCTGCACAAACGCGATTCTGCGAAGCAATGTGAACACTTCTCCTTCCCAGGCACAGAGAAGGTGCTAGCAGGGAATTCTCTGCCTGCCTTTCCCCAGTGCTCTGCAAGCTCTCCAGGGCAACATAAAATGTGGGGCTCTGTGCTTTCTTTCCTTCTGAACAAGTGTTAGTGTTTTCTGCACAAACGTGATTCTGCGAAGCAATGTGAACACTTCTCCTTCCCAGGCACAGAGAAGGTGCTAGCAGGGAATTCTCTGCCTGCCTTTCCCCAGTGCTCTGCAAGCTCTCCAGGGCAACATAAAATGTGGGGCTCTGTGCTTTCTTTCCTTCTGAACAAGTGTTAGTGTTTTCTGCACAAACGTGATTCTGCGAAGCAATGTGAACACTTCTCCTTCCCAGGCACAGAGAAGGTGCTAGCAGGGAATTCTCTGCCTGCCTTTCCCCAGTGCTCTGCAAGCTCTCCAGGGCAACATAAAATCTGGGGCTCTCTGCTTTCTTTCCTTCTGAACAAGTGTTAGTGTTTTCTGCACAAACGCGATTCTGCGAAGCAATGTGAACACTTCTCCTTCCCAGGCACAGAGAAGGAGCTAGCAGGGAATTCTCTGCCTGCCTTTCCCCAGTGCTCTGCAAGCTCTCCAGGGCAACATAAAATGTGGGGCTCTGTGCTTTCTTTCCTTCTGAACAAGTGTTAGTGTTTTCTGCACAAACGTGATTCTGCGAAGCAATGTGAACACTTCTCCTTCCCAGGCACAGAGAAGGTGCTAGCAGGGAATTCTCTGCCTGCCTTTCCCCAGTGCTCTGCAAGCTCTCCAGGGCAACATAAAATGTGGGGCTCTGTGCTTTCTTTCCTTCTGAACAAGTGTTAGTGTTTTCTGCACAAACGCGATTCTGCGAAGCAATGTGAACACTTCTCCTTCCCAGGCACAGAGAAGGTGCTAGCAGGGAATTCTCTGCCTGCCTTTCCCCAGTGCTCTGCAAGCTCTCCAGGGCAACATAAAATGTGGGGCTCTGTGCTTTCTTTCCTTCTGAACAAGTGTTAGTGTTTTCTGCACAAACGTGATTCTGCGAAGCAATGTGAACACTTCTCCTTCCCAGGCACAGAGAAGGTGCTAGCAGGGAATTCTCTGCCTGCCTTTCCCCAGTGCTCTGCAAGCTCTCCAGGGCAACGTAAAATCTGGGGCTCTCTGCTTTCTTTCCTTCTGAACAAGTGTTAGTGTTTTCTGCACAAACGCGATTCTGCGAAGCAATGTGAACACTTCTCCTTCCCAGGCACAGAGAAGGTGCTAGCAGGGAATTCTCTGCCTGCCTTTCCCCAGTGCTCTGCAAGCTCTCCAGGGCAACATAAAATGTGGGGCTCTGTGCTTTCTTTCCTTCTGAACAAGTGTTAGTGTTTTCTGCACAAACGTGATTCTGCGAAGCAATGTGAACACTTCTCCTTCCCAGGCACAGAGAAGGTGCTAGCAGGGAATTCTCTGCCTGCCTTTCCCCAGTGCTCTGCAAGCTCTCCAGGGCAACATAAAATGTGGGGCTCTGTGCTTTCTTTCCTTCTGAACAAGTGTTAGTGTTTTCTGCACAAACGTGATTCTGCGAAGCAATGTGAACACTTCTCCTTCCCAGGCACAGAGAAGGTGCTAGCAGGGAATTCTCTGCCTGCCTTTCCCCAGTGCTCTGCAAGCTCTCCAGGGCAACATAAAATGTGGGGCTCTGTGCTTTCTTTCCTTCTGAACAAGTGTTAGTGTTTTCTGCACAAACGCGATTCTGCGAAGCAATGTGAACACTTCTCCTTCCCAGGCACAGAGAAGGTGCTAGCAGGGAATTCTCTGCCTGCCTTTCCCCAGTGCTCTGCAAGCTCTCCAGGGCAACATAAAATGTGGGGCTCTGTGCTTTCTTTCCTTCTGAACAAGTGTTAGTGTTTTCTGCACAAACGTGATTCTGCGAAGCAATGTGAACACTTCTCCTTCCCAGGCACAGAGAAGGTGCTAGCAGGGAATTCTCTGCCTGCCTTTCCCCAGTGCTCTGCAAGCTCTCCAGGGCAACATAAAATGTGGGGCTCTGTGCTTTCTTTCCTTCTGAACAAGTGTTAGTGTTTTCTGCACAAACGCGATTCTGCGAAGCAATGTGAACACTTCTCCTTCCCAGGCACAGAGAAGGAGCTAGCAGGGAATTCTCTGCCTGCCTTTCCCCAGTGCTCTGCAAGCTCTCCAGGGCAACATAAAATGTGGGGCTCTGTGCTTTCTTTCCTTCTGAACAAGTGTTAGTGTTTTCTGCACAAACGTGATTCTGCGAAGCAATGTGAACACTTCTCCTTCCCAGGCACAGAGAAGGTGCTAGCAGGGAATTCTCTGCCTGCCTTTCCCCAGTGCTCTGCAAGCTCTCCAGGGCAACATAAAATGTGGGGCTCTGTGCTTTCTTTCCTTCTGAACAAGTGTTAGTGTTTTCTGCACAAACGCGATTCTGCGAAGCAATGTGAACACTTCTCCTTCCCAGGCACAGAGAAGGAGCTAGCAGGGAATTCTCTGCCTGCCTTTCCCCAGTGCTCTGCAAGCTCTCCAGGGCAACATAAAATGTGGGGCTCTGTGCTTTCTTTCCTTCTGAACAAGTGTTAGTGTTTTCTGCACAAGCGCGATTCTGCGAAGCAATGTGAACACTTCTCCTTCCCAGGCACAGAGAAGGTGCTAGCAGGGAATTCTCTGCCTGCCTTTCCCCAGTGCTCTGCAAGCTCTCCAGGGCAACGTAAAATCTGGGGCTCTCTGCTTTCTTTCCTTCTGAACAAGTGTTAGTGTTTTCTGCACAAACGCGATTCTGCGAAGCAATGTGAACACTTCTCCTTCCCAGGCACAGAGAAGGTGCTAGCAGGGAATTCTCTGCCTGCCTTTCCCCAGTGCTCTGCAAGCTCTCCAGGGCAACATAAAATGTGGGGCTCTGTGCTTTCTTTCCTTCTGAACAAGTGTTAGTGTTTTCTGCACAAACGTGATTCTGCGAAGCAATGTGAACACTTCTCCTTCCCAGGCACAGAGAAGGTGCTAGCAGGGAATTCTCTGCCTGCCTTTCCCCAGTGCTCTGCAAGCTCTCCAGGGCAACATAAAATGTGGGGCTCTGTGCTTTCTTTCCTTCTGAACAAGTGTTAGTGTTTTCTGCACAAACGTGATTCTGCGAAGCAATGTGAACACTTCTCCTTCCCAGGCACAGAGAAGGTGCTAGCAGGGAATTCTCTGCCTGCCTTTCCCCAGTGCTCTGCAAGCTCTCCAGGGCAACATAAAATGTGGGGCTCTGTGCTTTCTTTCCTTCTGAACAAGTGTTAGTGTTTTCTGCACAAACGCGATTCTGCGAAGCAATGTGAACACTTCTCCTTCCCAGGCACAGAGAAGGTGCTAGCAGGGAATTCTCTGCCTGCCTTTCCCCAGTGCTCTGCAAGCTCTCCAGGGCAACATAAAATGTGGGGCTCTGTGCTTTCTTTCCTTCTGAACAAGTGTTAGTGTTTTCTGCACAAACGTGATTCTGCGAAGCAATGTGAACACTTCTCCTTCCCAGGCACAGAGAAGGTGCTAGCAGGGAATTCTCTGCCTGCCTTTCCCCAGTGCTCTGCAAGCTCTCCAGGGCAACATAAAATGTGGGGCTCTGTGCTTTCTTTCCTTCTGAACAAGTGTTAGTGTTTTCTGCACAAACGCGATTCTGCGAAGCAATGTGAACACTTCTCCTTCCCAGGCACAGAGAAGGAGCTAGCAGGGAATTCTCTGCCTGCCTTTCCCCAGTGCTCTGCAAGCTCTCCAGGGCAACATAAAATGTGGGGCTCTGTGCTTTCTTTCCTTCTGAACAAGTGTTAGTGTTTTCTGCACAAACGTGATTCTGCGAAGCAATGTGAACACTTCTCCTTCCCAGGCACAGAGAAGGTGCTAGCAGGGAATTCTCTGCCTGCCTTTCCCCAGTGCTCTGCAAGCTCTCCAGGGCAACATAAAATGTGGGGCTCTGTGCTTTCTTTCCTTCTGAACAAGTGTTAGTGTTTTCTGCACAAACGCGATTCTGCGAAGCAATGTGAACACTTCTCCTTCCCAGGCACAGAGAAGGAGCTAGCAGGGAATTCTCTGCCTGCCTTTCCCCAGTGCTCTGCAAGCTCTCCAGGGCAACATAAAATGTGGGGCTCTGTGCTTTCTTTCCTTCTGAACAAGATTTAGTGTTTTCTGCACAAACGCGATTCTGCGAAGCAATGTGAACACTTCTCCTTCCCAGGCACAGAGAAGGTGCTAGCAGGGAATTCTCTGCCTGCCTTTCCCCAGTGCTCTGCAAGCTCTCCAGGGCAACATAAAATGTGGGGCTCTGTGCTTTCTTTCCTTCTGAACAAGTGTTAGTGTTTTCTGCACAAGCGCGATTCTGCGAAGCAATGTGAACACTTCTCCTTCCCAGGCACAGAGAAGGTGCTAGCAGGGAATTCTCTGCCTGCCTTTCCCCAGTGCTCTGCAAGCTCTCCAGGGCAACATAAAATGTGGGGCTCTGTGCTTTCTTTCCTTCTGAACAAGTGTTAGTGTTTTCTGCACAAACGCGATTCTGCGAAGCAATGTGAACACTTCTCCTTCCCAGGCACAGAGAAGGTGCTAGCAGGGAATTCTCTGCCTGCCTTTCCCCAGTGCTCTGCAAGCTCTCCAGGGCAACATAAAATGTGGGGCTCTGTGCTTTCTTTCCTTCTGAACAAGTGTTAGTGTTTTCTGCACAAACGCGATTCTGCGAAGCAATGTGAACACTTCTCCTTCCCAGGCACAGAGAAGGAGCTAGCAGGGAATTCTCTGCCTGCCTTTCCCCAGTGCTCTGCAAGCTCTCCAGGGCAACATAAAATGTGGGGCTCTGTGCTTTCTTTCCTTCTGAACAAGTGTTAGTGTTTTCTGCTCAAACGCGATTCTGCGAAGCAATGTGAACACTTCTCCTTCCCAGGCACAGAGAAGGTGCTAGCAGGGAATTCTCTGCCTGCCTTTCCCCAGTGCTCTGCAAGCTCTCCAGGGCAACATAAAATGTGGGGCTCTGTGCTTTCTTTCCTTCTGAACAAGTGTTAGTGTTTTCTGCACAAACGTGATTCTGCGAAGCAATGTGAACACTTCTCCTTCCCAGGCACAGAGAAGGTGCTAGCAGGGAATTCTCTGCCTGCCTTTCCCCAGTGCTCTGCAAGCTCTCCAGGGCAACATAAAATCTGGGGCTCTCTGCTTTCTTTCCTTCTGAACAAGTGTTAGTGTTTTCTGCACAAACGTGATTCTGCGAAGCAATGTGAACACTTCTCCTTCCCAGGCACAGAGAAGCGTGCTAGCAGGGAATTCTCTGCCTGCCTTTCCCCAGTGCTCTGCAAGCTCTCCAAGGCAACATAAAATGTGGGGCTCTGTGCTTTCTTTCCTTCTGAACAAGATTTAGTGTTTTCTGCACAAACGCGATTGTGCGAAGCAATGTGATCACTTCTCCTTCCCAGGCACAGAGAAGGTGCTAGCAGGGAATTCTCTGCCTGCCTTTCCCCAGTGCTCTGCAAGCTCTCCAGGGCAACATAAAATGTGGGGCTCTGTGCTTTCTTTCCTTCTGAACAAGTGTTAGTGTTTTCTGCACAAACGCGATTCTGCGAAGCAATGTGAACACTTCTCCTTCCCAGGCACAGAGAAGGAGCTAGCAGGGAATTCTCTGCCTGCCTTTCCCCAGTGCTCTGCAAGCTCTCCAGGGCAACATAAAATGTGGGGCTCTGTGCTTTCTTTCCTTCTGAACAAGTGTTAGTGTTTTCTGCACAAACGTGATTCTGCGAAGCAATGTGAACACTTCTCCTTCCCAGGCACAGAGAAGGTGCTAGCAGGGAATTCTCTGCCTGCCTTTCCCCAGTGCTCTGCAAGCTCTCCAGGGCAACATAAAATGTGGGGCTCTGTGCTTTCTTTCCTTCTGAACAAGTGTTAGTGTTTTCTGCACAAACGCGATTCTGCGAAGCAATGTGAACACTTCTCCTTCCCAGGCACAGAGAAGGAGCTAGCAGGGAATTCTCTGCCTGCCTTTCCCCAGTGCTCTGCAAGCTCTCCAGGGCAACATAAAATGTGGGGCTCTGTGCTTTCTTTCCTTCTGAACAAGATTTAGTGTTTTCTGCACAAACGCGATTCTGCGAAGCAATGTGAACACTTCTCCTTCCCAGGCACAGAGAAGGTGCTAGCAGGGAATTCTCTGCCTGCCTTTCCCCAGTGCTCTGCAAGCTCTCCAGGGCAACATAAAATGTGGGGCTCTGTGCTTTCTTTCCTTCTGAATAAGTGTTAGTGTTTTCTGCACAAACGCGATTCTGCGAAGCAATGTGAACACTTCTCCTTCCCAGGCACAGAGAAGGTGCTAGCAGGGAATTCTCTGCCTGCCTTTCCCCAGTGCTCTGCAAGCTCTCCAGGGCAACATAAAATCTGGGGCTCTGTGCTTTCTTTCCTTCTGAACAAGTGTTAGTGTTTTCTGCACAAACGCGATTCTGCGAAGCAATGTGAACACTTCTCCTTCCCAGGCACAGAGAAGGTGCTAGCAGGGAATTCTCTGCCTGCCTTTCCCCAGTGCTCTGCAAGCTCTCCAGGGCAACATAAAATGTGGGGCTCTGTGCTTTCTTTCCTTCTGAACAAGTGTTAGTGTTTTCTGCACAAACGTGATTCTGCGAAGCAATGTGAACACTTCTCCTTCCCAGGCACAGAGAAGGAGCTAGCAGGGAATTCTCTGCCTGCCTTTCCCCAGTGCTCTGCAAGCTCTCCAAGGCAACATAAAATGTGGGGCTCTGTGCTTTCTTTCCTTCTGAACAAGTGTTAGTGTTTTCTGCACAAACGTGATTCTGCGAAGCAATGTGAACACTTCTCCTTCCCAGGCACAGAGAAGGAGCTAGCAGGGAATTCTCTGCCTGCCTTTCCCCAGTGCTCTGCAAGCTCTCCAGGGCAACAGCAAATGTGGGGCTCTGTGCTTTCTTTCCTTCTGAACAAGTGTTAGTGTTTTCTGCACAAACGCGATTCTGCGAAGCAATGTGAACACTTCTCCTTCCCAGGCACAGAGAAGGTGCTAGCAGGGAATTCTCTGCCTGCCTTTCCCCAGTGCTCTGCAAGCTCTCCAGGGCAACATAAAATGTGGGGCTCTGTGCTTTCTTTCCTTCTGAACAAGTGTTAGTGTTTTCTGCACAAACGCGATTCTGCGAAGCAATGTGAACACTTCTCCTTCCCAGGCACAGAGAAGGTGCTAGCAGGGAATTCTCTGCCTGCCTTTCCCCAGTGCTCTGCAAGCTCTCCAGGGCAACATAAAATGTGGGGCTCTGTGCTTTCTTTCCTTCTGAACAAGTGTTAGTGTTTTCTGCACAAACGCGATTCTGCGAAGCAATGTGAACACTTCTCCTTCCCAGGCACAGAGAAGGTGCTAGCAGGGAATTCTCTGCCTGCCTTTCCCCAGTGCTCTGCAAGCTCTCCAGGGCAACATAAAATGTGGGGCTCTGTGCTTTCTTTCCTTCTACAAGTGTTAGTGTTTTCTGCACAAACGCGATTCTGCGAAGCAATGTGAACACTTCTCCTTCCCAGGCACAGAGAAGGTGCTAGCAGGGAATTCTCTGCCTGCCTTTCCCCAGTGCTCTGCAAGCTCTCCAGGGCAACATAAAATGTGGGGCTCTGTGCTTTCTTTCCTTCTGAACAAGTGTTAGTGTTTTCTGCACAAACGCGATTCTGCGAAGCAATGTGAACACTTCTCCTTCCCAGGCACAGAGAAGGTGCTAGCAGGGAATTCTCTGCCTGCCTTTCCCCAGTGCTCTGCAAGCTCTCCAGGGCAACATAAAATCTGGGGCTCTCTGCTTTCTTTCCTTCTGAACAAGTGTTAGTGTTTTCTGCACAAACGCGATTCTGCGAAGCAATGTGAACACTTCTCCTTCCCAGGCACAGAGAAGGAGCTAGCAGGGAATTCTCTGCCTGCCTTTCCCCAGTGCTCTGCAAGCTCTCCAGGGCAACATAAAATGTGGGGCTCTGTGCTTTCTTTCCTTCTGAACAAGTGTTAGTGTTTTCTGCACAAACGCGATTCTGCGAAGCAATGTGAACACTTCTCCTTCCCAGGCACAGAGAAGGTGCTAGCAGGGAATTCTCTGCCTGCCTTTCCCCAGTGCTCTGCAAGCTCTCCAGGGCAACATAAAATGTGGGGCTCTGTGCTTTCTTTCGTTCTGAACAAGTGTTAGTGTTTTCTGCACAAACGTGATTCTGCGAAGCAATGTGAACACTTCTCCTTCCCAGGCACAGAGAAGGTGCTAGCAGGGAATTCTCTGCCTGCCTTTCCCCAGTGCTCTGCAAGCTCTCCAGGGCAACATAAAATGTGGGGCTCTGTGCTTTCTTTCCTTCTGAACAAGTGTTAGTGTTTTCTGCACAAACGTGATTCTGCGAAGCAATGTGAACACTTCTCCTTCCCAGGCACAGAGAAGGTGCTAGCAGGGAATTCTCTGCCTGCCTTTCCCCAGTGCTCTGCAAGCTCTCCAGGGCAACATAAAATGTGGGGCTCTGTGCTTTCTTTCCTTCTGAACAAGTGTTAGTGTTTTCTGCACAAACGCGATTGTGCGAAGCAATGTGATCACTTCTCCTTCCCAGGCACAGAGAAGGTGCTAGCAGGGAATTCTCTGCCTGCCTTTCCCCAGTGCTCTGCAAGCTCTCTCCAGGGCAACATAAAATGTGGGGCTCTGTGCTTTCTTTCCTTCTGAACAAGTGTTAGTGTTTTCTGCACAAACGCGATTCTGCGAAGCAATGTGAACACTTCTCCTTCCCAGGCACAGAGAAGGAGCTAGCAGGGAATTCTCTGCCTGCCTTTCCCCAGTGCTCTGCAAGCTCTCCAGGGCAACATAAAATGTGGGGCTCTGTGCTTTCTTTCCTTCTGAACAAGTGTTAGTGTTTTCTGCACAAACGTGATTCTGCGAAGCAATGTGAACACTTCTCCTTCCCAGGCACAGAGAAGGTGCTAGCAGGGAATTCTCTGCCTGCCTTTCCCCAGTGCTCTGCAAGCTCTCCAGGGCAACATAAAATGTGGGGCTCTCTGCTTTCTTTCCTTCTGAACAAGTGTTAGTGTTTTCTGCACAAACGCGATTCTGCGAAGCAATGTGAACACTTCTCCTTCCCAGGCACAGAGAAGGAGCTAGCAGGGAATTCTCTGCCTGCCTTTCCCCAGTGCTCTGCAAGCTCTCCAGGGCAACATAAAATGTGGGGCTCTGTGCTTTCTTTCCTTCTGAACAAGTGTTAGTGTTTTCTGCACAAACGCGATTCTGCGAAGCAATGTGAACACTTCTCCTTCCCAGGCACAGAGAAGGTGCTAGCAGGGAATTCTCTGCCTGCCTTTCCCCAGTGCTCTGCAAGCTCTCCAGGGCAACATAAAATGTGGGGCTCTGTGCTTTCTTTCCTTCTGAACAAGTGTTAGTGTTTTCTGCACAAACGCGATTCTGCGAAGCAATGTGAACACTTCTCCTTCCCAGGCACAGAGAAGGTGCTAGCAGGGAATTCTCTGCCTGCCTTTCCCCAGTGCTCTGCAAGCTCTCCAGGGCAACATAAAATGTGGGGCTCTGTGCTTTCTTTCCTTCTGAACAAGTGTTAGTGTTTTCTGCACAAACGCGATTCTGCGAAGCAATGTGAACACTTCTCCTTCCCAGGCACAGAGAAGGTGCTAGCAGGGAATTCTCTGCCTGCCTTTCCCCAGTGCTCTGCAAGCTCTCCAGGGCAACATAAAATGTGGGGCTCTGTGCTTTCTTTCCTTCTGAACAAGTGTTAGTGTTTTCTGCACAAACGTGATTCTGCGAAGCAATGTGAACACTTCTCCTTCCCAGGCACAGAGAAGGTGCTAGCAGGGAATTCTCTGCCTGCCTTTCCCCAGTGCTCTGCAAGCTCTCCAGGGCAACATAAAATGTGGGGCTCTGTGCTTTCTTTCCTTCTGAACAAGTGTTAGTGTTTTCTGCACAAACGTGATTCTGCGAAGCAATGTGAACACTTCTCCTTCCCAGGCACAGAGAAGGTGCTAGCAGGGAATTCTCTGCCTGCCTTTCCCCAGTGCTCTGCAAGCTCTCCAGGGCAACATAAAATGTGGGGCTCTCTGCTTTCTTTCCTTCTGAACAAGTGTTAGTGTTTTCTGCACAAACGCGATTCTGCGAAGCAATGTGAACACTTCTCCTTCCCAGGCACAGAGAAGGAGCTAGCAGGGAATTCTCTGCCTGCCTTTCCCCAGTGCTCTGCAAGCTCTCCAGGGCAACATAAAATGTGGGGCTCTGTGCTTTCTTTCCTTCTGAACAAGTGTTAGTGTTTTCTGCACAAACGCGATTCTGCGAAGCAATGTGAACACTTCTCCTTCCCAGGCACAGAGAAGGTGCTAGCAGGGAATTCTCTGCCTGCCTTTCCCCAGTGCTCTGCAAGCTCTCCAGGGCAACATAAAATGTGGGGCTCTGTGCTTTCTTTCCTTCTGAACAAGTGTTAGTGTTTTCTGCACAAACGTGATTCTGCGAAGCAATGTGAACACTTCTCCTTCCCAGGCACAGAGAAGGTGCTAGCAGGGAATTCTCTGCCTGCCTTTCCCCAGTGCTCTGCAAGCTCTCCAGGGCAACATAAAATGTGGGGCTCTGTGCTTTCTTTCCTTCTGAACAAGTGTTAGTGTTTTCTGCACAAACGTGATTCTGCGAAGCAATGTGAACACTTCTCCTTCCCAGGCACAGAGAAGGTGCTAGCAGGGAATTCTCTGCCTGCCTTTCCCCAGTGCTCTGCAAGCTCTCCAAGGCAACATAAAATGTGGGGCTCTGTGCTTTCTTTCCTTCTGAACAAGATTTAGTGTTTTCTGCACAAACGCGATTCTGCGAAGCAATGTGATCACTTCTCCTTCCCAGGCACAGAGAAGGTGCTAGCAGGGAATTCTCTGCCTGCCTTTCCCCAGTGCTCTGCAAGCTCTCCAGGGCAACATAAAATGTGGGGCTCTGTGCTTTCTTTCCTTCTGAACAAGTGTTAGTGTTTTCTGCACAAACGCGATTCTGCGAAGCAATGTGAACACTTCTCCTTCCCAGGCACAGAGAAGGAGCTAGCAGGGAATTCTCTGCCTGCCTTTCCCCAGTGCTCTGCAAGCTCTCCAGGGCAACATAAAATGTGGGGCTCTGTGCTTTCTTTCCTTCTGAACAAGTGTTAGTGTTTTCTGCACAAACGTGATTCTGCGAAGCAATGTGAACACTTCTCCTTCCCAGGCACAGAGAAGGTGCTAGCAGGGAATTCTCTGCCTGCCTTTCCCCAGTGCTCTGCAAGCTCTCCAGGGCAACATAAAATGTGGGGCTCTGTGCTTTCTTTCCTTCTGAACAAGTGTTAGTGTTTTCTGCACAAACGCGATTCTGCGAAGCAATGTGAACACTTCTCCTTCCCAGGCACAGAGAAGGAGCTAGCAGGGAATTCTCTGCCTGCCTTTCCCCAGTGCTCTGCAAGCTCTCCAGGGCAACATAAAATGTGGGGCTCTGTGCTTTCTTTCCTTCTGAACAAGATTTAGTGTTTTCTGCACAAACGCGATTCTGCGAAGCAATGTGAACACTTCTCCTTCCCAGGCACAGAGAAGGTGCTAGCAGGGAATTCTCTGCCTGCCTTTCCCCAGTGCTCTGCAAGCTCTCCAGGGCAACATAAAATGTGGGGCTCTGTGCTTTCTTTCCTTCTGAACAAGTGTTAGTGTTTTCTGCACAAACGCGATTCTGCGAAGCAATGTGAACACTTCTCCTTCCCAGGCACAGAGAAGGTGCTAGCAGGGAATTCTCTGCCTGCCTTTCCCCAGTGCTCTGCAAGCTCTCCAGGGCAACATAAAATGTGGGGCTCTGTGCTTTCTTTCCTTCTGAACAAGTGTTAGTGTTTTCTGCACAAACGCGATTCTGCGAAGCAATGTGAACACTTCTCCTTCCCAGGCACAGAGAAGGTGCTAGCAGGGAATTCTCTGCCTGCCTTTCCCCAGTGCTCTGCAAGCTCTCCAGGGCAACATAAAATGTGGGGCTCTGTGCTTTCTTTCCTTCTGAACAAGTGTTAGTGTTTTCTGCACAAACGTGATTCTGCGAAGCAATGTGAACACTTCTCCTTCCCAGGCACAGAGAAGGTGCTAGCAGGGAATTCTCTGCCTGCCTTTCCCCAGTGCTCTGCAAGCTCTCCAGGGCAACATAAAATGTGGGGCTCTGTGCTTTCTTTCCTTCTGAACAAGTGTTAGTGTTTTCTGCACAAACGTGATTCTGCGAAGCAATGTGAACACTTCTCCTTCCCAGGCACAGAGAAGGTGCTAGCAGGGAATTCTCTGCCTGCCTTTCCCCAGTGCTCTGCAAGCTCTCCAAGGCAACATAAAATGTGGGGCTCTGTGCTTTCTTTCCTTCTGAACAAGATTTAGTGTTTTCTGCACAAACGCGATTGTGCGAAGCAATGTGATCACTTCTCCTTCCCAGGCACAGAGAAGGTGCTAGCAGGGAATTCTCTGCCTGCCTTTCCCCAGTGCTCTGCAAGCTCTCCAGGGCAACATAAAATGTGGGGCTCTGTGCTTTCTTTCCTTCTGAACAAGTGTTAGTGTTTTCTGCACAAACGCGATTCTGCGAAGCAATGTGAACACTTCTCCTTCCCAGGCACAGAGAAGGAGCTAGCAGGGAATTCTCTGCCTGCCTTTCCCCAGTGCTCTGCAAGCTCTCCAGGGCAACATAAAATGTGGGGCTCTGTGCTTTCTTTCCTTCTGAACAAGTGTTAGTGTTTTCTGCACAAACGCGATTCTGCGAAGCAATGTGAACACTTCTCCTTCCCAGGCACAGAGAAGGTGCTAGCAGGGAATTCTCTGCCTGCCTTTCCCCAGTGCTCTGCAAGCTCTCCAGGGCAACATAAAATGTGGGGCTCTGTGCTTTCTTTCCTTCTGAACAAGTGTTAGTGTTTTCTGCACAAACGCGATTCTGCGAAGCAATGTGAACACTTCTCCTTCCCAGGCACAGAGAAGGAGCTAGCAGGGAATTCTCTGCCTGCCTTTCCCCAGTGCTCTGCAAGCTCTCCAGGGCAACATAAAATGTGGGGCTCTGTGCTTTCTTTCCTTCTGAACAAGTGTTAGTGTTTTCTGCACAAACGCGATTCTGCGAAGCAATGTGAACACTTCTCCTTCCCAGGCACAGAGAAGGTGCTAGCAGGGAATTCTCTGCCTGCCTTTCCCCAGTGCTCTGCAAGCTCTCCAGGGCAACATAAAATGTGGGGCTCTGTGCTTTCTTTCCTTCTGAACAAGTGTTAGTGTTTTCTGCACAAACGCGATTCTGCGAAGCAATGTGAACACTTCTCCTTCCCAGGCACAGAGAAGGTGCTAGCAGGGAATTCTCTGCCTGCCTTTCCCCAGTGCTCTGCAAGCTCTCCAGGGCAACATAAAATGTGGGGCTCTGTGCTTTCTTTCCTTCTGAACAAGTGTTAGTGTTTTCTGCACAAACGCGATTGTGCGAAGCAATGTGAACACTTCTCCTTCCCAGGCACAGAGAAGGTGCTAGCAGGGAATTCTCTGCCTGCCTTTCCCCAGTGCTCTGCAAGCTCTCCAGGGCAACATAAAATGTGGGGCTCTGTGCTTTCTTTCCTTCTGAACAAGTGTTAGTGTTTTCTGCACAAACGTGATTCTGCGAAGCAATGTGAACACTTCTCCTTCCCAGGCACAGAGAAGGTGCTAGCAGGGAATTCTCTGCCTGCCTTTCCCCAGTGCTCTGCAAGCTCTCCAGGGCAACATAAAATGTGGGGCTCTGTGCTTTCTTTCCTTCTGAACAAGTGTTAGTGTTTTCTGCACAAACGTGATTCTGCGAAGCAATGTGAACACTTCTCCTTCCCAGGCACAGAGAAGGTGCTAGCAGGGAATTCTCTGCCTGCCTTTCCCCAGTGCTCTGCAAGCTCTCCAGGGCAACATAAAATCTGGGGCTCTCTGCTTTCTTTCCTTCTGAACAAGTGTTAGTGTTTTCTGCACAAACGCGATTCTGCGAAGCAATGTGAACACTTCTCCTTCCCAGGCACAGAGAAGGAGCTAGCAGGGAATTCTCTGCCTGCCTTTCCCCAGTGCTCTGCAAGCTCTCCAGGGCAACATAAAATGTGGGGCTCTGTGCTTTCTTTCCTTCTGAACAAGTGTTAGTGTTTTCTGCACAAACGCGATTCTGCGAAGCAATGTGAACACTTCTCCTTCCCAGGCACAGAGAAGGTGCTAGCAGGGAATTCTCTGCCTGCCTTTCCCCAGTGCTCTGCAAGCTCTCCAGGGCAACATAAAATGTGGGGCTCTGTGCTTTCTTTCGTTCTGAACAAGTGTTAGTGTTTTCTGCACAAACGTGATTCTGCGAAGCAATGTGAACACTTCTCCTTCCCAGGCACAGAGAAGGTGCTAGCAGGGAATTCTCTGCCTGCCTTTCCCCAGTGCTCTGCAAGCTCTCCAGGGCAACATAAAATGTGGGGCTCTGTGCTTTCTTTCCTTCTGAACAAGTGTTAGTGTTTTCTGCACAAACGTGATTCTGCGAAGCAATGTGAACACTTCTCCTTCCCAGGCACAGAGAAGGTGCTAGCAGGGAATTCTCTGCCTGCCTTTCCCCAGTGCTCTGCAAGCTCTCCAAGGCAACATAAAATGTGGGGCTCTGTGCTTTCTTTCCTTCTGAACAAGATTTAGTGTTTTCTGCACAAATGCGATTCTGCGAAGCAATGTGATCACTTCTCCTTCCCAGGCACAGAGAAGGTGCTAGCAGGGAATTCTCTGCCTGCCTTTCCCCAGTGCTCTGCAAGCTCTCCAGGGCAACATAAAATGTGGGGCTCTGTGCTTTCTTTCCTTCTGAACAAGTGTTAGTGTTTTCTGCACAAACGCGATTCTGCGAAGCAATGTGAACACTTCTCCTTCCCAGGCACAGAGAAGGAGCTAGCAGGGAATTCTCTGCCTGCCTTTCCCCAGTGCTCTGCAAGCTCTCCAGGGCAACATAAAATCTGGGGCTCTCTGCTTTCTTTCCTTCTGAACAAGTGTTAGTGTTTTCTGCACAAACGCGATTCTGCGAAGCAATGTGAACACTTCTCCTTCCCAGGCACAGAGAAGGAGCTAGCAGGGAATTCTCTGCCTGCCTTTCCCCAGTGCTCTGCAAGCTCTCCAGGGCAACATAAAATGTGGGGCTCTGTGCTTTCTTTCCTTCTGAACAAGATTTAGTGTTTTCTGCACAAACGCGATTCTGCGAAGCAATGTGAACACTTCTCCTTCCCAGGCACAGAGAAGGTGCTAGCAGGGAATTCTCTGCCTGCCTTTCCCCAGTGCTCTGCAAGCTCTCCAGGGCAACATAAAATGTGGGGCTCTGTGCTTTCTTTCCTTCTGAACAAGTGTTAGTGTTTTCTGCACAAACGCGATTCTGCGAAGCAATGTGAACACTTCTCCTTCCCAGGCACAGAGAAGGTGCTAGCAGGGAATTCTCTGCCTGCCTTTCCCCAGTGCTCTGCAAGCTCTCCAGGGCAACATAAAATGTGGGGCTCTGTGCTTTCTTTCCTTCTGAACAAGTGTTAGTGTTTTCTGCACAAACGCGATTCTGCGAAGCAATGTGAACACTTCTCCTTCCCAGGCACAGAGAAGGTGCTAGCAGGGAATTCTCTGCCTGCCTTTCCCCAGTGCTCTGCAAGCTCTCCAGGGCAACATAAAATGTGGGGCTCTGTGCTTTCTTTCCTTCTGAACAAGTGTTAGTGTTTTCTGCACAAACGCGATTCTGCGAAGCAATGTGAACACTTCTCCTTCCCAGGCACAGAGAAGGTGCTAGCAGGGAATTCTCTGCCTGCCTTTCCCCAGTGCTCTGCAAGCTCTCCAGGGCAACATAAAATGTGGGGCTCTGTGCTTTCTTTCCTTCTGAACAAGTGTTAGTGTTTTCTGCACAAACGTGATTCTGCGAAGCAATGTGAACACTTCTCCTTCCCAGGCACAGAGAAGGTGCTAGCAGGGAATTCTCTGCCTGCCTTTCCCCAGTGCTCTGCAAGCTCTCCAGGGCAACATAAAATGTGGGGCTCTGTGCTTTCTTTCCTTCTGAACAAGTGTTAGTGTTTTCTGCACAAACGCGATTCTGCGAAGCAATGTGAACACTTCTCCTTCCCAGGCACAGAGAAGGAGCTAGCAGGGAATTCTCTGCCTGCCTTTCCCCAGTGCTCTGCAAGCTCTCCAGGGCAACATAAAATGTGGGGCTCTGTGCTTTCTTTCCTTCTGAACAAGTGTTAGTGTTTTCTGCACAAACGCGATTCTGCGAAGCAATGTGAACACTTCTCCTTCCCAGGCACAGAGAAGGTGCTAGCAGGGAATTCTTTGCCTGCCTTTCCCCAGTGCTCTGCAAGCTCTCCAGGGCAACATAAAATGTGGGGCTCTGTGCTTTCTTTCCTTCTGAACAAGTGTTAGTGTTTTCTGCACAAACGCGATTCTGCGAAGCAATGTGAACACTTCTCCTTCCCAGGCACAGAGAAGGTGCTAGCAGGGAATTCTCTGCCTGCCTTTCCCCAGTGCTCTGCAAGCTCTCCAGGGCAACATAAAATGTGGGGCTCTGTGCTTTCTTTCCTTCTGAACAAGTGTTAGTGTTTTCTGCACAAACGCGATTCTGCGAAGCAATGTGAACACTTCTCCTTCCCAGGCACAGAGAAGGTGCTAGCAGGGAATTCTCTGCCTGCCTTTCCCCAGTGCTCTGCAAGCTCTCCAGGGCAACATAAAATGTGGGGCTCTGTGCTTTCTTTCCTTCTGAACAAGTGTTAGTGTTTTCTGCACAAACGTGATTCTGCGAAGCAATGTGAACACTTCTCCTTCCCAGGCACAGAGAAGGAGCTAGCAGGGAATTCTCTGCCTGCCTTTCCCCAGTGCTCTGCAAGCTCTCCAGGGCAACATAAAATGTGGGGCTCTGTGCTTTCTTTCCTTCTGAACAAGTGTTAGTGTTTTCTGCACAAACGTGATTCTGCGAAGCAATGTGAACACTTCTCCTTCCCAGGCACAGAGAAGGAGCTAGCAGGGAATTCTCTGCCTGCCTTTCCCCAGTGCTCTGCAAGCTCTCCAGGGCAACATAAAATGTGGGGCTCTGTGCTTTCTTTCCTTCTGAACAAGTGTTAGTGTTTTCTGCACAAACGTGATTCTGCGAAGCAATGTGAACACTTCTCCTTCCCAGGCACAGAGAAGGTGCTAGCAGGGAATTCTCTGCCTGCCTTTCCCCAGTGCTCTGCAAGCTCTCCAGGGCAACATAAAATGTGGGGCTCTGTGCTTTCTTTCCTTCTGAACAAGTGTTAGTGTTTTCTGCACAAACGCGATTCTGCGAAGCAATGTGAACACTTCTCCTTCCCAGGCACAGAGAAGGAGCTAGCAGGGAATTCTCTGCCTGCCTTTCCCCAGTGCTCTGCAAGCTCTCCAGGGCAACATAAAATGTGGGGCTCTGTGCTTTCTTTCCTTCTGAACAAGTGTTAGTGTTTTCTGCACAAACGCGATTCTGCGAAGCAATGTGAACACTTCTCCTTCCCAGGCACAGAGAAGGTGCTAGCAGGGAATTCTTTGCCTGCCTTTCCCCAGTGCTCTGCAAGCTCTCCAGGGCAACATAAAATGTGGGGCTCTGTGCTTTCTTTCCTTCTGAACAAGTGTTAGTGTTTTCTGCACAAACGTGATTCTGCGAAGCAATGTGAACACTTCTCCTTCCCAGGCACAGAGAAGGTGCTAGCAGGGAATTCTCTGCCTGCCTTTCCCCAGTGCTCTGCAAGCTCTCCAGGGCAACATAAAATGTGGGGCTCTGTGCTTTCTTTCCTTCTGAACAAGTGTTAGTGTTTTCTGCACAAACGCGATTCTGCGAAGCAATGTGAACACTTCTCCTTCCCAGGCACAGAGAAGGAGCTAGCAGGGAATTCTCTGCCTGCCTTTCCCCAGTGCTCTGCAAGCTCTCCAGGGCAACATAAAATCTGGGGCTCTCTGCTTTCTTTCCTTCTGAACAAGTGTTAGTGTTTTCTGCACAAACGCGATTCTGCGAAGCAATGTGAACACTTCTCCTTCCCAGGCACAGAGAAGGAGCTAGCAGGGAATTCTCTGCCTGCCTTTCCCCAGTGCTCTGCAAGCTCTCCAGGGCAACATAAAATGTGGGGCTCTGTGCTTTCTTTCCTTCTGAACAAGTGTTAGTGTTTTCTGCACAAACGCGATTCTGCGAAGCAATGTGAACACTTCTCCTTCCCAGGCACAGAGAAGGTGCTAGCAGGGAATTCTCTGCCTGCCTTTCCCCAGTGCTCTGCAAGCTCTCCAGGGCAACATAAAATGTGGGGCTCTGTGCTTTCTTTCCTTCTGAACAAGTGTTAGTGTTTTCTGCACAAACGCGATTCTGCGAAGCAATATGAACACTTCTCCTTCCCAGGCACAGAGAAGGAGTTAGCAGGGAATTCTCTGCCTGCCTTTCCCCAGTGCTCTGCAAGCTCTCCAGGGCAACATAAAATGTGGGGCTCTGTGCTTTCTTTCCTTCTGAACAAGTGTTAGTGTTTTCTGCACAAACGTGATTCTGCGAAGCAATGTGAACACTTCTCCTTCCCAGGCACAGAGAAGGTGCTAGCAGGGAATTCTCTGCCTGCCTTTCCCCAGTGCTCTGCAAGCTCTCCAGGGCAACATAAAATGTGGGGCTCTGTGCTTTCTTTCCTTCTGAACAAGTGTTAGTGTTTTCTGCACAAACGTGATTCTGCGAAGCAATGTGAACACTTCTCCTTCCCAGGCACAGAGAAGGTGCTAGCAGGGAATTCTCTGCCTGCCTTTCCCCAGTGCTCTGCAAGCTCTCCAGGGCAACATAAAATCTGGGGCTCTCTGCTTTCTTTCCTTCTGAACAAGTGTTAGTGTTTTCTGCACAAACGCGATTCTGCGAAGCAATGTGAACACTTCTCCTTCCCAGGCACAGAGAAGGTGCTAGCAGGGAATTCTCTGCCTGCCTTTCCCCAGTGCTCTGCAAGCTCTCCAGGGCAACATAAAATGTGGGGCTCTGTGCTTTCTTTCCTTCTGAACAAGTGTTAGTGTTTTCTGCACAAACGCGATTCTGAGAAGCAATGTGAACACTTCTCCTTCCCAGGCACAGAGAAGGTGCTAGCAGGGAATTGTCTGCCTGCCTTTCCCCAGTGCTCTGCAAGCTCTCCAGGGCAACATAAAATGTGGGGCTCTGTGCTTTCTTTCCTTCTGAACAAGTGTTAGTGTTTTCTGCACAAACGCGATTCTGCGAAGCAATGTGAACACTTCTCCTTCCCAGGCACAGAGAAGGTGCTAGCAGGGAATTCTCTGCCTGCCTTTCCCCAGTGCTCTGCAAGCTCTCCAGGGCAACATAAAATGTGGGGCTCTGTGCTTTCTTTCTTTCTGAACAAGTGTTAGTGTTTTCTGCACAAACGCGATTCTGCGAAGCAATGTGAACACTTCTCCTTCCCAGGCACAGAGAAGGAGCTAGCAGGGAATTCTCTGCCTGCCTTTCCCCAGTGCTCTGCAAGCTCTCCAGGGCAACATAAAATGTGGGGCTCTGTGCTTTCTTTCCTTCTGAACAAGTGTTAGTGTTTTCTGCTCAAACGCGATTCTGCGAAGCAATGTGAACACTTCTCCTTCCCAGGCACAGAGAAGGTGCTAGCAGGGAATTCTCTGCCTGCCTTTCCCCAGTGCTCTGCAAGCTCTCCAGGGCAACATAAAATGTGGGGCTCTGTGCTTTCTTTCCTTCTGAACAAGTGTTAGTGTTTTCTGCACAAACGTGATTCTGCGAAGCAATGTGAACACTTCTCCTTCCCAGGCACAGAGAAGGTGCTAGCAGGGAATTCTCTGCCTGCCTTTCCCCAGTGCTCTGCAAGCTCTCCAGGGCAACATAAAATCTGGGGCTCTCTGCTTTCTTTCCTTCTGAACAAGTGTTAGTGTTTTCTGCACAAACGTGATTCTGCGAAGCAATGTGAACACTTCTCCTTCCCAGGCACAGAGAAGGTGCTAGCAGGGAATTCTCTGCCTGCCTTTCCCCAGTGCTCTGCAAGCTCTCCAAGGCAACATAAAATGTGGGGCTCTGTGCTTTCTTTCCTTCTGAACAAGATTTAGTGTTTTCTGCACAAACGCGATTGTGCGAAGCAATGTGATCACTTCTCCTTCCCAGGCACAGAGAAGGTGCTAGCAGGGAATTCTCTGCCTGCCTTTCCCCAGTGCTCTGCAAGCTCTCCAGGGCAACATAAAATGTGGGGCTCTGTGCTTTCTTTCCTTCTGAACAAGTGTTAGTGTTTTCTGCACAAACGCGATTCTGCGAAGCAATGTGAACACTTCTCCTTCCCAGGCACAGAGAAGGAGCTAGCAGGGAATTCTCTGCCTGCCTTTCCCCAGTGCTCTGCAAGCTCTCCAGGGCAACATAAAATGTGGGGCTCTGTGCTTTCTTTCCTTCTGAACAAGTGTTAGTGTTTTCTGCACAAACGTGATTCTGCGAAGCAATGTGAACACTTCTCCTTCCCAGGCACAGAGAAGGTGCTAGCAGGGAATTCTCTGCCTGCCTTTCCCCAGTGCTCTGCAAGCTCTCCAGGGCAACATAAAATGTGGGGCTCTGTGCTTTCTTTCCTTCTGAACAAGTGTTAGTGTTTTCTGCACAAACGCGATTCTGCGAAGCAATGTGAACACTTCTCCTTCCCAGGCACAGAGAAGGAGCTAGCAGGGAATTCTCTGCCTGCCTTTCCCCAGTGCTCTGCAAGCTCTCCAGGGCAACATAAAATGTGGGGCTCTGTGCTTTCTTTCCTTCTGAACAAGATTTAGTGTTTTCTGCACAAACGCGATTCTGCGAAGCAATGTGAACACTTCTCCTTCCCAGGCACAGAGAAGGTGCTAGCAGGGAATTCTCTGCCTGCCTTTCCCCAGTGCTCTGCAAGCTCTCCAGGGCAACATAAAATGTGGGGCTCTGTGCTTTCTTTCCTTCTGAACAAGTGTTAGTGTTTTCTGCACAAACGCGATTCTGCGAAGCAATGTGAACACTTCTCCTTCCCAGGCACAGAGAAGGTGCTAGCAGGGAATTCTCTGCCTGCCTTTCCCCAGTGCTCTGCAAGCTCTCCAGGGCAACATAAAATGTGGGGCTCTGTGCTTTCTTTCCTTCTGAACAAGTGTTAGTGTTTTCTGCACAAACGTGATTCTGCGAAGCAATGTGAACACTTCTCCTTCCCAGGCACAGAGAAGGTGCTAGCAGGGAATTCTCTGCCTGCCTTTCCCCAGTGCTCTGCAAGCTCTCCAGGGCAACATAAAATCTGGGGCTCTCTGCTTTCTTTCCTTCTGAACAAGTGTTAGTGTTTTCTGCACAAACGCGATTCTGCGAAGCAATGTGAACACTTCTCCTTCCCAGGCACAGAGAAGGAGCTAGCAGGGAATTCTCTGCCTGCCTTTCCCCAGTGCTCTGCAAGCTCTCCAGGGCAACATAAAATGTGGGGCTCTGTGCTTTCTTTCCTTCTGAACAAGTGTTAGTGTTTTCTGCACAAACGCGATTCTGCGAAGCAATGTGAACACTTCTCCTTCCCAGGCACAGAGAAGGTGCTAGCAGGGAATTCTCTGCCTGCCTTTCCCCAGTGCTCTGCAAGCTCTCCAGGGCAACATAAAATGTGGGGCTCTGTGCTTTCTTTCCTTCTGAACAAGTGTTAGTGTTTTCTGCACAAACGCGATTCTGCGAAGCAATGTGAACACTTCTCCTTCCCAGGCACAGAGAAGGAGCTAGCAGGGAATTCTCTGCCTGCCTTTCCCCAGTGCTCTGCAAGCTCTCCAGGGCAACATAAAATGTGGGGCTCTGTGCTTTCTTTCCTTCTGAACAAGTGTTAGTGTTTTCTGCACAAACGCGATTCTGCGAAGCAATGTGAACACTTCTCCTTCCCAGGCACAGAGAAGGTGCTAGCAGGGAATTCTCTGCCTGCCTTTCCCCAGTGCTCTGCAAGCTCTCCAGGGCAACATAAAATGTGGGGCTCTGTGCTTTCTTTCCTTCTGAACAAGTGTTAGTGTTTTCTGCACAAACGCGATTCTGCGAAGCAATGTGAACACTTCTCCTTCCCAGGCACAGAGAAGGTGCTATCAGGGAATTCTCTTCCTGCCTTTCCCCAGTGCTCTGCAAGCTCTCCAGGACAACATAAAATGTGGGGCTCTGTGCTTTCTTTCCTTCTGAACAAGTGTTAGTGTTTTCTGCACAAACGCGATTCTGCGAAGCAATGTGAACACTTCTCCTTCCCAGGCACAGAGAAGGAGCTAGCAGGGAATTCTCTGCCTGCCTTTCCCCAGTGCTCTGCAAGCTCTCCAGGGCAACATAAAATGTGGGGCTCTGTGCTTTCTTTCCTTCTGAACAAGTGTTAGTGTTTTCTGCTCAAACGCGATTCTGCGAAGCAATGTGAACACTTCTCCTTCCCAGGCACAGAGAAGGTGCTAGCAGGGAATTCTCTGCCTGCCTTTCCCCAGTGCTCTGCAAGCTCTCCAGGGCAACATAAAATGTGGGGCTCTGTGCTTTCTTTCCTTCTGAACAAGTGTTAGTGTTTTCTGCACAAACGTGATTCTGCGAAGCAATGTGAACACTTCTCCTTCCCAGGCACAGAGAAGGTGCTAGCAGGGAATTCTCTGCCTGCCTTTCCCCAGTGCTCTGCAAGCTCTCCAAGGCAACATAAAATGTGGGGCTCTGTGCTTTCTTTCCTTCTGAACAAGATTTAGTGTTTTCTGCACAAACGCGATTGTGCGAAGCAATGTGAACACTTCTCCTTCCCAGGCACAGAGAAGGTGCTAGCAGGGAATTCTCTGCCTGCCTTTCCCAGTGCTCTGCAAGCTCTCCAGGGCAACATAAAATGTGGGGCTCTGTGCTTTCTTTCCTTCTGAACAAGTGTTAGTGTTTTCTGCACAAACGCAATTCTGCGAAGCAATGTGAACACTTCTCCTTCCCAGGCACAGAGAAGGAGCTAGCAGGGAATTCTCTGCCTGCCTTTCCCCAGTGCTCTGCAAGCTCTCCAGGGCAACATAAAATGTGGGGCTCTGTGCTTTCTTTCCTTCTGAACAAGTGTTAGTGTTTTCTGCACAAACGTGATTCTGCGAAGCAATGTGAACACTTCTCCTTCCCAGGCACAGAGAAGGTGCTAGCAGGGAATTCTCTGCCTGCCTTTCCCCAGTGCTCTGCAAGCTCTCCAGGGCAACATAAAATGTGGGGCTCTGTGCTTTCTTTCCTTCTGAACAAGTGTTAGTGTTTTCTGCACAAACGCGATTCTGCGAAGCAATGTGAACACTTCTCCTTCCCAGGCACAGAGAAGGAGCTAGCAGGGAATTCTCTGCCTGCCTTTCCCCAGTGCTCTGCAAGCTCTCCAGGGCAACATAAAATGTGGGGCTCTGTGCTTTCTTTCCTTCTGAACAAGATTTAGTGTTTTCTGCACAAACGCGATTCTGCGAAGCAATGTGAACACTTCTCCTTCCAGGCACAGAGAAGGTGCTAGCAGGGAATTCTCTGCCTGCCTTTCCCCAGTGCTCTGCAAGCTCTCCAGGGCAACATAAAATGTGGGGCTCTGTGCTTTCTTTCCTTCTGAACAAGTGTTAGTGTTTTCTGCACAAACGCGATTCTGCGAAGCAATGTGAACACTTCTCCTTCCCAGGCACAGAGAAGGTGCTAGCAGGGAATTCTCTGCCTGCCTTTCCCCAGTGCTCTGCAAGCTCTCCAGGGCAACATAAAATGTGGGGCTCTGTGCTTTCTTTCCTTCTGAACAAGTGTTAGTGTTTTCTGCACAAACGCGATTCTGCGAAGCAATGTGAACACTTCTCCTTCCCAGGCACAGAGAAGGTGCTAGCAGGGAATTCTCTGCCTGCCTTTCCCCAGTGCTCTGCAAGCTCTCCAGGGCAACATAAAATCTGGGGCTCTCTGCTTTCTTTCCTTCTGAACAAGTGTTAGTGTTTTCTGCACAAACGCGATTCTGCGAAGCAATGTGAACACTTCTCCTTCCCAGGCACAGAGAAGGAGCTAGCAGGGAATTCTCTGCCTGCCTTTCCCCAGTGCTCTGCAAGCTCTCCAGGGCAACATAAAATGTGGGGCTCTGTGCTTTCTTTCCTTCTGAACAAGTGTTAGTGTTTTCTGCACAAACGCGATTCTGCGAAGCAATGTGAACACTTCTCCTTCCCAGGCACAGAGAAGGTGCTAGCAGGGAATTCTCTGCCTGCCTTTCCCCAGTGCTCTGCAAGCTCTCCAGGGCAACATAAAATGTGGGGCTCTGTGCTTTCTTTCCTTCTGAACAAGTGTTAGTGTTTTCTGCACAAACGCGATTCTGCGAAGCAATGTGAACACTTCTCCTTCCCAGGCACAGAGAAGGAGCTAGCAGGGAATTCTCTGCCTGCCTTTCCCCAGTGCTCTGCAAGCTCTCCAGGGCAACATAAAATGTGGGGCTCTGTGCTTTCTTTCCTTCTGAACAAGTGTTAGTGTTTTCTGCTCAAACGCGATTCTGCGAAGCAATGTGAACACTTCTCCTTCCCAGGCACAGAGAAGGTGCTAGCAGGGAATTCTCTGCCTGCCTTTCCCCAGTGCTCTGCAAGCTCTCCAGGGCAACATAAAATGTGGGGCTCTGTGCTTTCTTTCCTTCTGAACAAGTGTTAGTGTTTTCTGCACAAACGTGATTCTGCGAAGCAATGTGAACACTTCTCCTTCCCAGGCACAGAGAAGGTGCTAGCAGGGAATTCTCTGCCTGCCTTTCCCCAGTGCTCTGCAAGCTCTCCAAGGCAACATAAAATGTGGGGCTCTGTGCTTTCTTTCCTTCTGAACAAGATTTAGTGTTTTCTGCACAAACGCGATTGTGCGAAGCAATGTGAACACTTCTCCTTCCCAGGCACAGAGAAGGTGCTAGCAGGGAATTCTCTGCCTGCCTTTCCCCAGTGCTCTGCAAGCTCTCCAGGGCAACATAAAATGTGGGGCTCTGTGCTTTCTTTCCTTCTGAACAAGTGTTAGTGTTTTCTGCACAAACGCAATTCTGCGAAGCAATGTGAACACTTCTCCTTCCCAGGCACAGAGAAGGAGCTAGCAGGGAATTCTCTGCCTGCCTTTCCCCAGTGCTCTGCAAGCTCTCCAGGGCAACATAAAATGTGGGGCTCTGTGCTTTCTTTCCTTCTGAACAAGTGTTAGTGTTTTCTGCACAAACGTGATTCTGCGAAGCAATGTGAACACTTCTCCTTCCCAGGCACAGAGAAGGTGCTAGCAGGGAATTCTCTGCCTGCCTTTCCCCAGTGCTCTGCAAGCTCTCCAGGGCAACATAAAATGTGGGGCTCTGTGCTTTCTTTCCTTCTGAACAAGTGTTAGTGTTTTCTGCACAAACGCGATTCTGCGAAGCAATGTGAACACTTCTCCTTCCCAGGCACAGAGAAGGAGCTAGCAGGGAATTCTCTGCCTGCCTTTCCCCAGTGCTCTGCAAGCTCTCCAGGGCAACATAAAATGTGGGGCTCTGTGCTTTCTTTCCTTCTGAACAAGATTTAGTGTTTTCTGCACAAACGCGATTCTGCGAAGCAATGTGAACACTTCTCCTTCCCAGGCACAGAGAAGGTGCTAGCAGGGAATTCTCTGCCTGCCTTTCCCCAGTGCTCTGCAAGCTCTCCAGGGCAACATAAAATGTGGGGCTCTGTGCTTTCTTTCCTTCTGAACAAGTGTTAGTGTTTTCTGCACAAACGCGATTCTGCGAAGCAATGTGAACACTTCTCCTTCCCAGGCACAGAGAAGGTGCTAGCAGGGAATTCTCTGCCTGCCTTTCCCCAGTGCTCTGCAAGCTCTCCAGGGCAACATAAAATGTGGGGCTCTGTGCTTTCTTTCCTTCTGAACAAGTGTTAGTGTTTTCTGCACAAACGCGATTCTGCGAAGCAATGTGAACACTTCTCCTTCCCAGGCACAGAGAAGGTGCTAGCAGGGAATTCTCTGCCTGCCTTTCCCCAGTGCTCTGCAAGCTCTCCAGGGCAACATAAAATCTGGGGCTCTCTGCTTTCTTTCCTTCTGAACAAGTGTTAGTGTTTTCTGCACAAACGCGATTCTGCGAAGCAATGTGAACACTTCTCCTTCCCAGGCACAGAGAAGGAGCTAGCAGGGAATTCTCTGCCTGCCTTTCCCCAGTGCTCTGCAAGCTCTCCAGGGCAACATAAAATGTGGGGCTCTGTGCTTTCTTTCCTTCTGAACAAGTGTTAGTGTTTTCTGCACAAACGCGATTCTGCGAAGCAATGTGAACACTTCTCCTTCCCAGGCACAGAGAAGGTGCTAGCAGGGAATTCTCTGCCTGCCTTTCCCCAGTGCTCTGCAAGCTCTCCAGGGCAACATAAAATGTGGGGCTCTGTGCTTTCTTTCCTTCTGAACAAGTGTTAGTGTTTTCTGCACAAACGTGATTCTGCGAAGCAATGTGAACACTTCTCCTTCCCAGGCACAGAGAAGGAGCTAGCAGGGAATTCTCTGCCTGCCTTTCCCCAGTGCTCTGCAAGCTCTCCAGGGCAACATAAAATGTGGGGCTCTGTGCTTTCTTTCCTTCTGAACAAGTGTTAGTGTTTTCTGCACAAACGCGATTCTGCGAAGCAATGTGAACACTTCTCCTTCCCAGGCACAGAGAAGGTGCTAGCAGGGAATTCTCTGCCTGCCTTTCCCCAGTGCTCTGCAAGCTCTCCAGGGCAACATAAAATCTGGGGCTCTGTGCTTTCTTTCCTTCTGAACAAGTGTTAGTGTTTTCTGCACAAACGCGATTCTGCGAAGCAATGTGAACACTTCTCCTTCCCAGGCACAGAGAAGGTGCTAGCAGGGAATTCTCTGCCTGCCTTTCCCCAGTGCTCTGCAAGCTCTCCAGGGCAACATAAAATGTGGGGCTCTGTGCTTTCTTTCCTTCTGAACAAGTGTTAGTGTTTTCTGCACAAACGTGATTCTGCGAAGCAATGTGAACACTTCTCCTTCCCAGGCACAGAGAAGGTGCTAGCAGGGAATTCTCTGCCTGCCTTTCCCCAGTGCTCTGCAAGCTCTCCAGGGCAACATAAAATGTGGGGCTCTGTGCTTTCTTTCCTTCTGAACAAGTGTTAGTGTTTTCTGCACAAACGCGATTCTGCGAAGCAATGTGAACACTTCTCCTTCCCAGGCACAGAGAAGGAGCTAGCAGGGAATTCTCTGCCTGCCTTTCCCCAGTGCTCTGCAAGCTCTCCAAGGCAACATAAAATGTGGGGCTCTGTGCTTTCTTTCCTTCTGAACAAGATTTAGTGTTTTCTGCACAAACGCGATTCTGCGAAGCAATGTGAACACTTCTCCTTCCCAGGCACAGAGAAGGTGCTAGCAGGGAATTCTCTGCCTGCCTTTCCCCAGTGCTCTGCAAGCTCTCCAGGGCAACATAAAATGTGGGGCTCTGTGCTTTCTTTCCTTCTGAACAAGTGTTAGTGTTTTCTGCACAAACGTGATTCTGCGAAGCAATGTGAACACTTCTCCTTCCCAGGCACAGAGAAGGTGCTAGCAGGGAATTCTCTGCCTGCCTTTCCCCAGTGCTCTGCAAGCTCTCCAGGGCAACATAAAATGTGGGGCTCTGTGCTTTCTTTCCTTCTGAACAAGTGTTAGTGTTTTCTGCACAAACGCGATTCTGCGAAGCAATGTGAACACTTCTCCTTCCCAGGCACAGAGAAGGTGCTAGCAGGGAATTCTCTGCCTGCCTTTCCCCAGTGCTCTGCAAGCTCTCCAGGGCAACATAAAATGTGGGGCTCTGTGCTTTCTTTCCTTCTGAACAAGTGTTAGTGTTTTCTGCACAAACGTGATTCTGCGAAGCAATGTGAACACTTCTCCTTCCCAGGCACAGAGAAGGTGCTAGCAGGGAATTCTCTGCCTGCCTTTCCCCAGTGCTCTGCAAGCTCTCCAGGGCAACATAAAATGTGGGGCTCTGTGCTTTCTTTCCTTCTGAACAAGATTTAGTGTTTTCTGCACAAACGCGATTGTGCGAAGCAATGTGAACACTTCTCCTTCCCAGGCACAGAGAAGGTGCTAGCAGGGAATTCTCTGCCTGCCTTTCCCCAGTGCTCTGCAAGCTCTCCAGGGCAACATAAAATGTGGGGCTCTGTGCTTTCTTTCCTTCTGAACAAGTGTTAGTGTTTTCTGCACAAACGCGATTCTGCGAAGCAATGTGAACACTTCTCCTTCCCAGGCACAGAGAAGGTGCTAGCAGGGAATTCTCTGCCTGCCTTTCCCCAGTGCTCTGCAAGCTCTCCAGGGCAACATAAAATCTGGGGCTCTCTGCTTTCTTTCCTTCTGAACAAGTGTTAGTGTTTTCTGCACAAACGCGATTCTGCGAAGCAATGTGAACACTTCTCCTTCCCAGGCACAGAGAAGGTGCTAGCAGGGAATTCTCTGCCTGCCTTTCCCCAGTGCTCTGCAAGCTCTCCAGGGCAACATAAAATCTGGGGCTCTCTGCTTTCTTTCCTTCTGAACAAGTGTTAGTGTTTTCTGCACAAACGCGATTCTGCGAAGCAATGTGAACACTTCTCCTTCCCAGGCACAGAGAAGGAGCTAGCAGGGAATTCTCTGCCTGCCTTTCCCCAGTGCTCTGCAAGCTCTCCAGGGCAACATAAAATGTGGGGCTCTGTGCTTTCTTTCCTTCTGAACAAGTGTTACTGTTTTCTGCACAAACGCGATTCTGCGAAGCAATGTGAACACTTCTCCTTCCCAGGCACAGAGAAGGTGCTAGCAGGGAATTCTCTGCCTGCCTTTCCCCAGTGCTCTGCAAGCTCTCCAGGGCAACATAAAATGTGGGGCTCTGTGCTTTCTTTCGTTCTGAACAAGATTTAGTGTTTTCTGCACAAACGTGATTCTGCGAAGCAATGTGAACACTTCTCCTTCCCAGGCACAGAGAAGGTGCTAGCAGGGAATTCTCTGCCTGCCTTTCCCCAGTGCTCTGCAAGCTCTCCAGGGCAACATAAAATGTGGGGCTCTGTGCTTTCTTTCCTTCTGAACAAGTGTTAGTGTTTTCTGCACAAACGTGATTCTGCGAAGCAATGTGAACACTTCTCCTTCCCAGGCACAGAGAAGGTGCTAGCAGGGAATTCTCTGCCTGCCTTTCCCCAGTGCTCTGCAAGCTCTCCAAGGCAACATAAAATGTGGGGCTCTGTGCTTTCTTTCCTTCTGAACAAGATTTAGTGTTTTCTGCACAAACGCGATTGTGCGAAGCAATGTGATCACTTCTCCTTCCCAGGCACAGAGAAGGTGCTAGCAGGGAATTCTCTGCCTGCCTTTCCCCAGTGCTCTGCAAGCTCTCCAGGGCAACATAAAATGTGGGGCTCTGTGCTTTCTTTCCTTCTGAACAAGTGTTAGTGTTTTCTGCACAAACGCGATTCTGCGAAGCAATGTGAACACTTCTCCTTCCCAGGCACAGAGAAGGAGCTAGCAGGGAATTCTCTGCCTGCCTTTCCCCAGTGCTCTGCAAGCTCTCCAGGGCAACATAAAATGTGGGGCTCTGTGCTTTCTTTCCTTCTGAACAAGTGTTAGTGTTTTCTGCACAAACGTGATTCTGCGAAGCAATGTGAACACTTCTCCTTCCCAGGCACAGAGAAGGTGCTAGCAGGGAATTCTCTGCCTGCCTTTCCCCAGTGCTCTGCAAGCTCTCCAGGGCAACATAAAATGTGGGGCTCTGTGCTTTCTTTCCTTCTGAACAAGTGTTAGTGTTTTCTGCACAAACGCGATTCTGCGAAGCAATGTGAACACTTCTCCTTCCCAGGCACAGAGAAGGAGCTAGCAGGGAATTCTCTGCCTGCCTTTCCCCAGTGCTCTGCAAGCTCTCCAGGGCAACATAAAATGTGGGGCTCTGTGCTTTCTTTCCTTCTGAACAAGATTTAGTGTTTTCTGCACAAACGCGATTCTGCGAAGCAATGTGAACACTTCTCCTTCCCAGGCACAGAGAAGGTGCTAGCAGGGAATTCTCTGCCTGCCTTTCCCCAGTGCTCTGCAAGCTCTCCAGGGCAACATAAAATGTGGGGCTCTGTGCTTTCTTTCCTTCTGAACAAGTGTTAGTGTTTTCTGCACAAACGCGATTCTGCGAAGCAATGTGAACACTTCTCCTTCCCAGGCACAGAGAAGGAGCTAGCAGGGAATTCTCTGCCTGCCTTTCCCCAGTGCTCTGCAAGCTCTCCAGGGCAACATAAAATGTGGGGCTCTGTGCTTTCTTTCGTTCTGAACAAGTGTTAGTGTTTTCTGCACAAACGTGATTCTGCGAAGCAATGTGAACACTTCTCCTTCCCAGGCACAGAGAAGGTGCTAGCAGGGAATTCTCTGCCTGCCTTTCCCCAGTGCTCTGCAAGCTCTCCAGGGCAACATAAAATGTGGGGCTCTGTGCTTTCTTTCCTTCTGAACAAGTGTTAGTGTTTTCTGCACAAACGTGATTCTGCGAAGCAATGTGAACACTTCTCCTTCCCAGGCACAGAGAAGGTGCTAGCAGGGAATTCTCTGCCTGCCTTTCCCCAGTGCTCTGCAAGCTCTCCAAGGCAACATAAAATGTGGGGCTCTGTGCTTTCTTTCCTTCTGAACAAGATTTAGTGTTTTCTGCACAAACGCGATTGTGCGAAGCAATGTGATCACTTCTCCTTCCCAGGCACAGAGAAGGTGCTAGCAGGGAATTCTCTGCCTGCCTTTCCCCAGTGCTCTGCAAGCTCTCCAGGGCAACATAAAATGTGGGGCTCTGTGCTTTCTTTCGTTCTGAACAAGTGTTAGTGTTTTCTGCACAAACGCGATTCTGCGAAGCAATGTGAACACTTCTCCTTCCCAGGCACAGAGAAGGAGCTAGCAGGGAATTCTCTGCCTGCCTTTCCCCAGTGCTCTGCAAGCTCTCCAGGGCAACATAAAATGTGGGGCTCTGTGCTTTCTTTCCTTCTGAACAAGTGTTAGTGTTTTCTGCACAAACGTGATTCTGCGAAGCAATGTGAACACTTCTCCTTCCCAGGCACAGAGAAGGTGCTAGCAGGGAATTCTCTGCCTGCCTTTCCCCAGTGCTCTGCAAGCTCTCCAGGGCAACATAAAATGTGGGGCTCTGTGCTTTCTTTCCTTCTGAACAAGTGTTAGTGTTTTCTGCACAAACGCAATTCTGCGAAGCAATGTGAACACTTCTCCTTCCCAGGCACAGAGAAGGAGCTAGCAGGGAATTCTCTGCCTGCCTTTCCCCAGTGCTCTGCAAGCTCTCCAGGGCAACATAAAATGTGGGGCTCTGTGCTTTCTTTCCTTCTGAACAAGATTTAGTGTTTTCTGCACAAACGCGATTCTGCGAAGCAATGTGAACACTTCTCCTTCCCAGGCACAGAGAAGGTGCTAGCAGGGAATTCTCTGCCTGCCTTTCCCCAGTGCTCTGCAAGCTCTCCAGGGCAACATAAAATGTGGGGCTCTGTGCTTTCTTTCCTT
>JASWHU010000657.1:0-36932 GCA_030819815.1 Strix occidentalis
GGGAAGCACAAGTGTTCACATTGCTTCGCAGAATCGCGTTTGTGCAGAAAACACTAACACTTGTTCAGAAGGAAAGAAAGCACAGAGCCCCACATTTTATGTTGCCCTGGAGAGCTTGCAGAGCACTGGGGAAAGGCAGGCAGAGAATTCCCTGCTAGCACCTTCTCTGTGCCTGGGAAGCACAAGTGTTCACATTGCTTCGCAGAATCGCGTTTGTGCAGAAAACACTAACACTTGTTCAGAAGGAAAGAAAGCACAGAGCCCCAGATTTTATGTTGCCCTGGAGAGCTTGCAGAGCACTGGGGAAAGGCAGGCAGAGAATTCCCTGCTAGCACCTTCTCTGTGCCTGGGAAGCACAAGTGTTCACATTGCTTCGCAGAATCGCGTTTGTGCAGAAAACACTAACACTTGTTCAGAAGGAAAGAAAGCACAGAGCCCCACATTTTATGTTGCCCTGGAGAGCTTGCAGAGCACTGGGGAAAGGCAGGCAGAGAATTCCCTGCTAGCACCTTCTCTGTGCCTGGGAAGCACAAGTGTTCACATTGCTTCGCAGAATCGCGTTTGTGCAGAAAACACTAACACTTGTTCAGAAGGAAAGAAAGCACAGAGCCCCACATTTTATGTTGCCCTGGAGAGCTTGCAGAGCACTGGGGAAAGGCAGGCAGAGAATTCCCTGCTAGCACCTTCTCTGTGCCTGGGAAGCACAAGTGTTCACATTGCTTCGCAGAATCGCGTTTGTGCAGAAAACACTAACACTTGTTCAGAAGGAAAGAAAGCACAGAGCCCCACATTTTATGTTGCCCTGGAGAGCTTGCAGAGCACTGGGGAAAAGCAGGCAGAGAATTCCCTGCTAGCACCTTCTCTGTGCCTGGGAAGCACAAGTGTTCCCATTGCTTCGCAGAATCGCGTTTGTGCAGAAAACACTAACACTTGTTCAGAAGGAAAGAAAGCACAGAGCCCCACATTTTATGTTGCCCTGGAGAGCTTGCAGAGCACTGGGGAAAGGCAGGCAGAGAATTCCCTGCTAGCACCTTCTCTGTGCCTGGGAAGCACAAGTGTTCACATTGCTTCGCAGAATCGTGTTTGTGCAGAAAACACTAACACTTGTTCAGAAGGAAAGAAAGCACAGAGCCCCAGATTTTATGTTGCCCTGGAGAGCTTGCAGAGCACTGGGGAAAGGCAGGCAGAGAATTCCCTGCTAGCACCTTCTCTGTGCCTGGGAAGCACAAGTGTTCACATTGCTTCGCAGAATGGCGTTTGTGCAGAAAACACTAACACTTGTTCAGAAGGAAAGAAAGCACAGAGCCCCACATTTTATGTTGCCCTGGAGAGCTTGCAGAGCACTGGGGAAAAGCAGGCAGAGAATTCCCTGCTAGCACCTTCTCTGTGCCTGGGAAGCACAAGTGTTCACATTGCTTCGCAGAATCGCGTTTGTGCAGAAAACACTAACACTTGTTCAGAAGGAAAGAAAGCACAGAGCCCCAGATTTTATGTTGCCCTGGAGAGCTTGCAGAGCACTGGGGAAAGGCAGGCAGAGAATTCACTGCTAGCACCTTCTCTGTGCCTGGGAAGCACAAGTGTTCACATTGCTTCGCAGAATCGCGTTTGTGCAGAAAACACTAACACTTGTTCAGAAGGAAAGAAAGCACAGAGCCCCACATTTTATGTTGCCCTGGAGAGCTTGCAGAGCACTGGGGAAAAGCAGGCAGAGAATTCCCTGCTAGCACCTTCTCTGTGCCTGGGAAGCACAAGTGTTCACATTGCTTCGCAGAATCGTGTTTGTGCAGAAAACACTAACACTTGTTCAGAAGGAAAGAAAGCACAGAGCCCCAGATTTTATGTTGCCCTGGAGAGCTTGCAGAGCACTGGGGAAAGGCAGGCAGAGAATTCCCTGCTAGCACCTTCTCTGTGCCTGGGAAGCAGAAGTGTTCCCATTGCTTCGCAGAATCGCGTTTGTGCAGAAAACACTAACACTTGTCCAGAAGGAAAGAAAGCACAGAGCCCCACATTTTATGTTGCCCTGGAGAGCTTGCAGAGCACTGGGGAAAGGCAGGCAGAGAATTCCCTGCTAGCACCTTCTCTGTGCCTGGGAAGGAGAAGTGTTCACATTGCTTCGCAGAATCGCGTTTGTGCAGAAAACACTAACACTTGTTCAGAAGGAAAGAAAGCACAGAGCCCCACATTTTATGTTGCCCTGGAGAGCTTGCAGAGCACTGGGGAAAAGCAGGCAGAGAATTCCCTGCTAGCACCTTCTCTGTGCCTGGGAAGCACAAGTGTTCCCATTGCTTCGCAGAATTGCGTTTGTGCAGAAAACACTAACACTTGTTCAGAAGGAAAGAAAGCACAGAGCCCCACATTTTATGTTGCCCTGGAGAGCTTGCAGAGCACTGGGGAAAGGCAGGCAGAGAATTCCCTGCTAGCACCTTCTCTGTGCCTGGGAAGCAGAAGTGTTCACATTGCTTCGCAGAATCGCGTTTGTGCAGAAAACACTAACACTTGTTCAGAAGGAAAGAAAGCACAGAGCCCCACATTTTATGTTGCCCTGGAGAGCTTGCAGAGCACTGGGGAAAGGCAGGCAGAGAATTCCCTGCTAGCACCTTCTCTGTGCCTGGGAAGCACAAGTGTTCACATTGCTTCGCAGAATCGTGTTTGTGCAGAAAACACTAACACTTGTTCAGAAGGAAAGAAAGCACAGAGCCCCAGATTTTATGTTGCCCTGGAGAGCTTGCAGAGCACTGGGGAAAGGCAGGCAGAGAATTCCCTGCTAGCACCTTCTCTGTGCCTGGGAAGCACAAGTGTTCACATTGCTTCGCAGAATCGCGTTTGTGCAGAAAATACTAACACTTGTTCAGAAGGAAAGAAAGCACAGAGCCCCAGATTTTATGTTGCCCTGGAGAGCTTGCAGAGCACTGGGGAAAAGCAGGCAGAGAATTCCCTGCTAGCACCTTCTCTGTGCCTGGGAAGCACAAGTGTTCCCATTGCTTCGCAGAATCGCGTTTGTGCAGAAAACACTAACACTTGTTCAGAAGGAAAGAAAGCACAGAGCCCCAGATTTTATGTTGCCCTGGAGAGCTTGCAGAGCACTGGGGAAAGGCAGGCAGAGAATTCCCTGCTAGCACCTTCTCTGTGCCTGGGAAGCACAAGTGTTCACATTGCTTCGCAGAATCGCGTTTGTGCAGAAAACACTAACACTTGTTCAGAAGGAAAGAAAGCACAGAGCCCCACATTTTATGTTGCCCTGGAGAGCTTGCAGAGCACTGGGGAAAGGCAGGCAGAGAATTCCCTGCTAGCACCTTCTCTGTGCCTGGGAAGCACAAGTGTTCCCATTGCTTCGCAGAATCGCGTTTGTGCAGAAAACACTAACACTTGTTCAGAAGGAAAGAAAGCACAGAGCCCCACATTTTATGTTGCCCTGGAGAGCTTGCAGAGCACTGGGGAAAGGCAGGCAGAGAATTCCCTGCTAGCACCTTCTCTGTGCCTGGGAAGCACAAGTGTTCACATTGCTTCGCAGAATCGCGTTTGTGCAGAAAACACTAACACTTGTTCAGAAGGAAAGAAAGCACAGAGCCCCACATTTTATGTTGCCCTGGAGAGCTTGCAGAGCACTGGGGAAAAGCAGGCAGGGAATTCCCTGCTAGCACCTTCTCTGTGCCTGGGAAGCACAAGTGTTCACATTGCTTCGCAGAATCGTGTTTGTGCAGAAAACACTAACACTTGTTCAGAAGGAAAGAAAGCACAGAGCCCCAGATTTTATGTTGCCCTGGAGAGCTTGCAGAGCACTGGGGAAAGGCAGGCAGAGAATTCCCTGCTAGCACCTTCTCTGTG
The DNA here is from genome assembly GCA_030819815.1 of Strix occidentalis. Taxonomy (NCBI): domain Eukaryota; kingdom Metazoa; phylum Chordata; class Aves; order Strigiformes; family Strigidae; genus Strix; species Strix occidentalis. The sequence continues at coordinate 3,826 of JASWHU010000657.1, forward strand.
CCTGGGAAGGAGAAGTGTTCACATTGCTTCGCAGAATCGCGTTTGTGCAGAAAACACTAACACTTGTTCAGAAGGAAAGAAAGCACAGAGCCCCACATTTTATGTTGCCCTGGAGAGCTTGCAGAGCACTGGGGAAAAGCAGGCAGAGAATTCCCTGCTAGCACCTTCTCTGTGCCTGGGAAGCACAAGTGTTCCCATTGCTTCGCAGAATCGCGTTTGTGCAGAAAACACTAACACTTGTTCAGAAGGAAAGAAAGCACAGAGCCCCACATTTTATGTTGCCCTGGAGAGCTTGCAGAGCACTGGGGAAAGGCAGGCAGAGAATTCCCTGCTAGCACCTTCTCTGTGCCTGGGAAGCACAAGTGTTCCCATTGCTTCGCAGAATCGCGTTTGTGCAGAAAACACTAACACTTGTTCAGAAGGAAAGAAAGCACAGAGCCCCAGATTTTATGTTGCCCTGGAGAGCTTGCAGAGCACTGGGGAAAGGCAGGCAGAGAATTCCCTGCTAGCACCTTCTCTGTGCCTGGGAAGCACAAGTGTTCCCATTGCTTCGCAGAATCGCGTTTGTGCAGAAAACACTAACACTTGTTCAGAAGGAAAGAAAGCACAGAGCCCCACATTTTATGTTGCCCTGGAGAGCTTGCAGAGCACTGGGGAAAGGCAGGCAGAGAATTCCCTGCTAGCACCTTCTCTGTGCCTGGGAAGCACAAGTGTTCACATTGCTTCGCAGAATCGCGTTTGTGCAGAAAACACTAACACTTGTTCAGAAGGAAAGAAAGCACAGAGCCCCACATTTTATGTTGCCCTGGAGAGCTTGCAGAGCACTGGGGAAAGGCAGGCAGAGAATTCCCTGCTAGCACCTTCTCTGTGCCTGGGAAGCACAAGTGTTCACATTGCTTCGCAGAATCGCGTTTGTGCAGAAAACACTAACACTTGTTCAGAAGGAAAGAAAGCACAGAGCCCCACATTTTATGTTGCCCTGGAGAGCTTGCAGAGCACTGGGGAAAGGCAGGCAGAGAATTCCCTGCTAGCACCTTCTCTGTGCCTGGGAAGCACAAGTGTTCACATTGCTTCGCAGAATCGCGTTTGTGCAGAAAACACTAACACTTGTTCAGAAGGAAAGAAAGCACAGAGCCCCAGATTTTATGTTGCCCTGGAGAGCTTGCAGAGCACTGGGGAAAAGCAGGCAGAGAATTCCCTGCTAGCACCTTCTCTGTGCCTGGGAAGCACAAGTGTTCACATTGCTTCGCAGAATCGCGTTTGTGCAGAAAACACTAACACTTGTTCAGAAGGAAAGAAAGCACAGAGCCCCACATTTTATGTTGCCCTGGAGAGCTTGCAGAGCACTGGGGAAAGGCAGGCAGAGAATTCCCTGCTAGCACCTTCTCTGTGCCTGGGAAGCACAAGTGTTCACATTGCTTCGCAGAATCGCGTTTGTGCAGAAAACACTAACACTTGTTCAGAAGGAAAGAAAGCACAGAGCCCCACATTTTATGTTGCCCTGGAGAGCTTGCAGAGCACTGGGGAAAGGCAGGCAGAGAATTCCCTGCTAGCACCTTCTCTGTGCCTGGGAAGGAGAAGTGTTCACATTGCTTCGCAGAATCGCGTTTGTGCAGAAAACACTAACACTTGTTCAGAAGGAAAGAAAGCACAGAGCCCCACATTTTATGTTGCCCTGGAGAGCTTGCAGAGCACTGGGGAAAAGCAGGCAGAGAATTCCCTGCTAGCACCTTCTCTGTGCCTGGGAAGCACAAGTGTTCCCATTGCTTCGCAGAATCGCGTTTGTGCAGAAAACACTAACACTTGTTCAGAAGGAAAGAAAGCACAGAGCCCCACATTTTATGTTGCCCTGGAGAGCTTGCAGAGCACTGGGGAAAGGCAGGCAGAGAATTCCCTGCTAGCACCTTCTCTGTGCCTGGGAAGCACAAGTGTTCACATTGCTTCGCAGAATCGTGTTTGTGCAGAAAACACTAACACTTGTTCAGAAGGAAAGAAAGCACAGAGCCCCAGATTTTATGTTGCCCTGGAGAGCTTGCAGAGCACTGGGGAAAGGCAGGCAGAGAATTCCCTGCTAGCACCTTCTCTGTGCCTGGGAAGCACAAGTGTTCACATTGCTTCGCAGAATGGCGTTTGTGCAGAAAACACTAACACTTGTTCAGAAGGAAAGAAAGCACAGAGCCCCACATTTTATGTTGCCCTGGAGAGCTTGCAGAGCACTGGGGAAAAGCAGGCAGAGAATTCCCTGCTAGCACCTTCTCTGTGCCTGGGAAGCACAAGTGTTCACATTGCTTCGCAGAATCGCGTTTGTGCAGAAAACACTAACACTTGTTCAGAAGGAAAGAAAGCACAGAGCCCCAGATTTTATGTTGCCCTGGAGAGCTTGCAGAGCACTGGGGAAAGGCAGGCAGAGAATTCACTGCTAGCACCTTCTCTGTGCCTGGGAAGCACAAGTGTTCACATTGCTTCGCAGAATCGCGTTTGTGCAGAAAACACTAACACTTGTTCAGAAGGAAAGAAAGCACAGAGCCCCACATTTTATGTTGCCCTGGAGAGCTTGCAGAGCACTGGGGAAAAGCAGGCAGAGAATTCCCTGCTAGCACCTTCTCTGTGCCTGGGAAGCACAAGTGTTCACATTGCTTCGCAGAATCGTGTTTGTGCAGAAAACACTAACACTTGTTCAGAAGGAAAGAAAGCACAGAGCCCCAGATTTTATGTTGCCCTGGAGAGCTTGCAGAGCACTGGGGAAAGGCAGGCAGAGAATTCCCTGCTAGCACCTTCTCTGTGCCTGGGAAGCAGAAGTGTTCCCATTGCTTCGCAGAATCGCGTTTGTGCAGAAAACACTAACACTTGTTCAGAAGGAAAGAAAGCACAGAGCCCCACATTTTATGTTGCCCTGGAGAGCTTGCAGAGCACTGGGGAAAGGCAGGCAGAGAATTCCCTGCTAGCACCTTCTCTGTGCCTGGGAAGGAGAAGTGTTCACATTGCTTCGCAGAATCGCGTTTGTGCAGAAAACACTAACACTTGTTCAGAAGGAAAGAAAGCACAGAGCCCCACATTTTATGTTGCCCTGGAGAGCTTGCAGAGCACTGGGGAAAAGCAGGCAGAGAATTCCCTGCTAGCACCTTCTCTGTGCCTGGGAAGCACAAGTGTTCCCATTGCTTCGCAGAATTGCGTTTGTGCAGAAAACACTAACACTTGTTCAGAAGGAAAGAAAGCACAGAGCCCCACATTTTATGTTGCCCTGGAGAGCTTGCAGAGCACTGGGGAAAGGCAGGCAGAGAATTCCCTGCTAGCACCTTCTCTGTGCCTGGGAAGCAGAAGTGTTCACATTGCTTCGCAGAATCGCGTTTGTGCAGAAAACACTAACACTTGTTCAGAAGGAAAGAAAGCACAGAGCCCCACATTTTATGTTGCCCTGGAGAGCTTGCAGAGCACTGGGGAAAGGCAGGCAGAGAATTCCCTGCTAGCACCTTCTCTGTGCCTGGGAAGCACAAGTGTTCACATTGCTTCGCAGAATCGTGTTTGTGCAGAAAACACTAACACTTGTTCAGAAGGAAAGAAAGCACAGAGCCCCAGATTTTATGTTGCCCTGGAGAGCTTGCAGAGCACTGGGGAAAGGCAGGCAGAGAATTCCCTGCTAGCACCTTCTCTGTGCCTGGGAAGCACAAGTGTTCACATTGCTTCGCAGAATCGCGTTTGTGCAGAAAATACTAACACTTGTTCAGAAGGAAAGAAAGCACAGAGCCCCAGATTTTATGTTGCCCTGGAGAGCTTGCAGAGCACTGGGGAAAAGCAGGCAGAGAATTCCCTGCTAGCACCTTCTCTGTGCCTGGGAAGCACAAGTGTTCCCATTGCTTCGCAGAATCGCGTTTGTGCAGAAAACACTAACACTTGTTCAGAAGGAAAGAAAGCACAGAGCCCCAGATTTTATGTTGCCCTGGAGAGCTTGCAGAGCACTGGGGAAAGGCAGGCAGAGAATTCCCTGCTAGCACCTTCTCTGTGCCTGGGAAGCACAAGTGTTCACATTGCTTCGCAGAATCGCGTTTGTGCAGAAAACACTAACACTTGTTCAGAAGGAAAGAAAGCACAGAGCCCCAGATTTTATGTTGCCCTGGAGAGCTTGCAGAGCACTGGGGAAAGGCAGGCAGAGAATTCCCTGCTAGCACCTTCTCTGTGCCTGGGAAGCACAAGTGTTCACATTGCTTCGCAGAATCGCGTTTGTGCAGAAAACACTAACACTTGTTCAGAAGGAAAGAAAGCACAGAGCCCCACATTTTATGTTGCCCTGGAGAGCTTGCAGAGCACTGGGGAAAAGCAGGCAGAGAATTCCCTGCTAGCACCTTCTCTGTGCCTGGGAAGCACAAGTGTTCACATTGCTTCGCAGAATGGTGTTTGTGCAGAAAACACTAACACTTGTTCAGAAGGAAAGAAAGCACAGAGCCCCACATTTTATGTTGCCCTGGAGAGCTTGCAGAGCACTGGGGAAAGGCAGGCAGAGAATTCCCTGCTAGCACCTTCTCTGTGCCTGGGAAGCAGAAGTGTTCACATTGCTTCGCAGAATCGCGTTTGTGCAGAAAACACTAACACTTGTTCAGAAGGAAAGAAAGCACAGAGCCCCAGATTTTATGTTGCCCTGGAGAGCTTGCAGAGCACTGGGGAAAAGCAGGCAGAGAATTCCCTGCTAGCACCTTCTCTGTGCCTGGGAAGCACAAGTGTTCCCATTGCTTCGCAGAATCGCGTTTGTGCAGAAAACACTAACACTTGTTCAGAAGGAAAGAAAGCACAGAGCCCCACATTTTATGTTGCCCTGGAGAGCTTGCAGAGCACTGGGGAAAGGCAGGCAGAGAATTCCCTGCTAGCACCTTCTCTGTGCCTGGGAAGGAGAAGTGTTCCCATTGCTTCGCAGAATCGTGTTTGTGCAGAAAACACTAACACTTGTTCAGAAGGAAAGAAAGCACAGAGCCCCAGATTTTATGTTGCCCTGGAGAGCTTGCAGAGCACTGGGGAAAGGCAGGCAGAGAATTCCCTGCTAGCACCTTCTCTGTGCCTGGGAAGCACAAGTGTTCACATTGCTTCGCAGAATCGCGTTTGTGCAGAAAACACTAACACTTGTTCAGAAGGAAAGAAATCACAGAGCCCCAGATTTTATGTTGCCCTGGAGAGCTTGCAGAGCACTGGGGAAAAGCAGGCAGAGAATTCCCTGCTAGCACCTTCTCTGTGCCTGGGAAGCACAAGTGTTCCCATTGCTTCGCAGAATCGCGTTTGTGCAGAAAACACTAACACTTGTTCAGAAGGAAAGAAAGCACAGAGCCCCACATTTTATGTTGCCCTGGAGAGCTTGCAGAGCACTGGGGAAAGGCAGGCAGAGAATTCCCTGCTAGCACCTTCTCTGTGCCTGGGAAGCACAAGTGTTCACATTGCTTCGCAGAATCGCGTTTGTGCAGAAAACACTAACACTTGTTCAGAAGGAAAGAAAGCACAGAGCCCCACATTTTATGTTGCCCTGGAGAGCTTGCAGAGCACTGGGGAAAAGCAGGCAGGGAATTCCCTGCTAGCACCTTCTCTGTGCCTGGGAAGCACAAGTGTTCACATTGCTTCGCAGAATCGTGTTTGTGCAGAAAACACTAACACTTGTTCAGAAGGAAAGAAAGCACAGAGCCCCAGATTTTATGTTGCCCTGGAGAGCTTGCAGAGCACTGGGGAAAGGCAGGCAGAGAATTCCCTGCTAGCACCTTCTCTGTGCCTGGGAAGGAGAAGTGTTCCCATTGCTTCGCAGAATCGCGTTTGTGCAGAAAACACTAACACTTGTTCAGAAGGAAAGAAAGCACAGAGCCCCACATTTTATGTTGCCCTGGAGAGCTTGCAGAGCACTGGGGAAAAGCAGGCAGAGAATTCCCTGCTAGCACCTTCTCTGTGCCTGGGAAGCACAAGTGTTCCCATTGCTTCGCAGAATCGCGTTTGTGCAGAAAACACTAACACTTGTTCAGAAGGAAAGAAAGCACAGAGCCCCACATTTTATGTTGCCCTGGAGAGCTTGCAGAGCACTGGGGAAAGGCAGGCAGAGAATTCCCTGCTAGCACCTTCTCTGTGCCTGGGAAGCACAAGTGTTCACATTGCTTCGCAGAATCGCGTTTGTGCAGAAAACACTAACACTTGTTCAGAAGGAAAGAAAGCACAGAGCCCCACATTTTATGTTGCCCTGGAGAGCTTGCAGAGCACTGGGGAAAGGCAGGCAGAGAATTCCCTGCTAGCACCTTCTCTGTGCCTGGGAAGCACAAGTGTTCACATTGCTTCGCAGAATCGCGTTTGTGCAGAAAACACTAACACTTGTTCAGAAGGAAAGAAAGCACAGAGCCCCAGATTTTATGTTGCCCTGGAGAGCTTGCAGAGCACTGGGGAAAAGCAGGCAGAGAATTCCCTGCTAGCACCTTCTCTGTGCCTGGGAAGCACAAGTGTTCACATTGCTTCGCAGAATCGTGTTTGTGCAGAAAACACTAACACTTGTTCAGAAGGAAAGAAAGCACAGAGCCCCAGATTTTATGTTGCCCTGGAGAGCTTGCAGAGCACTGGGGAAAGGCAGGCAGAGAATTCCCTGCTAGCACCTTCTCTGTGCCTGGGAAGGAGAAGTGTTCCCATTGCTTCGCAGAATCGCGTTTGTGCAGAAAACACTAACACTTGTTCAGAAGGAAAGAAAGCACAGAGCCCCACATTTTATGTTGCCCTGGAGAGCTTGCAGAGCACTGGGGAAAGGCAGGCAGAGAATTCCCTGCTAGCACCTTCTCTGTGCCTGGGAAGCACAAGTGTTCCCATTGCTTCGCAGAATCGCGTTTGTGCAGAAAACACTAACACTTGTTCAGAAGGAAAGAAAGCACAGAGCCCCACATTTTATGTTGCCCTGGAGAGCTTGCAGAGCACTGGGGAAAGGCAGGCAGAGAATTCCCTGCTAGCACCTTCTCTGTGCCTGGGAAGTAGAAGTGTTCACATTGCTTCGCAGAATCGCGTTTGTGCATAAAACACTAACACTTGTTCAGAAGGAAAGAAAGCACAGAGCCCCACATTTTATGTTGCCCTGGAGAGCTTGCAGAGCACTGGGGAAAGGCAGGCAGAGAATTCCCTGCTAGCACCTTCTCTGTGCCTGGGAAGCACAAGTGTTCACATTGCTTCGCAGAATCGCGTTTGTGCAGAAAACACTAACACTTGTTCAGAAGGAAAGAAAGCACAGAGCCCCAGATTTTATGTTGCCCTGGAGAGCTTGCAGAGCACTGGGGAAAAGCAGGCAGAGAATTCCCTGCTAGCACCTTCTCTGTGCCTGGGAAGCACAAGTGTTCCCATTGCTTCGCAGAATCGCGTTTGTGCAGAAAACACTAACACTTGTTCAGAAGGAAAGAAAGCACAGAGCCCCAGATTTTATGTTGCCCTGGAGAGCTTGCAGAGCACTGGGGAAAGGCAGGCAGAGAATTCCCTGCTAGCACCTTCTCTGTGCCTGGGAAGCACAAGTGTTCCCATTGCTTCGCAGAATCGCGTTTGTGCAGAAAACACTAACACTTGTTCAGAAGGAAAGAAAGCACAGAGCCCCACATTTTATGTTGCCCTGGAGAGCTTGCAGAGCACTGGGGAAAGGCAGGCAGAGAATTCCCTGCTAGCACCTTCTCTGTGCCTGGGAAGCACAAGTGTTCACATTGCTTCGCAGAATCGTGTTTGTGCAGAAAACACTAACACTTGTTCAGAAGGAAAGAAAGCACAGAGCCCCAGATTTTATGTTGCCCTGGAGAGCTTGCAGAGCACTGGGGAAAGGCAGGCAGAGAATTCCCTGCTAGCACCTTCTCTGTGCCTGGGAAGCACAAGTGTTCACATTGCTTCGCAGAATCGCGTTTGTGCAGAAAACACTAACACTTGTTCAGAAGGAAAGAAAGCACAGAGCCCCAGATTTTATGTTGCCCTGGAGAGCTTGCAGAGCACTGGGGAAAGGCAGGCAGAGAATTCCCTGCTAGCACCTTCTCTGTGCCTGGGAAGCACAAGTGTTCCCATTGCTTCGCAGAATCGCGTTTGTGCAGAAAACACTAACACTTGTTCAGAAGGAAAGAAAGCACAGAGCCCCAGATTTTATGTTGCCCTGGAGAGCTTGCAGAGCACTGGGGAAAGGCAGGCAGAGAATTCCCTGCTAGCACCTTCTCTGTGCCTGGGAAGCACAAGTGTTCCCATTGCTTCGCAGAATCGCGTTTGTGCAGAAAACACTAACACTTGTTCAGAAGGAAAGAAAGCACAGAGCCCCAGATTTTATGTTGCCCTGGAGAGCTTGCAGAGCACTGGGGAAAGGCAGGCAGAGAATTCCCTGCTAGCACCTTCTCTGTGCCTGGGAAGCACAAGTGTTCACATTGCTTCGCAGAATCGCGTTTGTGCAGAAAACACTAACACTTGTTCAGAAGGAAAGAAAGCACAGAGCCCCACATTTTATGTTGCCCTGGAGAGCTTGCAGAGCACTGGGGAAAAGCAGGCAGAGAATTCCCTGCTAGCACCTTCTCTGTGCCTGGGAAGCACAAGTGTTCACATTGCTTCGCAGAATCGTGTTTGTGCAGAAAACACTAACACTTGTTCAGAAGGAAAGAAAGCACAGAGCCCCAGATTTTATGTTGCCCTGGAGAGCTTGCAGAGCACTGGGGAAAGGCAGGCAGAGAATTCCCTGCTAGCACCTTCTCTGTGCCTGGGAAGCACAAGTGTTCACATTGCTTCGCAGAATCGCGTTTGTGCAGAAAACACTAACACTTGTTCAGAAGGAAAGAAAGCACAGAGCCCCACATTTTATGTTGCCCTGGAGAGCTTGCAGAGCACTGGGGAAAAGCAGGCAGAGAATTCCCTGCTAGCACCTTCTCTGTGCCTGGGAAGCACAAGTGTTCCCATTGCTTCGCAGAATCGCGTTTGTGCAGAAAACACTAACACTTGTTCAGAAGGAAAGAAAGCACAGAGCCCCACATTTTATGTTGCCCTGGAGAGCTTGCAGAGCACTGGGGAAAGGCAGGCAGAGAATTCCCTGCTAGCACCTTCTCTGTGCCTGGGAAGCACAAGTGTTCCCATTGCTTCGCAGAATCGCGTTTGTGCAGAAAACACTAACACTTGTTCAGAAGGAAAGAAAGCACAGAGCCCCACATTTTATGTTGCCCTGGAGAGCTTGCAGAGCACTGGGGAAAGGCAGGCAGAGAATTCCCTGCTAGCACCTTCTCTGTGCCTGGGAAGGAGAAGTGTTCCCATTGCTTCGCAGAATCGCGTTTGTGCAGAAAACACTAACACTTGTTCAGAAGGAAAGAAAGCACAGAGCCCCACATTTTATGTTGCCCTGGAGAGCTTGCAGAGCACTGGGGAAAGGCAGGCAGAGAATTCCCTGCTAGCACCTTCTCTGTGCCTGGGAAGTAGAAGTGTTCACATTGCTTCGCAGAATCGCGTTTGTGCATAAAACACTAACACTTGTTCAGAAGGAAAGAAAGCACAGAGCCCCACATTTTATGTTGCCCTGGAGAGCTTGCAGAGCACTGGGGAAAGGCAGGCAGAGAATTCCCTGCTAGCACCTTCTCTGTGCCTGGGAAGCACAAGTGTTCACATTGCTTCGCAGAATCGTGTTTGTGCAGAAAACACTAACACTTGTTCAGAAGGAAAGAAAGCACAGAGCCCCACATTTTATGTTGCCCTGGAGAGCTTGCAGAGCACTGGGGAAAGGCAGGCAGAGAATTCCCTGCTAGCACCTTCTCTGTGCCTGGGAAGGAGAAGTGTTCACATTGCTTCGCAGAATCGCGTTTGTGCAGAAAACACTAACACTTGTTCAGAAGGAAAGAAAGCACAGAGCCCCAGATTTTATGTTGCCCTGGAGAGCTTGCAGAGCACTGGGGAAAAGCAGGCAGAGAATTCCCTGCTAGCACCTTCTCTGTGCCTGGGAAGCACAAGTGTTCACATTGCTTCGCAGAATCGCGTTTGTGCAGAAAACACTAACACTTGTTCAGAAGGAAAGAAAGCACAGAGCCCCAGATTTTATGTTGCCCTGGAGAGCTTGCAGAGCACTGGGGAAAGGCAGGCAGAGAATTCCCTGCTAGCACCTTCTCTGTGCCTGGGAAGCACAAGTGTTCACATTGCTTCGCAGAATTGCGTTTGTGCAGAAAACACTAACACTTGTCCAGAAGGAAAGAAAGCACAGAGCCCCAGATTTTATGTTGCCCTGGAGAGCTTGCAGAGCACTGGGGAAAGGCAGGCAGAGAATTCCCTGCTAGCACCTTCTCTGTGCCTGGGAAGCACAAGTGTTCCCATTGCTTCGCAGAATCGCGTTTGTGCAGAAAACACTAACACTTGTTCAGAAGGAAAGAAAGCACAGAGCCCCACATTTTATGTTGCCCTGGAGAGCTTGCAGAGCACTGGGGAAAGGCAGGCAGAGAATTCCCTGCTAGCACCTTCTCTGTGCCTGGGAAACACAAGTGTTCACACTGCTTCGCAGAATCGTGTTTGTGCAGAAAACACTAACACTTGTTCAGAAGGAAAGAAAGCACAGAGCCCCAGATTTTATGTTGCCCTGGAGAGCTTGCAGAGCACTGGGGAAAGGCAGGCAGAGAATTCCCTGCTAGCACCTTCTCTGTGCCTGGGAAGGAGAAGTGTTCCCATTGCTTCGCAGAATCGCGTTTGTGCAGAAAACACTAACACTTGTTCAGAAGGAAAGAAAGCACAGAGCCCCACATTTTATGTTGCCCTGGAGAGCTTGCAGAGCACTGGGGAAAGGCAGGCAGAGAATTCCCTGCTAGCACCTTCTCTGTGCCTGGGAAGCACAAGTGTTCCCATTGCTTCTCAGAATCGCGTTTGTGCAGAAAACACTAACACTTGTTCAGAAGGAAAGAAAGCACAGAGCCCCACATTTTATGTTGCCCTGGAGAGCTTGCAGAGCACTGGGGAAAGGCAGGCAGAGAATTCCCTGCTAGCACCTTCTCTGTGCCTGGGAAGTAGAAGTGTTCACATTGCTTCGCAGAATCGCGTTTGTGCATAAAACACTAACACTTGTTCAGAAGGAAAGAAAGCACAGAGCCCCACATTTTATGTTGCCCTGGAGAGCTTGCAGAGCACTGGGGAAAGGCAGGCAGAGAATTCCCTGCTAGCACCTTCTCTGTGCCTGGGAAGCACAAGTGTTCACATTGCTTCGCAGAATCGCGTTTGTGCAGAAAACACTAACACTTGTTCAGAAGGAAAGAAAGCACAGAGCCCCACATTTTATGTTGCCCTGGAGAGCTTGCAGAGCACTGGGGAAAAGCAGGCAGAGAATTCCCTGCTAGCACCTTCTCTGTGCCTGGGAAGCACAAGTGTTCCCATTGCTTCGCAGAATCGCGTTTGTGCAGAAAACACTAACACTTGTTCAGAAGGAAAGAAAGCACAGAGCCCCAGATTTTATGTTGCCCTGGAGAGCTTGCAGAGCACTGGGGAAAGGCAGGCAGAGAATTCCCTGCTAGCACCTTCTCTGTGCCTGGGAAGCACAAGTGTTCCCATTGCTTCGCAGAATCGCGTTTGTGCAGAAAACACTAACACTTGTTCAGAAGGAAAGAAAGCACAGAGCCCCACATTTTATGTTGCCCTGGAGAGCTTGCAGAGCACTGGGGAAAGGCAGGCAGAGAATTCCCTGCTAGCACCTTCTCTGTGCCTGGGAAGCACAAGTGTTCACATTGCTTCGCAGAATCGTGTTTGTGCAGAAAACACTAACACTTGTTCAGAAGGAAAGAAAGCACAGAGCCCCAGATTTTATGTTGCCCTGGAGAGCTTGCAGAGCACTGGGGAAAGGCAGGCAGAGAATTCCCTGCTAGCACCTTCTCTGTGCCTGGGAAGCACAAGTGTTCACATTGCTTCGCAGAATCGCGTTTGTGCAGAAAACACTAACACTTGTTCAGAAGGAAAGAAAGCACAGAGCCCCAGATTTTATGTTGCCCTGGAGAGCTTGCAGAGCACTGGGGAAAAGCAGGCAGAGAATTCCCTGCTAGCACCTTCTCTGTGCCTGGGAAGCACAAGTGTTCCCATTGCTTCGCAGAATCGCGTTTGTGCAGAAAACACTAACACTTGTTCAGAAGGAAAGAAAGCACAGAGCCCCACATTTTATGTTGCCCTGGAGAGCTTGCAGAGCACTGGGGAAAAGCAGGCAGAGAATTCCCTGCTAGCACCTTCTCTGTGCCTGGGAAGCACAAGTGTTCACATTGCTTCGCAGAATCGTGTTTGTGCAGAAAACACTAACACTTGTTCAGAAGGAAAGAAAGCACAGAGCCCCAGATTTTATGTTGCCCTGGAGAGCTTGCAGAGCACTGGGGAAAGGCAGGCAGAGAATTCCCTGCTAGCACCTTCTCTGTGCCTGGGAAGCACAAGTGTTCACATTGCTTCGCAGAATCGCGTTTGTGCAGAAAACACTAACACTTGTTCAGAAGGAAAGAAAGCACAGAGCCCCACATTTTATGTTGCCCTGGAGAGCTTGCAGAGCACTGGGGAAAAGCAGGCAGAGAATTCCCTGCTAGCACCTTCTCTGTGCCTGGGAAGCACAAGTGTTCCCATTGCTTCGCAGAATCGCGTTTGTGCAGAAAACACTAACACTTGTTCAGAAGGAAAGAAAGCACAGAGCCCCACATTTTATGTTGCCCTGGAGAGCTTGCAGAGCACTGGGGAAAGGCAGGCAGAGAATTCCCTGCTAGCACCTTCTCTGTGCCTGGGAAGCACAAGTGTTCACATTGCTTCGCAGAATCGCGTTTGTGCAGAAAACACTAACACTTGTTCAGAAGGAAAGAAAGCACAGAGCCCCACATTTTATGTTGCCCTGGAGAGCTTGCAGAGCACTGGGGAAAGGCAGGCAGAGAATTCCCTGCTAGCACCTTCTCTGTGCCTGGGAAGGAGAAGTGTTCCCATTGCTTCGCAGAATCGCGTTTGTGCAGAAAACACTAACACTTGTTCAGAAGGAAAGAAAGCACAGAGCCCCACATTTTATGTTGCCCTGGAGAGCTTGCAGAGCACTGGGGAAAGGCAGGCAGAGAATTCCCTGCTAGCACCTTCTCTGTGCCTGGGAAGTAGAAGTGTTCACATTGCTTCGCAGAATCGCGTTTGTGCATAAAACACTAACACTTGTTCAGAAGGAAAGAAAGCACAGAGCCCCACATTTTATGTTGCCCTGGAGAGCTTGCAGAGCACTGGGGAAAGGCAGGCAGAGAATTCCCTGCTAGCACCTTCTCTGTGCCTGGGAAGCACAAGTGTTCACATTGCTTCGCAGAATCGTGTTTGTGCAGAAAACACTAACACTTGTTCAGAAGGAAAGAAAGCACAGAGCCCCACATTTTATGTTGCCCTGGAGAGCTTGCAGAGCACTGGGGAAAGGCAGGCAGAGAATTCCCTGCTAGCACCTTCTCTGTGCCTGGGAAGGAGAAGTGTTCACATTGCTTCGCAGAATCGCGTTTGTGCAGAAAACACTAACACTTGTTCAGAAGGAAAGAAAGCACAGAGCCCCAGATTTTATGTTGCCCTGGAGAGCTTGCAGAGCACTGGGGAAAAGCAGGCAGAGAATTCCCTGCTAGCACCTTCTCTGTGCCTGGGAAGCACAAGTGTTCACATTGCTTCGCAGAATCGCGTTTGTGCAGAAAACACTAACACTTGTTCAGAAGGAAAGAAAGCACAGAGCCCCAGATTTTATGTTGCCCTGGAGAGCTTGCAGAGCACTGGGGAAAGGCAGGCAGAGAATTCCCTGCTAGCACCTTCTCTGTGCCTGGGAAGCACAAGTGTTCACATTGCTTCGCAGAATTGCGTTTGTGCAGAAAACACTAACACTTGTCCAGAAGGAAAGAAAGCACAGAGCCCCAGATTTTATGTTGCCCTGGAGAGCTTGCAGAGCACTGGGGAAAGGCAGGCAGAGAATTCCCTGCTAGCACCTTCTCTGTGCCTGGGAAGCACAAGTGTTCCCATTGCTTCGCAGAATCGCGTTTGTGCAGAAAACACTAACACTTGTTCAGAAGGAAAGAAAGCACAGAGCCCCACATTTTATGTTGCCCTGGAGAGCTTGCAGAGCACTGGGGAAAGGCAGGCAGAGAATTCCCTGCTAGCACCTTCTCTGTGCCTGGGAAACACAAGTGTTCACACTGCTTCGCAGAATCGCGTTTGTGCAGAAAACACTAACACTTGTTCAGAAGGAAAGAAAGCACAGAGCCCCAGATTTTATGTTGCCCTGGAGAGCTTGCAGAGCACTGGGGAAAAGCAGGCAGAGAATTCCCTGCTAGCACCTTCTCTGTGCCTGGGAAGCACAAGTGTTCACATTGCTTCGCAGAATCGTGTTTGTGCAGAAAACACTAACACTTGTTCAGAAGGAAAGAAAGCACAGAGCCCCAGATTTTATGTTGCCCTGGAGAGCTTGCAGAGCACTGGGGAAAGGCAGGCAGAGAATTCCCTGCTAGCACCTTCTCTGTGCCTGGGAAGGAGAAGTGTTCCCATTGCTTCGCAGAATCGCGTTTGTGCAGAAAACACTAACACTTGTTCAGAAGGAAAGAAAGCACAGAGCCCCACATTTTATGTTGCCCTGGAGAGCTTGCAGAGCACTGGGGAAAGGCAGGCAGAGAATTCCCTGCTAGCACCTTCTCTGTGCCTGGGAAGCACAAGTGTTCCCATTGCTTCTCAGAATCGCGTTTGTGCAGAAAACACTAACACTTGTTCAGAAGGAAAGAAAGCACAGAGCCCCACATTTTATGTTGCCCTGGAGAGCTTGCAGAGCACTGGGGAAAGGCAGGCAGAGAATTCCCTGCTAGCACCTTCTCTGTGCCTGGGAAGCACAAGTGTTCACATTGCTTCGCAGAATCGCGTTTGTGCAGAAAACACTAACACTTGTTCAGAAGGAAAGAAAGCACAGAGCCCCAGATTTTATGTTGCCCTGGAGAGCTTGCAGAGCACTGGGGAAAAGCAGGCAGAGAATTCCCTGCTAGCACCTTCTCTGTGCCTGGGAAGCACAAGTGTTCCCATTGCTTCGCAGAATCGCGTTTGTGCAGAAAACACTAACACTTGTTCAGAAGGAAAGAAAGCACAGAGCCCCAGATTTTATGTTGCCCTGGAGAGCTTGCAGAGCACTGGGGAAAGGCAGGCAGAGAATTCCCTGCTAGCACCTTCTCTGTGCCTGGGAAGCACAAGTGTTCCCATTGCTTCGCAGAATCGCGTTTGTGCAGAAAACACTAACACTTGTTCAGAAGGAAAGAAAGCACAGAGCCCCACATTTTATGTTGCCCTGGAGAGCTTGCAGAGCACTGGGGAAAGGCAGGCAGAGAATTCCCTGCTAGCACCTTCTCTGTGCCTGGGAAGCACAAGTGTTCACATTGCTTCGCAGAATCGTGTTTGTGCAGAAAACACTAACACTTGTTCAGAAGGAAAGAAAGCACAGAGCCCCAGATTTTATGTTGCCCTGGAGAGCTTGCAGAGCACTGGGGAAAGGCAGGCAGAGAATTCCCTGCTAGCACCTTCTCTGTGCCTGGGAAGCACAAGTGTTCACATTGCTTCGCAGAATCGCGTTTGTGCAGAAAACACTAACACTTGTTCAGAAGGAAAGAAAGCACAGAGCCCCACATTTTATGTTGCCCTGGAGAGCTTGCAGAGCACTGGGGAAAGGCAGGCAGAGAATTCCCTGCTAGCACCTTCTCTGTGCCTGGGAAGCACAAGTGTTCCCATTGCTTCGCAGAATCGCGTTTGTGCAGAAAACACTAACACTTGTTCAGAAGGAAAGAAAGCACAGAGCCCCAGATTTTATGTTGCCCTGGAGAGCTTGCAGAGCACTGGGGAAAGGCAGGCAGAGAATTCCCTGCTAGCACCTTCTCTGTGCCTGGGAAGCACAAGTGTTCCCATTGCTTCGCAGAATCGCGTTTGTGCAGAAAACACTAACACTTGTTCAGAAGGAAAGAAAGCACAGAGCCCCAGATTTTATGTTGCCCTGGAGAGCTTGCAGAGCACTGGGGAAAGGCAGGCAGAGAATTCCCTGCTAGCACCTTCTCTGTGCCTGGGAAGCACAAGTGTTCACATTGCTTCGCAGAATCGCGTTTGTGCAGAAAACACTAACACTTGTTCAGAAGGAAAGAAAGCACAGAGCCCCACATTTTATGTTGCCCTGGAGAGCTTGCAGAGCACTGGGGAAAAGCAGGCAGAGAATTCCCTGCTAGCACCTTCTCTGTGCCTGGGAAGCACAAGTGTTCACATTGCTTCGCAGAACCGTGTTTGTGCAGAAAACACTAACACTTGTTCAGAAGGAAAGAAAGCACAGAGCCCCAGATTTTATGTTGCCCTGGAGAGCTTGCAGAGCACTGGGGAAAGGCAGGCAGAGAATTCCCTGCTAGCACCTTCTCTGTGCCTGGGAAGCACAAGTGTTCACATTGCTTCGCAGAATCGCGTTTGTGCAGAAAACACTAACACTTGTTCAGAAGGAAAGAAAGCACAGAGCCCCACATTTTATGTTGCCCTGGAGAGCTTGCAGAGCACTGGGGAAAAGCAGGCAGAGAATTCCCTGCTAGCACCTTCTCTGTGCCTGGGAAGCACAAGTGTTCCCATTGCTTCGCAGAATCGCGTTTGTGCAGAAAACACTAACACTTGTTCAGAAGGAAAGAAAGCACAGAGCCCCACATTTTATGTTGCCCTGGAGAGCTTGCAGAGCACTGGGGAAAGGCAGGCAGAGAATTCCCTGCTAGCACCTTCTCTGTGCCTGGGAAGGAGAAGTGTTCACATTGCTTCGCAGAATCGCGTTTGTGCAGAAAACACTAACACTTGTTCAGAAGGAAAGAAAGCACAGAGCCCCACATTTTATGTTGCCCTGGAGAGCTTGCAGAGCACTGGGGAAAGGCAGGCAGAGAATTCCCTGCTAGCACCTTCTCTGTGCCTGGGAAGGAGAAGTGTTCCCATTGCTTCGCAGAATCGCGTTTGTGCAGAAAACACTAACACTTGTTCAGAAGGAAAGAAAGCACAGAGCCCCACATTTTATGTTGCCCTGGAGAGCTTGCAGAGCACTGGGGAAAGGCAGGCAGAGAATTCCCTGCTAGCACCTTCTCTGTGCCTGGGAAGCACAAGTGTTCACATTGCTTCGCAGAATCGTGTTTGTGCAGAAAACACTAACACTTGTTCAGAAGGAAAGAAAGCACAGAGCCCCACATTTTATGTTGCCCTGGAGAGCTTGCAGAGCACTGGGGAAAGGCAGGCAGAGAATTCCCTGCTAGCACCTTCTCTGTGCCTGGGAAGGAGAAGTGTTCACATTGCTTCGCAGAATCGCGTTTGTGCAGAAAACACTAACACTTGTTCAGAAGGAAAGAAAGCACAGAGCCCCAGATTTTATGTTGCCCTGGAGAGCTTGCAGAGCACTGGGGAAAAGCAGGCAGAGAATTCCCTGCTAGCACCTTCTCTGTGCCTGGGAAGCACAAGTGTTCACATTGCTTCGCAGAATCGCGTTTGTGCAGAAAACACTAACACTTGTTCAGAAGGAAAGAAAGCACAGAGCCCCAGATTTTATGTTGCCCTGGAGAGCTTGCAGAGCACTGGGGAAAGGCAGGCAGAGAATTCCCTGCTAGCACCTTCTCTGTGCCTGGGAAGCACAAGTGTTCACATTGCTTCGCAGAATTGCGTTTGTGCAGAAAACACTAACACTTGTCCAGAAGGAAAGAAAGCACAGAGCCCCAGATTTTATGTTGCCCTGGAGAGCTTGCAGAGCACTGGGGAAAGGCAGGCAGAGAATTCCCTGCTAGCACCTTCTCTGTGCCTGGGAAGCACAAGTGTTCCCATTGCTTCGCAGAATCGCGTTTGTGCAGAAAACACTAACACTTGTTCAGAAGGAAAGAAAGCACAGAGCCCCAGATTTTATGTTGCCCTGGAGAGCTTGCAGAGCACTGGGGAAAGGCAGGCAGAGAATTCCCTGCTAGCACCTTCTCTGTGCCTGGGAAGCACAAGTGTTCCCATTGCTTCGCAGAATCGCGTTTGTGCAGAAAACACTATCACTTGTTCAGAAGGAAAGAAAGCACAGAGCCCCACATTTTATGTTGCCCTGGAGAGCTTGCAGAGCACTGGGGAAAGGCAGGCAGAGAATTCCCTGCTAGCACCTTCTCTGTGCCTGGGAAGCAGAAGTGTTCACATTGCTTCGCAGAATCGTGTTTGTGCAGAAAACACTAACACTTGTTCAGAAGGAAAGAAAGCACAGAGCCCCAGATTTTATGTTGCCCTGGAGAGCTTGCAGAGCACTGGGGAAAGGCAGGCAGAGAATTCCCTGCTAGCACCTTCTCTGTGCCTGGGAAGGAGAAGTGTTCACATTGCTTCGCAGAATCGCGTTTGTGCAGAAAACACTATCACTTGTTCAGAAGGAAAGAAAGCACAGAGCCCCACATTTTATGTTGCCCTGGAGAGCTTGCAGAGCACTGGGGAAAGGCAGGCAGAGAATTCCCTGCTAGCACCTTCTCTGTGCCTGGGAAGCACAAGTGTTCACATTGCTTCGCAGAATCGTGTTTGTGCAGAAAACACTATCACTTGTTCAGAAGGAAAGAAAGCACAGAGCCCCACATTTTATGTTGCCCTGGAGAGCTTGCAGAGCACTGGGGAAAGGCAGGCAGAGAATTCCCTGCTAGCACCTTCTCTGTGCCTGGGAAGCAGAAGTGTTCACATTGCTTCGCAGAATCGCGTTTGTGCAGAAAACACTAACACTTGTTCAGAAGGAAAGAAAGCACAGAGCCCCACATTTTATGTTGCCCTGGAGAGCTTGCAGAGCACTGGGGAAAAGCAGGCAGAGAATTCCCTGCTAGCACCTTCTCTGTGCCTGGGAAGCACAAGTGTTCCCATTGCTTCGCAGAATCGCGTTTGTGCAGAAAACACTAACACTTGTTCAGAAGGAAAGAAAGCACAGAGCCCCAGATTTTATGTTGCCCTGGAGAGCTTGCAGAGCACTGGGGAAAGGCAGGCAGAGAATTCCCTGCTAGCACCTTCTCTGTGCCTGGGAAGCACAAGTGTTCCCATTGCTTCGCAGAATCGTGTTTGTGCAGAAAACACTAACACTTGTTCAGAAGGAAAGAAAGCACAGAGCCCCAGATTTTATGTTGCCCTGGAGAGCTTGCAGAGCACTGGGGAAAGGCAGGCAGAGAATTCCCTGCTAGCACCTTCTCTGTGCCTGGGAAGCACAAGTGTTCACATTGCTTCGCAGAATCGCGTTTGTGCAGAAAACACTAACACTTGTTCAGAAGGAAAGAAAGCACAGAGCCCCACATTTTATGTTGCCCTGGAGAGCTTGCAGAGCACTGGGGAAAAGCAGGCAGAGAATTCCCTGCTAGCACCTTCTCTGTGCCTGGGAAGGAGAAGTGTTCAGATTGCTTCGCAGAATCGCGTTTGTGCAGAAAACACTAACACTTGTTCAGAAGGAAAGAAAGCACAGAGCCCCAGATTTTATGTTGCCCTGGAGAGCTTGCAGAGCACTGGGGAAAGGCAGGCAGAGAATTCCCTGCTAGCACCTTCTCTGTGCCTGGGAAGCACAAGTGTTCCCATTGCTTCGCAGAATCGCGTTTGTGCAGAAAACACTAACACTTGTTCAGAAGGAAAGAAAGCACAGAGCCCCACATTTTATGTTGCCCTGGAGAGCTTGCAGAGCACTGGGGAAAGGCAGGCAGAGAATTCCCTGCTAGCACCTTCTCTGTGCCTGGGAAGGAGAAGTGTTCACATTGCTTCGCAGAATCGCGTTTGTGCAGAAAACACTAACACTTGTTCAGAAGGAAAGAAAGCACAGAGCCCCAGATTTTATGTTGCCCTGGAGAGCTTGCAGAGCACTGGGGAAAAGCAGGCAGAGAATTCCCTGCTAGCACCTTCTCTGTGCCTGGGAAGCACAAGTGTTCACATTGCTTCGCAGAATCGCGTTTGTGCAGAAAACACTAACACTTGTTCAGAAGGAAAGAAAGCACAGAGCCCCAGATTTTATGTTGCCCTGGAGAGCTTGCAGAGCACTGGGGAAAAGCAGGCAGAGAATTCCCTGCTAGCACCTTCTCTGTGCCTGGGAAGCACAAGTGTTCACATTGCTTCGCAGAATCGCGTTTGTGCAGAAAACACTAACACTTGTTCAGAAGGAAAGAAAGCACAGAGCCCCAGATTTTATGTTGCCCTGGAGAGCTTGCAGAGCACTGGGGAAAGGCAGGCAGAGAATTCCCTGCTAGCACCTTCTCTGTGCCTGGGAAGCACAAGTGTTCACATTGCTTCGCAGAATCGTGTTTGTGCAGAAAACACTAACACTTGTTCAGAAGGAAAGAAAGCACAGAGCCCCACATTTTATGTTGCCCTGGAGAGCTTGCAGAGCACTGGGGAAAGGCAGGCAGAGAATTCCCTGCTAGCACCTTCTCTGTGCCTGGGAAGCACAAGTGTTCCCATTGCTTCGCAGAATCGCGTTTGTGCAGAAAACACTAACACTTGTTCAGAAGGAAAGAAAGCACAGAGCCCCAGATTTTATGTTGCCCTGGAGAGCTTGCAGAGCACTGGGGAAAAGCAGGCAGAGAATTCCCTGCTAGCACCTTCTCTGTGCCTGGGAAGGAGAAGTGTTCACATTGCTTCGCAGAATCGCGTTTGTGCAGAAAACACTAACACTTGTTCAGAAGGAAAGAAAGCACAGAGCCCCAGATTTTATGTTGCCCTGGAGAGCTTGCAGAGCACTGGGGAAAGGCAGGCAGAGAATTCCCTGCTAGCACCTTCTCTGTGCCTGGGAAGGAGAAGTGTTCACATTGCTTCGCAGAATCGCGTTTGTGCAGAAAACACTAACACTTGTTCAGAAGGAAAGAAAGCACAGAGCCCCAGATTTTATGTTGCCCTGGAGAGCTTGCAGAGCACTGGGGAAAAGCAGGCAGAGAATTCCCTGCTAGCACCTTCTCTGTGCCTGGGAAGCACAAGTGTTCACATTGCTTCGCAGAATCGCGTTTGTGCAGAAAACACTAACACTTGTTCAGAAGGAAAGAAAGCACAGAGCCCCAGATTTTATGTTGCCCTGGAGAGCTTGCAGAGCACTGGGGAAAGGCAGGCAGAGAATTCCCTGCTAGCACCTTCTCTGTGCCTGGGAAGCACAAGTGTTCACATTGCTTCGCAGAATTGCGTTTGTGCAGAAAACACTAACACTTGTCCAGAAGGAAAGAAAGCACAGAGCCCCAGATTTTATGTTGCCCTGGAGAGCTTGCAGAGCACTGGGGAAAGGCAGGCAGAGAATTCCCTGCTAGCACCTTCTCTGTGCCTGGGAAGCACAAGTGTTCACATTGCTTCGCAGAATCGTGTTTGTGCAGAAAACACTAACACTTGTTCAGAAGGAAAGAAAGCACAGAGCCCCAGATTTTATGTTGCCCTGGAGAGCTTGCAGAGCACTGGGGAAAGGCAGGCAGAGAATTCCCTGCTAGCACCTTCTCTGTGCCTGGGAAACACAAGTGTTCACACTGCTTCGCAGAATCGCGTTTGTGCAGAAAACACTATCACTTGTTCAGAAGGAAAGAAAGCACAGAGCCCCACATTTTATGTTGCCCTGGAGAGCTTGCAGAGCACTGGGGAAAGGCAGGCAGAGAATTCCCTGCTAGCACCTTCTCTGTGCCTGGGAAGCAGAAGTGTTCACATTGCTTCGCAGAATCGTGTTTGTGCAGAAAACACTAACACTTGTTCAGAAGGAAAGAAAGCACAGAGCCCCAGATTTTATGTTGCCCTGGAGAGCTTGCAGAGCACTGGGGAAAGGCAGGCAGAGAATTCCCTGCTAGCACCTTCTCTGTGCCTGGGAAGGAGAAGTGTTCACATTGCTTCGCAGAATCGCGTTTGTGCAGAAAACACTATCACTTGTTCAGAAGGAAAGAAAGCACAGAGCCCCACATTTTATGTTGCCCTGGAGAGCTTGCAGAGCACTGGGGAAAGGCAGGCAGAGAATTCCCTGCTAGCACCTTCTCTGTGCCTGGGAAGCACAAGTGTTCACATTGCTTCGCAGAATCGTGTTTGTGCAGAAAACACTAACACTTGTTCAGAAGGAAAGAAAGCACAGAGCCCCAGATTTTATGTTGCCCTGGAGAGCTTGCAGAGCACTGGGGAAAGGCAGGCAGAGAATTCCCTGCTAGCACCTTCTCTGTGCCTGGGAAGCACAAGTGTTCACATTGCTTCGCAGAATCGCGTTTGTGCAGAAAACACTAACACTTGTTCAGAAGGAAAGAAAGCACAGAGCCCCAGATTTTATGTTGCCCTGGAGAGCTTGCAGAGCACTGGGGAAAAGCAGGCAGAGAATTCCCTGCTAGCACCTTCTCTGTGCCTGGGAAGGAGAAGTGTTCACATTGCTTCGCAGAATCGCGTTTGTGCAGAAAACACTAACACTTGTTCAGAAGGAAAGAAAGCACAGAGCCCCAGATTTTATGTTGCCCTGGAGAGCTTGCAGAGCACTGGGGAAAGGCAGGCAGAGAATTCCCTGCTAGCACCTTCTCTGTGCCTGGGAAGCACAAGTGTTCCCATTGCTTCGCAGAATCGCGTTTGTGCAGAAAACACTAACACTTGTTCAGAAGGAAAGAAAGCACAGAGCCCCACATTTTATGTTGCCCTGGAGAGCTTGCAGAGCACTGGGGAAAAGCAGGCAGAGAATTCCCTGCTAGCACCTTCTCTGTGCCTGGGAAGCACAAGTGTTCACATTGCTTCGCAGAATCGTGTTTGTGCAGAAAACACTAACACTTGTTCAGAAGGAAAGAAAGCACAGAGCCCCAGATTTTATGTTGCCCTGGAGAGCTTGCAGAGCACTGGGGAAAGGCAGGCAGAGAATTCCCTGCTAGCACCTTCTCTGTGCCTGGGAAGCACAAGTGTTCACATTGCTTCGCAGAATCGCGTTTGTGCAGAAAACACTAACACTTGTTCAGAAGGAAAGAAAGCACAGAGCCCCACATTTTATGTTGCCCTGGAGAGCTTGCAGAGCACTGGGGAAAGGCAGGCAGAGAATTCCCTGCTAGCACCTTCTCTGTGCCTGGGAAGCACAAGTGTTCACATTGCTTCGCAGAATCGCGTTTGTGCAGAAAACACTAACACTTGTTCAGAAGGAAAGAAAGCACAGAGCCCCACATTTTATGTTGCCCTGGAGAGCTTGCAGAGCACTGGGGAAAGGCAGGCAGAGAATTCCCTGCTAGCACCTTCTCTGTGCCTGGGAAGCACAAGTGTTCCCATTGCTTCGCAGAATCGCGTTTGTGCAGAAAACACTAACACTTGTTCAGAAGGAAAGAAAGCACAGAGCCCCACATTTTATGTTGCCCTGGAGAGCTTGCAGAGCACTGGGGAAAGGCAGGCAGAGAATTCCCTGCTAGCACCTTCTCTGTGCCTGGGAAGCACAAGTGTTCACATTGCTTCGCAGAATCGTGTTTGTGCAGAAAACACTAACACTTGTTCAGAAGGAAAGAAAGCACAGAGCCCCACATTTTATGTTGCCCTGGAGAGCTTGCAGAGCACTGGGGAAAGGCAGGCAGAGAATTCCCTGCTAGCACCTTCTCTGTGCCTGGGAAGCAGAAGTGTTCACATTGCTTCGCAGAATCGTGTTTGTGCAGAAAACACTAACACTTGTTCAGAAGGAAAGAAAGCACAGAGCCCCAGATTTTATGTTGCCCTGGAGAGCTTGCAGAGCACTGGGGAAAGGCAGGCAGAGAATTCCCTGCTAGCACCTTCTCTGTGCCTGGGAAGCACAAGTGTTCACATTGCTTCGCAGAATCGCGTTTGTGCAGAAAACACTATCACTTGTTCAGAAGGAAAGAAAGCACAGAGCCCCACATTTTATGTTGCCCTGGAGAGCTTGCAGAGCACTGGGGAAAGGCAGGCAGAGAATTCCCTGCTAGCACCTTCTCTGTGCCTGGGAAGCAGAAGTGTTCACATTGCTTCGCAGAATCGTGTTTGTGCAGAAAACACTAACACTTGTTCAGAAGGAAAGAAAGCACAGAGCCCCAGATTTTATGTTGCCCTGGAGAGCTTGCAGAGCACTGGGGAAAGGCAGGCAGAGAATTCCCTGCTAGCACCTTCTCTGTGCCTGGGAAGCAGAAGTGTTCACATTGCTTCGCAGAATCGCGTTTGTGCAGAAAACACTAACACTTGTTCAGAAGGAAAGAAAGCACAGAGCCCCACATTTTATGTTGCCCTGGAGAGCTTGCAGAGCACTGGGGAAAAGCAGGCAGAGAATTCCCTGCTAGCACCTTCTCTGTGCCTGGGAAGCACAAGTGTTCCCATTGCTTCGCAGAATCGCGTTTGTGCAGAAAACACTAACACTTGTTCAGAAGGAAAGAAAGCACAGAGCCCCAGATTTTATGTTGCCCTGGAGAGCTTGCAGAGCACTGGGGAAAGGCAGGCAGAGAATTCCCTGCTAGCACCTTCTCTGTGCCTGGGAAGCACAAGTGTTCACATTGCTTCGCAGAATCGTGTTTGTGCAGAAAACACTAACACTTGTTCAGAAGGAAAGAAAGCACAGAGCCCCACATTTTATGTTGCCCTGGAGAGCTTGCAGAGCACTGGGGAAAGGCAGGCAGAGAATTCCCTGCTAGCACCTTCTCTGTGCCTGGGAAGCACAAGTGTTCACATTGCTTCGCAGAATCGCGTTTGTGCAGAAAACACTAACACTTGTTCAGAAGGAAAGAAAGCACAGAGCCCCAGATTTTATGTTGCCCTGGAGAGCTTGCAGAGCACTGGGGAAAAGCAGGCAGAGAATTCCCTGCTAGCACCTTCTCTGTGCCTGGGAAGGAGAAGTGTTCACATTGCTTCGCAGAATCGCGTTTGTGCAGAAAACACTAACACTTGTTCAGAAGGAAAGAAAGCACAGAGCCCCACATTTTATGTTGCCCTGGAGAGCTTGCAGAGCACTGGGGAAAGGCAGGCAGAGAATTCCCTGCTAGCACCTTCTCTGTGCCTGGGAAGGAGAAGTGTTCACATTGCTTCGCAGAATCGCGTTTGTGCAGAAAACACTAACACTTGTTCAGAAGGAAAGAAAGCACAGAGCCCCAGATTTTATGTTGCCCTGGAGAGCTTGCAGAGCACTGGGGAAAAGCAGGCAGAGAATTCCCTGCTAGCACCTTCTCTGTGCCTGGGAAGCACAAGTGTTCACATTGCTTCGCAGAATCGCGTTTGTGCAGAAAACACTAACACTTGTTCAGAAGGAAAGAAAGCACAGAGCCCCAGATTTTATGTTGCCCTGGAGAGCTTGCAGAGCACTGGGGAAAAGCAGGCAGAGAATTCCCTGCTAGCACCTTCTCTGTGCCTGGGAAGCACAAGTGTTCACATTGCTTCGCAGAATCGCGTTTGTGCAGAAAACACTAACACTTGTTCAGAAGGAAAGAAAGCACAGAGCCCCACATTTTATGTTGCCCTGGAGAGCTTGCAGAGCACTGGGGAAAGGCAGGCAGAGAATTCCCTGCTAGCACCTTCTCTGTGCCTGGGAAGCACAAGTGTTCACATTGCTTCGCAGAATCGTGTTTGTGCAGAAAACACTAACACTTGTTCAGAAGGAAAGAAAGCACAGAGCCCCAGATTTTATGTTGCCCTGGAGAGCTTGCAGAGCACTGGGGAAAGGCAGGCAGAGAATTCCCTGCTAGCACCTTCTCTGTGCCTGGGAAGCACAAGTGTTCCCATTGCTTCGCAGAATCGCGTTTGTGCAGAAAACACTAACACTTGTTCAGAAGGAAAGAAAGCACAGAGCCCCAGATTTTATGTTGCCCTGGAGAGCTTGCAGAGCACTGGGGAAAGTAGGCAGAGAATTCCCTGCTAGCACCTTCTCTGTGCCTGGGAAGGAGAAGTGTTCACATTGCTTCGCAGAATCGCGTTTGTGCAGAAAACACTAACACTTGTTCAGAAGGAAAGAAAGCACAGAGCCCCAGATTTTATGTTGCCCTGGAGAGCTTGCAGAGCACTGGGGAAAGGCAGGCAGAGAATTCCCTGCTAGCACCTTCTCTGTGCCTGGGAAGCACAAGTGTTCCCATTGCTTCGCAGAATCGCGTTTGTGCAGAAAACACTAACACTTGTTCAGAAGGAAAGAAAGCACAGAGCCCCACATTTTATGTTGCCCTGGAGAGCTTGCAGAGCACTGGGGAAAGGCAGGCAGAGAATTCCCTGCTAGCACCTTCTCTGTGCCTGGGAAGGAGAAGTGTTCACATTGCTTCGCAGAATCGCGTTTGTGCAGAAAACACTAACACTTGTTCAGAAGGAAAGAAAGCACAGAGCCCCAGATTTTATGTTGCCCTGGAGAGCTTGCAGAGCACTGGGGAAAGGCAGGCAGAGAATTCCCTGCTAGCACCTTCTCTGTGCCTGGGAAGCACAAGTGTTCACATTGCTTCGCAGAATCGCGTTTGTGCAGAAAACACTAACACTTGTTCAGAAGGAAAGAAAGCACAGAGCCCCAGATTTTATGTTGCCCTGGAGAGCTTGCAGAGCACTGGGGAAAGGCAGGCAGAGAATTCCCTGCTAGCACCTTCTCTGTGCCTGGGAAGCACAAGTGTTCACATTGCTTCGCAGAATCGCGTTTGTGCAGAAAACACTAACACTTGTTCAGAAGGAAAGAAAGCACAGAGCCCCAGATTTTATGTTGCCCTGGAGAGCTTGCAGAGCACTGGGGAAAGGCAGGCAGAGAATTCCCTGCTAGCACCTTCTCTGTGCCTGGGAAGCACAAGTGTTCACATTGCTTCGCAGAATCGTGTTTGTGCAGAAAACACTAACACTTGTTCAGAAGGAAAGAAAGCACAGAGCCCCAGATTTTATGTTGCCCTGGAGAGCTTGCAGAGCACTGGGGAAAGGCAGGCAGAGAATTCCCTGCTAGCACCTTCTCTGTGCCTGGGAAGCACAAGTGTTCACACTTGCTTCGCAGAATCGCGTTTGTGCAGAAAACACTAACACTTGTTCAGAAGGAAAGAAAGCACAGAGCCCCACATTTTATGTTGCCCTGGAGAGCTTGCAGAGCACTGGGGAAAGGCAGGCAGAGAATTCCCTGCTAGCACCTTCTCTGTGCCTGGGAAGCAGAAGTGTTCACATTGCTTCGCAGAATCGTGTTTGTGCAGAAAACACTAACACTTGTTCAGAAGGAAAGAAAGCACAGAGCCCCAGATTTTATGTTGCCCTGGAGAGCTTGCAGAGCACTGGGGAAAGGCAGGCAGAGAATTCCCTGCTAGCACCTTCTCTGTGCCTGGGAAGCAGAAGTGTTCACATTGCTTCGCAGAATCGCGTTTGTGCAGAAAACACTAACACTTGTTCAGAAGGAAAGAAAGCACAGAGCCCCACATTTTATGTTGCCCTGGAGAGCTTGCAGAGCACTGGGGAAAAGCAGGCAGAGAATTCCCTGCTAGCACCTTCTCTGTGCCTGGGAAGCACAAGTGTTCCCATTGCTTCGCAGAATCGCGTTTGTGCAGAAAACACTAACACTTGTTCAGAAGGAAAGAAAGCACAGAGCCCCAGATTTTATGTTGCCCTGGAGAGCTTGCAGAGCACTGGGGAAAGGCAGGCAGAGAATTCCCTGCTAGCACCTTCTCTGTGCCTGGGAAGCACAAGTGTTCACATTGCTTCGCAGAATCGTGTTTGTGCAGAAAACACTAACACTTGTTCAGAAGGAAAGAAAGCACAGAGCCCCAGATTTTATGTTGCCCTGGAGAGCTTGCAGAGCACTGGGGAAAGGCAGGCAGAGAATTCCCTGCTAGCACCTTCTCTGTGCCTGGGAAGCACAAGTGTTCACATTGCTTCGCAGAATCGCGTTTGTGCAGAAAACACTAACACTTGTTCAGAAGGAAAGAAAGCACAGAGCCCCAGATTTTATGTTGCCCTGGAGAGCTTGCAGAGCACTGGGGAAAAGCAGGCAGAGAATTCCCTGCTAGCACCTTCTCTGTGCCTGGGAAGGAGAAGTGTTCACATTGCTTCGCAGAATCGCGTTTGTGCAGAAAACACTAACACTTGTTCAGAAGGAAAGAAAGCACAGAGCCCCAGATTTTATGTTGCCCTGGAGAGCTTGCAGAGCACTGGGGAAAGGCAGGCAGAGAATTCCCTGCTAGCACCTTCTCTGTGCCTGGGAAGCACAAGTGTTCCCATTGCTTCGCAGAATCGCGTTTGTGCAGAAAACACTAACACTTGTTCAGAAGGAAAGAAAGCACAGAGCCCCACATTTTATGTTGCCCTGGAGAGCTTGCAGAGCACTGGGGAAAAGCAGGCAGAGAATTCCCTGCTAGCACCTTCTCTGTGCCTGGGAAGCACAAGTGTTCCCATTGCTTCGCAGAATCGTGTTTGTGCAGAAAACACTAACACTTGTTCAGAAGGAAAGAAAGCACAGAGCCCCAGATTTTATGTTGCCCTGGAGAGCTTGCAGAGCACTGGGGAAAGGCAGGCAGAGAATTCCCTGCTAGCACCTTCTCTGTGCCTGGGAAGGAGAAGTGTTCACATTGCTTCGCAGAATCGCGTTTGTGCAGAAAACACTAACACTTGTTCAGAAGGAAGAAAGCACAGAGCCCCACATTTTATGTTGCCCTGGAGAGCTTGCAGAGCACTGGGAAAAGCAGGCAGAGAATTCCCTGCTAGCACCTTCTCTGTGCCTGGGAAGCACAAGTGTTCCCATTGCTTCGCAGAATCGCGTTTGTGCAGAAAACACTAACACTTGTTCAGAAGGAAAGAAAGCACAGAGCCCCACATTTTATGTTGCCCTGGAGAGCTTGCAGAGCACTGGGGAAAGGCAGGCAGAGAATTCCCTGCTAGCACCTTCTCTGTGCCTGGGAAGCACAAGTGTTCACATTGCTTCGCAGAATCGCGTTTGTGCAGAAAACACTAACACTTGTTCAGAAGGAAAGAAAGCACAGAGCCCCACATTTTATGTTGCCCTGGAGAGCTTGCAGAGCACTGGGGAAAGGCAGGCAGAGAATTCCCTGCTAGCACCTTCTCTGTGCCTGGGAAGCACAAGTGTTCCCATTGCTTCGCAGAATCGCGTTTGTGCAGAAAACACTAACACTTGTTCAGAAGGAAAGAAAGCACAGAGCCCCACATTTTATGTTGCCCTGGAGAGCTTGCAGAGCACTGGGGAAAGGCAGGCAGAGAATTCCCTGCTAGCACCTTCTCTGTGCCTGGGAAGTAGAAGTGTTCACATTGCTTCGCAGAATCGCGTTTGTGCAGAAAACACTAACACTTGTTCAGAAGGAAAGAAAGCACAGAGCCCCACATTTTATGTTGCCCTGGAGAGCTTGCAGAGCACTGGGGAAAGGCAGGCAGAGAATTCCCTGCTAGCACCTTCTCTGTGCCTGGGAAGCACAAGTGTTCACATTGCTTCGCAGAATCGCGTTTGTGCAGAAAACACTAACACTTGTTCAGAAGGAAAGAAAGCACAGAGCCCCACATTTTATGTTGCCCTGGAGAGCTTGCAGAGCACTGGGGAAAGGCAGGCAGAGAATTCCCTGCTAGCACCTTCTCTGTGCCTGGGAAGGAGAAGTGTTCACATTGCTTCGCAGAATCGCGTTTGTGCAGAAAACACTAACACTTGTTCAGAAGGAAAGAAAGCACAGAGCCCCAGATTTTATGTTGCCCTGGAGAGCTTGCAGAGCACTGGGGAAAAGCAGGCAGAGAATTCCCTGCTAGCACCTTCTCTGTGCCTGGGAAGCACAAGTGTTCCCATTGCTTCGCAGAATCGCGTTTGTGCAGAAAACACTAACACTTGTTCAGAAGGAAAGAAAGCACAGAGCCCCACATTTTATGTTGCCCTGGAGAGCTTGCAGAGCACTGGGGAAAGGCAGGCAGAGAATTCCCTGCTAGCACCTTCTCTGTGCCTGGGAAGGAGAAGTGTTCACATTGCTTCGCAGAATCGCGTTTGTGCAGAAAACACTAACACTTGTTCAGAAGGAAAGAAAGCACAGAGCCCCACATTTTATGTTGCCCTGGAGAGCTTGCAGAGCACTGGGGAAAGGCAGGCAGAGAATTCCCTGCTAGCACCTTCTCTGTGCCTGGGAAGCACAAGTGTTCACACTGCTTCGCAGAATCGCGTTTGTGCAGAAAACACTAACACTTGTTCAGAAGGAAAGAAAGCACAGAGCCCCACATTTTATGTTGCCCTGGAGAGCTTGCAGAGCACTGGGGAAAGGCAGGCAGAGAATTCCCTGCTAGCACCTTCTCTGTGCCTGGGAAGCAGAAGTGTTCACATTGCTTCGCAGAATCGCGTTTGTGCAGAAAACACTAACACTTGTTCAGAAGGAAAGAAAGCACAGAGCCCCAGATTTTATGTTGCCCTGGAGAGCTTGCAGAGCACTGGGGAAAAGCAGGCAGAGAATTCCCTGCTAGCACCTTCTCTGTGCCTGGGAAGGCAGAAGTGTTCACATTGCTTCGCAGAATCGCGTTTGTGCAGAAAACACTAACACTTGTTCAGAAGGAAAGAAAGCACAGAGCCCCACATTTTATGTTGCCCTGGAGAGCTTGCAGAGCACTGGGGAAAGGCAGGCAGAGAATTCCCTGCTAGCACCTTCTCTGTGCCTGGGAAGGAGAAGTGTTCACATTGCTTCGCAGAATCGCGTTTGTGCAGAAAACACTAACACTTGTTCAGAAGGAAAGAAAGCACAGAGCCCCAGATTTTATGTTGCCCTGGAGAGCTTGCAGAGCACTGGGAAAGGCAGGCAGAGAATTCCCTGCTAGCACCTTCTCTGTGCCTGGGAAGCACAAGTGTTCACATTGCTTCGCAGAATCGCGTTTGTGCAGAAAACACTAACACTTGTTCAGAAGGAAAGAAAGCACAGAGCCCCACATTTTATGTTGCCCTGGAGAGCTTGCAGAGCACTGGGGAAAGGCAGGCAGAGAATTCCCTGCTAGCACCTTCTCTGTGCCTGGGAAGCACAAGTGTTCCCATTGCTTCGCAGAATCGCGTTTGTGCAGAAAACACTAACACTTGTTCAGAAGGAAAGAAAGCACAGAGCCCCAGATTTTATGTTGCCCTGGAGAGCTTGCAGAGCACTGGGGAAAAGCAGGCAGAGAATTCCCTGCTAGCACCTTCTCTGTGCCTGGGAAGCAGAAGTGTTCACATTGCTTCGCAGAATCGCGTTTGTGCAGAAAACACTAACACTTGTTCAGAAGGAAAGAAAGCACAGAGCCCCACATTTTATGTTGCCCTGGAGAGCTTGCAGAGCACTGGGGAAAGGCAGGCAGAGAATTCCCTGCTAGCACCTTCTCTGTGCCTGGGAAGGAGAAGTGTTCACATTGCTTCGCAGAATCGCGTTTGTGCAGAAAACACTAACACTTGTTCAGAAGGAAAGAAAGCACAGAGCCCCACATTTTATGTTGCCCTGGAGAGCTTGCAGAGCACTGGGGAAAGGCAGGCAGAGAATTCCCTGCTAGCACCTTCTCTGTGCCTGGGAAGCACAAGTGTTCCCATTGCTTCGCAGAATCGCGTTTGTGCAGAAAACACTAACACTTGTTCAGAAGGAAAGAAAGCACAGAGCCCCAGATTTTATGTTGCCCTGGAGAGCTTGCAGAGCACTGGGGAAAGGCAGGCAGAGAATTCCCTGCTAGCACCTTCTCTGTGCCTGGGAAGGAGAAGTGTTCACATTGCTTCGCAGAATCGCGTTTGTGCAGAAAACACTAACACTTGTCCAGAAGGAAAGAAAGCACAGAGCCCCACATTTTATGTTGCCCTGGAGAGCTTGCAGAGCACTGGGGAAAAGCAGGCAGAGAATTCCCTGCTAGCACCTTCTCTGTGCCTGGGAAGCACAAGTGTTCACATTGCTTCGCAGAATCGCGTTTGTGCAGAAAACACTAACACTTGTTCAGAAGGAAAGAAAGCACAGAGCCCCACATTTTATGTTGCCCTGGAGAGCTTGCAGAGCACTGGGGAAAAGCAGGCAGAGAATTCCCTGCTAGCACCTTCTCTGTGCCTGGGAAGCACAAGTGTTCCATTGCTTCGCAGAATCGCGTTTGTGCAGAAAACACTAACACTTGTTCAGAAGGAAAGAAAGCACAGAGCCCCACATTTTATGTTGCCCTGGAGAGCTTGCAGAGCACTGGGGAAAAGCAGGAAGAGAATTCCCTGCTAGCACCTTCTCTGTGCCTGGGAAGGAGAAGTGTTCACATTGCTTCGCAGAATCGCGTTTGTGCAGAAAACACTAACACTTGTTCAGAAGGAAAGAAAGCACAGAGCCCCACATTTTATGTTGCCCTGGAGAGCTTGCAGAGCACTGGGGAAAGGCAGGCAGAGAATTCCCTGCTAGCACCTTCTCTGTGCCTGGGAAGGAGAAGTGTTCACATTGCTTCGCAGAATCGCGTTTGTGCAGAAAACACTAACACTTGTTCAGAAGGAAAGAAAGCACAGAGCCCCACATTTTATGTTGCCCTGGAGAGCTTGCAGAGCACTGGGGAAAGGCAGGCAGAGAATTCCCTGCTAGCACCTTCTCTGTGCCTGGGAAGCACAAGTGTTCCCATTGCTTCGCAGAATCGCGTTTGTGCAGAAAACACTAACACTTGTTCAGAAGGAAAGAAAGCACAGAGCCCCACATTTTATGTTGCCCTGGAGAGCTTGCAGAGCACTGGGGAAAAGCAGGCAGAGAATTCCCTGCTAGCACCTTCTCTGTGCCTGGGAAGCACAAGTGTTCACATTGCTTCGCAGAATCGTGTTTGTGCAGAAAACACTAACACTTGTTCAGAAGGAAAGAAAGCACAGAGCCCCAGATTTTATGTTGCCCTGGAGAGCTTGCAGAGCACTGGGGAAAGGCAGGCAGAGAATTCCCTGCTAGCACCTTCTCTGTGCCTGGGAAGGAGAAGTGTTCACATTGCTTCGCAGAATCGCGTTTGTGCAGAAAACACTAACACTTGTTCAGAAGGAAAGAAAGCACAGAGCCCCACATTTTATGTTGCCCTGGAGAGCTTGCAGAGCACTGGGGAAAAGCAGGCAGAGAATTCCCTGCTAGCACCTTCTCTGTGCCTGGGAAGCACAAGTGTTCCCATTGCTTCGCAGAATCGCGTTTGTGCAGAAAACACTAACACTTGTTCAGAAGGAAAGAAAGCACAGAGCCCCACATTTTATGTTGCCCTGGAGAGCTTGCAGAGCACTGGGGAAAGGCAGGCAGAGAATTCCCTGCTAGCACCTTCTCTGTGCCTGGGAAGCACAAGTGTTCACATTGCTTCGCAGAATCGCGTTTGTGCAG
>JASWHU010000658.1:0-36918 GCA_030819815.1 Strix occidentalis
TAAAATGTGGGGCTCTGTGCTTTCTTTCCTTCTGAACAAGTGTTAGTGTTTTCTGCACAAACGCGATTCTGCGAAGCAATGTGAACACTTGTGCTTCCCAGGCACAGAGAAGGTGCTAGCAGGGAATTCTCTGCCTGCCTTTCCCCAGTGCTCTGCAAGCTCTCCAGGGCAACATAAAATCTGGGGCTCTGTGCTTTCTTTCCTTCTGAACAAGTGTTAGTGTTTTCTGCACAAACGCGATTCTGCGAAGCAATGTGAACACTTGTGCTTCCCAGGCACAGAGAAGGTGCTAGCAGGGAATTCTCTGCCTGCCTTTCCCCAGTGCTCTGCAAGCTCTCCAGGGCAACATAAAATCTGTGGCTCTGTGCTTTCTTTCGTTCTGAACAAGTCTCAGTGTTTTCTGCACAAACGCGATTCTGCGAAGCAATGGCAACACTTCTCCTTCCCAGGCACAGAGAAGGTGCTAGCAGGGAATTCTCTGCCTGCCTTTCCCCAGTGCTCTGCAAGCTCTCCAGGGCAACATAAAATGTGGGGCTCTGTGCTTTCTTTCCTTCTGAACAAGTGTTAGTGTTTTCTGCACAAACGCGATTCTGCGAAGCAATGGGAACACTTCTCCTTCCCAGGCACAGAGAAGGTGCTAGCAGGGAATTCTCTGCCTGCCTTTCCCCAGTGCTCTGCAAGCTCTCCAGGGCAACATAAAATGTGGGGCTCTGTGCTTTCTTTCCTTCTGAACAAGTGTTAGTGTTTTCTGCACAAACGCGATTCTGCGAAGCAATGGGAACACTTCTCCTTCCCAGGCACAGAGAAGGTGCTAGCAGGGAATTCTCTGCCTGCCTTTCCCCAGTGCTCTGCAAGCTCTCCAGGGCAACATAAAATGTGGGGCTCTGTGCTTTCTTTCCTTCTGAACAAGTGTTAGTGTTTTCTGCACAAACGCGATTCTGCGAAGCAATGTGAACACTTGTGCTTCCCAGGCACAGAGAAGGTGCTAGCAGGGAATTCTCTGCCTGCCTTTCCCCAGTGCTCTGCAAGCTCTCCAGGGCAACATAAAATGTGGGGCTCTGTGCTTTCTTTCCTTCTGAACAAGTGTTAGTGTTTTCTGCACAAACGCGATTCTGCGAAGCAATGTGAACACTTGTGCTTCCCAGGCACAGAGAAGGTGCTAGCAGGGAATTCTCTGCCTGCCTTTCCCCAGTGCTCTGCAAGCTCTCCAGGGCAACATAAAATGTGGGGCTCTGTGCTTTCTTTCCTTCTGAACAAGTGTTAGTGTTTTCTGCACAAACGCGATTCTGCGAAGCAATGGGAACACTTCTCCTTCCCAGGCACAGAGAAGGTGCTAGCAGGGAATTCTCTGCCTGCCTTTCCCCAGTGCTCTGCAAGCTCTCCAGGGCAACATAAAATGTGGGGCTCTGTGCTTTCTTTCCTTCTGAACAAGTGTTAGTGTTTTCTGCACAAACGCGATTCTGCGAAGCAATGTGAACACTTGTGCTTCCCAGGCACAGAGAAGGTGCTAGCAGGGAATTCTCTGCCTGCCTTTCCCCAGTGCTCTGCAAGCTCTCCAGGGCAACATAAAATGTGGGGCTCTGTGCTTTCTTTCCTTCTGAACAAGTGTTAGTGTTTTCTGCACAAACGCGATTCTGCGAAGCAATGGGAACACTTGTGCTTCCCAGGCACAGAGAAGGTGCTAGCAGGGAATTCTCTGCCTGCCTTTCCCCAGTGCTCTGCAAGCTCTCCAGGGCAACATAAAATCTGGGGCTCTGTGCTTTCTTTCCTTCTGAACAAGTGTTAGTGTTTTCTGCACAAACGCGATTCTGCGAAGCAATGTGAACACTTGTGCTTCCCAGGCACAGAGAAGCTGCTAGCAGGGAATTCTCTGCCTGCCTTTCCCCAGTGCTCTGCAAGCTCTCCAGGGCAACATAAAATGTGGGGCTCTGTGCTTTCTTTCCTTCTGAACAAGTGTTAGTGTTTTCTGCACAAACGCGATTCTGCGAAGCAATGTGAACACTTGTGCTTCCCAGGCACAGAGAAGGTGCTAGCAGGGAATTCTCTGCCTGCCTTTCCCCAGTGCTCTGCAAGCTCTCCAGGGCAACATAAAATGTGGGGCTCTGTGCTTTCTTTCCTTCTGAACAAGTGTTAGTGTTTTCTGCACAAACGCGATTCTGCGAAGCAATGGGAACACTTGTGCTTCCCAGGCACAGAGAAGGTGCTAGCAGGGAATTCTCTGCCTGCCTTTCCCCAGTGCTCTGCAAGCTCTCCAGGGCAACATAAAATCTGGGGCTCTGTGCTTTCTTTCCTTCTGAACAAGTGTTAGTGTTTTCTGCACAAACGCGATTCTGCGAAGCAATGTGAACACTTGTGCTTCCCAGGCACAGAGAAGGTGCTAGCAGGGAATTCTCTGCCTGCCTTTCCCCAGTGCTCTGCAAGCTCTCCAGGGCAACATAAAATGTGGGGCTCTGTGCTTTCTTTCCTTCTGAACAAGTGTTAGTGTTTTCTGCACAAACGCGATTCTGCGAAGCAATGGGAACACTTGTGCTTCCCAGGCACAGAGAAGGTGCTAGCAGGGAATTCTCTGCCTGCCTTTCCCCAGTGCTCTGCAAGCTCTCCAGGGCAACATAAAATGTGGGGCTCTGTGCTTTCTTTCCTTCTGAACAAGTGTTAGTGTTTTCTGCACAAACGCGATTCTGCGAAGCAATGTGAACACTTGTGCTTCCCAGGCACAGAGAAGCTGCTAGCAGGGAATTCTCTGCCTGCCTTTCCCCAGTGCTCTGCAAGCTCTCCAGGGCAACATAAAATGTGGGGCTCTGTGCTTTCTTTCCTTCTGAACAAGTGTTAGTGTTTTCTGCACAAACGCGATTCTGCGAAGCAATGGGAACACTTGTGCTTCCCAGGCACAGAGAAGGTGCTAGCAGGGAATTCTCTGCCTGCCTTTCCCCAGTGCTCTGCAAGCTCTCCAGGGCAACATAAAATCTGGGGCTCTGTGCTTTCTTTCCTTCTGAACAAGTGTTAGTGTTTTCTGCACAAACGCGATTCTGCGAAGCAATGGGAACACTTGTGCTTCCCAGGCACAGAGAAGGTGCTAGCAGGGAATTCTCTGCCTGCCTTTCCCCAGTGCTCTGCAAGCTCTCCAGGGCAACATAAAATCTGGGGCTCTGTGCTTTCTTTCCTTCTGAACAAGTGTTAGTGTTTTCTGCACAAACGCGATTCTGCGAAGCAATGTGAACACTTGTGCTTCCCAGGCACAGAGAAGGTGCTAGCAGGGAATTCTCTGCCTGCCTTTCCCCAGTGCTCTGCAAGCTCTCCAGGGCAACATCAAATCTGGGGCTCTGTGCTTTCTTTCCTTCTGAACAAGTGTTAGTGTTTTCTGCACAAACGCGATTCTGCGAAGCAATGTGAACACTTGTGCTTCCCAGGCACAGAGAAGGTGCTAGCAGGGAATTCTCTGCCTGCCTTTCCCCAGTGCTCTGCAAGCTCTCCAGGGCAACATAAAATGTGGGGCTCTGTGCTTTCTTTCCTTCTGAACAAGTGTTAGTGTTTTCTGCACAAACGCGATTCTGCGAAGCAATGTGAACACTTGTGCTTCCCAGGCACAGAGAAGGTGTTAGCAGGGAATTCTCTGCCTGCCTTTCCCCAGTGCTCTGCAAGCTCTCCAGGGCAACATAAAATGTGGGGCTCTGTGCTTTCTTTCCTTCTGAACAAGTGTTAGTGTTTTCTGCACAAACGCGATTCTGCGAAGCAATGTGAACACTTGTGCTTCCCAGGCACAGAGAAGGTGCTAGCAGGGAATTCTCTGCCTGCCTTTCCCCAGTGCTCTGCAAGCTCTCCAGGGCAACATAAAATGTGGGGCTCTGTGCTTTCTTTCCTTCTGAACAAGTGTTAGTGTTTTCTGCACAAACGCGATTCTGCGAAGCAATGGGAACACTTGTGCTTCCCAGGCACAGAGAAGGTGCTAGCAGGGAATTCTCTGCCTGCCTTTCCCCAGTGCTCTGCAAGCTCTCCAGGGCAACATAAAATCTGGGGCTCTGTGCTTTCTTTCCTTCTGAACAAGTGTTAGTGTTTTCTGCACAAACGCGATTCTGCGAAGCAATGGGAACACTTGTGCTTCCCAGGCACAGAGAAGGTGCTAGCAGGGAATTCTCTGCCTGCCTTTCCCCAGTGCTCTGCAAGCTCTCCAGGGCAACATAAAATCTGGGGCTCTGTGCTTTCTTTCCTTCTGAACAAGTGTTAGTGTTTTCTGCACAAACGCGATTCTGCGAAGCAATGTGAACACTTGTGCTTCCCAGGCACAGAGAAGGTGCTAGCAGGGAATTCTCTGCCTGCCTTTCCCCAGTGCTCTGCAAGCTCTCCAGGGCAACATCAAATCTGGGGCTCTGTGCTTTCTTTCCTTCTGAACAAGTGTTAGTGTTTTCTGCACAAACGCGATTCTGCGAAGCAATGTGAACACTTGTGCTTCCCAGGCACAGAGAAGCTGCTAGCAGGGAATTCTCTGCCTGCCTTTCCCCAGTGCTCTGCAAGCTCTCCAGGGCAACATCAAATCTGGGGCTCTGTGCTTTCTTTCCTTCTGAACAAGTGTTAGTGTTTTCTGCACAAACGCGATTCTGCGAAGCAATGTGAGCACTTGTGCTTCCCAGGCACAGAGAAGGTGCTAGCAGGGAATTCTCTGCCTGCCTTTCCCCAGTGCTCTGCAAGCTCTCCAGGGCAACATAAAATCTGTGGCTCTGTGCTTTCTTTCGTTCTGAACAAGCGTTAGTGTTTTCTGCACAAACGCGATTCTGCGAAGCAATGGGAACACTTGTGCTTCCCAGGCACAGAGAAGGTGCTAGCAGGGAATTCTCTGCCTGCCTTTCCCCAGTGCTCTGCAAGCTCTCCAGGGCAACATAAAATGTGGGGCTCTGTGCTTTCTTTCCTTCTGAACAAGTGTTAGTGTTTTCTGCACAAACGCGATTCTGCGAAGCAATGTGAACACTTGTGCTTCCCAGGCACAGAGAAGGTGCTAGCAGGGAATTCTCTGCCTGCCTTTCCCCAGTGCTCTGCAAGCTCTCCAGGGCAACATAAAATGTGGGGCTCTGTGCTTTCTTTCCTTCTGAACAAGTGTTAGTGTTTTCTGCACAAACGCGATTCTGCGAAGCAATGTGAACACTTGTGCTTCCCAGGCACAGAGAAGGTGCTAGCAGGGAATTCTCTGCCTGCCTTTCCCCAGTGCTCTGCAAGCTCTCCAGGGCAACATAAAATCTGTGGCTCTGTGCTTTCTTTCCTTCTGAACAAGTGTTAGTGTTTTCTGCACAAACGCGATTCTGCGAAGCAATGTGAACACTTGTGCTTCCCAGGCACAGAGAAGGTGCTAGCAGGGAATTCTCTGCCTGCCTTTCCCCAGTGCTCTGCAAGCTCTCCAGGGCAACATAAAATGTGGGGCTCTGTGCTTTCTTTCCTTCTGAACAAGTGTTAGTGTTTTCTGCACAAACGCGATTCTGCGAAGCAATGGGAACACTTGTGCTTCCCAGGCACAGAGAAGGTGCTAGCAGGGAATTCTCTGCCTGCCTTTCCCCAGTGCTCTGCAAGCTCTCCAGGGCAACATAAAATGTGGGGCTCTGTGCTTTCTTTCCTTCTGAACAAGTGTTAGTGTTTTCTGCACAAACGCGATTCTGCGAAGCAATGTGAACACTTGTGCTTCCCAGGCACAGAGAAGGTGCTAGCAGGGAATTCTCTGCCTGCCTTTCCCCAGTGCTCTGCAAGCTCTCCAGGGCAACATAAAATCTGGGGCTCTGTGCTTTCTTTCCTTCTGAACAAGTGTTAGTGTTTTCTGCACAAACGCGATTCTGCGAAGCAATGTGAACACTTGTGCTTCCCAGGCACAGAGAAGGTGCTAGCAGGGAATTCTCTGCCTGCCTTTCCCCAGTGCTCTGCAAGCTCTCCAGGGCAACATAAAATCTGTGGCTCTGTGCTTTCTTTCCTTCTGAACAAGTGTTAGTGTTTTCTGCACAAACGCGATTCTGCGAAGCAATGTGAACACTTGTGCTTCCCAGGCACAGAGAAGGTGCTAGCAGGGAATTCTCTGCCTGCCTTTCCCCAGTGATCTGCAAGCTCTCCAGGGCAACATCAAATCTGGGGCTCTGTGCTTTCTTTCCTTCTGAACAAGTGTTAGTGTTTTCTGCACAAACGCGATTCTGCGAAGCAATGGGAACACTTGTGCTTCCCAGGCACAGAGAAGGTGCTAGCAGGGAATTCTCTGCCTGCCTTTCCCCAGTGCTCTGCAAGCTCTCCAGGGCAACATCAAATCTGGGGCTCTGTGCTTTCTTTCCTTCTGAACAAGTGTTAGTGTTTTCTGCACAAACGCGATTCTGCGAAGCAATGTGAGCACTTGTGCTTCCCAGGCACAGAGAAGGTGCTAGCAGGGAATTCTCTGCCTGCCTTTCCCCAGTGCTCTGCAAGCTCTCCAGGGCAACATAAAATCTGTGGCTCTGTGCTTTCTTTCGTTCTGAACAAGCGTTAGTGTTTTCTGCACAAACGCGATTCTGCGAAGCAATGGGAACACTTGTGCTTCCCAGGCACAGAGAAGGTGCTAGCAGGGAATTCTCTGCCTGCCTTTCCCCAGTGCTCTGCAAGCTCTCCAGGGCAACATAAAATGTGGGGCTCTGTGCTTTCTTTCCTTCTGAACAAGTGTTAGTGTTTTCTGCACAAACGCGATTCTGCGAAGCAATGTGAACACTTGTGCTTCCCAGGCACAGAGAAGGTGCTAGCAGGGAATTCTCTGCCTGCCTTTCCCCAGTGCTCTGCAAGCTCTCCAGGGCAACATAAAATGTGGGGCTCTGTGCTTTCTTTCCTTCTGAACAAGTGTTAGTGTTTTCTGCACAAACGCGATTCTGCGAAGCAATGTGAACACTTGTGCTTCCCAGGCACAGAGAAGGTGCTAGCAGGGAATTCTCTGCCTGCCTTTCCCCAGTGCTCTGCAAGCTCTCCAGGGCAACATAAAATGTGGGGCTCTGTGCTTTCTTTCCTTCTGAACAAGTGTTAGTGTTTTCTGCACAAACGCGATTCTGCGAAGCAATGTGAACACTTGTGCTTCCCAGGCACAGAGAAGGTGCTAGCAGGGAATTCTCTGCCTGCCTTTCCCCAGTGCTCTGCAAGCTCTCCAGGGCAACATAAAATGTGGGGCTCTGTGCTTTCTTTCCTTCTGAACAAGTGTTAGTGTTTTCTGCACAAACGCGATTCTGCGAAGCAATGTGAACACTTGTGCTTCCCAGGCACAGAGAAGGTGCTAGCAGGGAATTCTCTGCCTGCCTTTCCCCAGTGCTCTGCAAGCTCTCCAGGGCAACATAAAATGTGGGGCTCTGTGCTTTCTTTCCTTCTGAACAAGTGTTAGTGTTTTCTGCACAAACGCGATTCTGCGAAGCAATGTGAACACTTGTGCTTCCCAGGCACAGAGAAGGTGCTAGCAGGGAATTCTCTGCCTGCCTTTCCCCAGTGCTCTGCAAGCTCTCCAGGGCAACATAAAATGTGGGGCTCTGTGCTTTCTTTCCTTCTGAACAAGTGTTAGTGTTTTCTGCACAAACGCGATTCTGCGAAGCAATGTGAACACTTGTGCTTCCCAGGCACAGAGAAGCTGCTAGCAGGGAATTCTCTGCCTGCCTTTCCCCAGTGCTCTGCAAGCTCTCCAGGGCAACATAAAATCTGGGGCTCTGTGCTTTCTTTCCTTCTGAACAAGTGTTAGTGTTTTCTGCACAAACGCGATTCTGCGAAGCAATGTGAACACTTGTGCTTCCCAGGCACAGAGAAGGTGCTAGCAGGGAATTCTCTGCCTGCCTTTCCCCAGTGCTCTGCAAGCTCTCCAGGGCAACATCAAATCTGGGGCTCTGTGCTTTCTTTCCTTCTGAACAAGTGTTAGTGTTTTCTGCACAAACGCGATTCTGCGAAGCAATGGGAACACTTGTGCTTCCCAGGCACAGAGAAGGTGCTAGCAGGGAATTCTCTGCCTGCCTTTCCCCAGTGCTCTGCAAGCTCTCCAGGGCAACATAAAATGTGGGGCTCTGTGCTTTCTTTCCTTCTGAACAAGTGTTAGTGTTTTCTGCACAAACGCGATTCTGCGAAGCAATGTGAACACTTGTGCTTCCCAGGCACAGAGAAGGTGCTAGCAGGGAATTCTCTGCCTGCCTTTCCCCAGTGCTCTGCAAGCTCTCCAGGGCAACATAAAATGTGGGGCTCTGTGCTTTCTTTCCTTCTGAACAAGTGTTAGTGTTTTCTGCACAAACGCGATTCTGCGAAGCAATGTGAACACTTGTGCTTCCCAGGCACAGAGAAGGTGCTAGCAGGGAATTCTCTGCCTGCCTTTCCCCAGTGCTCTGCAAGCTCTCCAGGGCAACATAAAATCTGTGGCTCTGTGCTTTCTTTCGTTCTGAACAAGTCTCAGTGTTTTCTGCACAAACGCGATTCTGCGAAGCAATGGCAACACTTCTCCTTCCCAGGCACAGAGAAGGTGCTAGCAGGGAATTCTCTGCCTGCCTTTCCCCAGTGCTCTGCAAGCTCTCCAGGGCAACATAAAATGTGGGGCTCTGTGCTTTCTTTCCTTCTGAACAAGTGTTAGTGTTTTCTGCACAAACGCGATTCTGCGAAGCAATGGGAACACTTCTCCTTCCCAGGCACAGAGAAGGTGCTAGCAGGGAATTCTCTGCCTGCCTTTCCCCAGTGCTCTGCAAGCTCTCCAGGGCAACATAAAATGTGGGGCTCTGTGCTTTCTTTCCTTCTGAACAAGTGTTAGTGTTTTCTGCACAAACGCGATTCTGCGAAGCAATGTGAACACTTGTGCTTCCCAGGCACAGAGAAGGTGCTAGCAGGGAATTCTCTGCCTGCCTTTCCCCAGTGCTCTGCAAGCTCTCCAGGGCAACATAAAATGTGGGGCTCTGTGCTTTCTTTCCTTCTGAACAAGTGTTAGTGTTTTCTGCACAAACGCGATTCTGCGAAGCAATGTGAACACTTGTGCTTCCCAGGCACAGAGAAGGTGCTAGCAGGGAATTCTCTGCCTGCCTTTCCCCAGTGCTCTGCAAGCTCTCCAGGGCAACATAAAATGTGGGGCTCTGTGCTTTCTTTCCTTCTGAACAAGTGTTAGTGTTTTCTGCACAAACGCGATTCTGCGAAGCAATGTGAACACTTGTGCTTCCCAGGCACAGAGAAGGTGCTAGCAGGGAATTCTCTGCCTGCCTTTCCCCAGTGCTCTGCAAGCTCTCCAGGGCAACATAAAATGTGGGGCTCTGTGCTTTCTTTCCTTCTGAACAAGTGTTAGTGTTTTCTGCACAAACGCGATTCTGCGAAGCAATGGGAACACTTCTCCTTCCCAGGCACAGAGAAGGTGCTAGCAGGGAATTCTCTGCCTGCCTTTCCCCAGTGCTCTGCAAGCTCTCCAGGGCAACATAAAATGTGGGGCTCTGTGCTTTCTTTCCTTCTGAACAAGTGTTAGTGTTTTCTGCACAAACGCGATTCTGCGAAGCAATGTGAACACTTGTGCTTCCCAGGCACAGAGAAGGTGCTAGCAGGGAATTCTCTGCCTGCCTTTCCCCAGTGCTCTGCAAGCTCTCCAGGGCAACATAAAATGTGGGGCTCTGTGCTTTCTTTCCTTCTGAACAAGTGTTAGTGTTTTCTGCACAAACGCGATTCTGCGAAGCAATGGGAACACTTGTGCTTCCCAGGCACAGAGAAGGTGCTAGCAGGGAATTCTCTGCCTGCCTTTCCCCAGTGCTCTGCAAGCTCTCCAGGGCAACATAAAATCTGGGGCTCTGTGCTTTCTTTCCTTCTGAACAAGTGTTAGTGTTTTCTGCACAAACGCGATTCTGCGAAGCAATGTGAACACTTGTGCTTCCCAGGCACAGAGAAGGTGCTAGCAGGGAATTCTCTGCCTGCCTTTCCCCAGTGCTCTGCAAGCTCTCCAGGGCAACATCAAATCTGGGGCTCTGTGCTTTCTTTCCTTCTGAACAAGTGTTAGTGTTTTCTGCACAAACGCGATTCTGCGAAGCAATGTGAACACTTGTGCTTCCCAGGCACAGAGAAGGTGCTAGCAGGGAATTCTCTGCCTGCCTTTCCCCAGTGCTCTGCAAGCTCTCCAGGGCAACATAAAATGTGGGGCTCTGTGCTTTCTTTCCTTCTGAACAAGTGTTAGTGTTTTCTGCACAAACGCGATTCTGCGAAGCAATGTGAACACTTGTGCTTCCCAGGCACAGAGAAGGTGCTAGCAGGGAATTCTCTGCCTGCCTTTCCCCAGTGCTCTGCAAGCTCTCCAGGGCAACATAAAATCTGGGGCTCTGTGCTTTCTTTCCTTCTGAACAAGTGTTAGTGTTTTCTGCACAAACGCGATTCTGCGAAGCAATGTGAACACTTGTGCTTCCCAGGCACAGA
Source organism: Strix occidentalis (assembly GCA_030819815.1). Lineage (NCBI taxonomy): Eukaryota > Metazoa > Chordata > Aves > Strigiformes > Strigidae > Strix > Strix occidentalis. The sequence continues at coordinate 10,375 of JASWHU010000658.1, forward strand.
GAAGGTGCTAGCAGGGAATTCTCTGCCTGCCTTTCCCCAGTGCTCTGCAAGCTCTCCAGGGCAACATAAAATGTGGGGCTCTGTGCTTTCTTTCCTTCTGAACAAGTGTTAGTGTTTTCTGCACAAACGCGATTCTGCGAAGCAATGTGAACACTTGTGCTTCCCAGGCACAGAGAAGGTGCTAGCAGGGAATTCTCTGCCTGCCTTTCCCCAGTGCTCTGCAAGCTCTCCAGGGCAACATAAAATGTGGGGCTCTGTGCTTTCTTTCCTTCTGAACAAGTGTTAGTGTTTTCTGCACAAACGCGATTCTGCGAAGCAATGTGAACACTTGTGCTTCCCAGGCACAGAGAAGGTGCTAGCAGGGAATTCTCTGCCTGCCTTTCCCCAGTGCTCTGCAAGCTCTCCAGGGCAACATAAAATGTGGGGCTCTGTGCTTTCTTTCCTTCTGAACAAGTGTTAGTGTTTTCTGCACAAACGCGATTCTGCGAAGCAATGGGAACACTTGTGCTTCCCAGGCACAGAGAAGGTGCTAGCAGGGAATTCTCTGCCTGCCTTTCCCCAGTGCTCTGCAAGCTCTCCAGGGCAACATAAAATCTGGGGCTCTGTGCTTTCTTTCCTTCTGAACAAGTGTTAGTGTTTTCTGCACAAACGCGATTCTGCGAAGCAATGTGAACACTTGTGCTTCCCAGGCACAGAGAAGCTGCTAGCAGGGAATTCTCTGCCTGCCTTTCCCCAGTGCTCTGCAAGCTCTCCAGGGCAACATCAAATCTGGGGCTCTGTGCTTTCTTTCCTTCTGAACAAGTGTTAGTGTTTTCTGCACAAACGCGATTCTGCGAAGCAATGTGAACACTTGTGCTTCCCAGGCACAGAGAAGGTGCTAGCAGGGAATTCTCTGCCTGCCTTTCCCCAGTGCTCTGCAAGCTCTCCAGGGCAACATCAAATCTGGGGCTCTGTGCTTTCTTTCCTTCTGAACAAGTGTTAGTGTTTTCTGCACAAACGCGATTCTGCGAAGCAATGGGAACACTTGTGCTTCCCAGGCACAGAGAAGGTGCTAGCAGGGAATTCTCTGCCTGCCTTTCCCCAGTGCTCTGCAAGCTCTCCAGGGCAACATAAAATGTGGGGCTCTGTGCTTTCTTTCCTTCTGAACAAGTGTTAGTGTTTTCTGCACAAACGCGATTCTGCGAAGCAATGTGAACACTTGTGCTTCCCAGGCACAGAGAAGGTGCTAGCAGGGAATTCTCTGCCTGCCTTTCCCCAGTGCTCTGCAAGCTCTCCAGGGCAACATAAAATCTGGGGCTCTGTGCTTTCTTTCCTTCTGAACAAGTGTTAGTGTTTTCTGCACAAACGCGATTCTGCGAAGCAATGTGAACACTTGTGCTTCCCAGGCACAGAGAAGGTGCTAGCAGGGAATTCTCTGCCTGCCTTTCCCCAGTGCTCTGCAAGCTCTCCAGGGCAACATAAAATCTGTGGCTCTGTGCTTTCTTTCGTTCTGAACAAGTCTCAGTGTTTTCTGCACAAACGCGATTCTGCGAAGCAATGGCAACACTTGTGCTTCCCAGGCACAGAGAAGGTGCTAGCAGGGAATTCTCTGCCTGCCTTTCCCCAGTGCTCTGCAAGCTCTCCAGGGCAACATAAAATGTGGGGCTCTGTGCTTTCTTTCCTTCTGAACAAGTGTTAGTGTTTTCTGCACAAACGCGATTCTGCGAAGCAATGGGAACACTTCTCCTTCCCAGGCACAGAGAAGGTGCTAGCAGGGAATTCTCTGCCTGCCTTTCCCCAGTGCTCTGCAAGCTCTCCAGGGCAACATAAAATGTGGGGCTCTGTGCTTTCTTTCCTTCTGAACAAGTGTTAGTGTTTTCTGCACAAACGCGATTCTGCGAAGCAATGGGAACACTTCTCCTTCCCAGGCACAGAGAAGGTGCTAGCAGGGAATTCTCTGCCTGCCTTTCCCCAGTGCTCTGCAAGCTCTCCAGGGCAACATCAAATCTGGGGCTCTGTGCTTTCTTTCCTTCTGAACAAGTGTTAGTGTTTTCTGCACAAACGCGATTCTGCGAAGCAATGTGAACACTTGTGCTTCCCAGGCACAGAGAAGGTGCTAGCAGGGAATTCTCTGCCTGCCTTTCCCCAGTGCTCTGCAAGCTCTCCAGGGCAACATAAAATGTGGGGCTCTGTGCTTTCTTTCCTTCTGAACAAGTGTTAGTGTTTTCTGCACAAACGCGATTCTGCGAAGCAATGTGAACACTTGTGCTTCCCAGGCACAGAGAAGGTGCTAGCAGGGAATTCTCTGCCTGCCTTTCCCCAGTGCTCTGCAAGCTCTCCAGGGCAACATAAAATGTGGGGCTCTGTGCTTTCTTTCCTTCTGAACAAGTGTTAGTGTTTTCTGCACAAACGCGATTCTGCGAAGCAATGGGAACACTTCTCCTTCCCAGGCACAGAGAAGGTGCTAGCAGGGAATTCTCTGCCTGCCTTTCCCCAGTGCTCTGCAAGCTCTCCAGGGCAACATAAAATGTGGGGCTCTGTGCTTTCTTTCCTTCTGAACAAGTGTTAGTGTTTTCTGCACAAACGCGATTCTGCGAAGCAATGTGAACACTTGTGCTTCCCAGGCACAGAGAAGGTGCTAGCAGGGAATTCTCTGCCTGCCTTTCCCCAGTGCTCTGCAAGCTCTCCAGGGCAACATAAAATGTGGGGCTCTGTGCTTTCTTTCCTTCTGAACAAGTGTTAGTGTTTTCTGCACAAACGCGATTCTGCGAAGCAATGGGAACACTTGTGCTTCCCAGGCACAGAGAAGGTGCTAGCAGGGAATTCTCTGCCTGCCTTTCCCCAGTGCTCTGCAAGCTCTCCAGGGCAACATAAAATCTGGGGCTCTGTGCTTTCTTTCCTTCTGAACAAGTGTTAGTGTTTTCTGCACAAACGCGATTCTGCGAAGCAATGTGAACACTTGTGCTTCCCAGGCACAGAGAAGCTGCTAGCAGGGAATTCTCTGCCTGCCTTTCCCCAGTGCTCTGCAAGCTCTCCAGGGCAACATAAAATGTGGGGCTCTGTGCTTTCTTTCCTTCTGAACAAGTGTTAGTGTTTTCTGCACAAACGCGATTCTGCGAAGCAATGTGAACACTTGTGCTTCCCAGGCACAGAGAAGGTGCTAGCAGGGAATTCTCTGCCTGCCTTTCCCCAGTGCTCTGCAAGCTCTCCAGGGCAACATAAAATGTGGGGCTCTGTGCTTTCTTTCCTTCTGAACAAGTGTTAGTGTTTTCTGCACAAACGCGATTCTGCGAAGCAATGGGAACACTTGTGCTTCCCAGGCACAGAGAAGGTGCTAGCAGGGAATTCTCTGCCTGCCTTTCCCCAGTGCTCTGCAAGCTCTCCAGGGCAACATAAAATGTGGGGCTCTGTGCTTTCTTTCCTTCTGAACAAGTGTTAGTGTTTTCTGCACAAACGCGATTCTGCGAAGCAATGTGAACACTTGTGCTTCCCAGGCACAGAGAAGGTGCTAGCAGGGAATTCTCTGCCTGCCTTTCCCCAGTGCTCTGCAAGCTCTCCAGGGCAACATAAAATCTGGGGCTCTGTGCTTTCTTTCCTTCTGAACAAGTGTTAGTGTTTTCTGCACAAACGCGATTCTGCGAAGCAATGGGAACACTTGTGCTTCCCAGGCACAGAGAAGGTGCTAGCAGGGAATTCTCTGCCTGCCTTTCCCCAGTGCTCTGCAAGCTCTCCAGGGCAACATAAAATGTGGGGCTCTGTGCTTTCTTTCCTTCTGAACAAGTGTTAGTGTTTTCTGCACAAACGCGATTCTGCGAAGCAATGTGAACACTTGTGCTTCCCAGGCACAGAGAAGGTGCTAGCAGGGAATTCTCTGCCTGCCTTTCCCCAGTGCTCTGCAAGCTCTCCAGGGCAACATAAAATGTGGGGCTCTGTGCTTTCTTTCCTTCTGAACAAGTGTTAGTGTTTTCTGCACAAACGCGATTCTGCGAAGCAATGGGAACACTTGTGCTTCCCAGGCACAGAGAAGGTGCTAGCAGGGAATTCTCTGCCTGCCTTTCCCCAGTGCTCTGCAAGCTCTCCAGGGCAACATAAAATCTGGGGCTCTGTGCTTTCTTTCCTTCTGAACAAGTGTTAGTGTTTTCTGCACAAACGCGATTCTGCGAAGCAATGTGAACACTTGTGCTTCCCAGGCACAGAGAAGGTGCTAGCAGGGAATTCTCTGCCTGCCTTTCCCCAGTGCTCTGCAAGCTCTCCAGGGCAACATAAAATGTGGGGCTCTGTGCTTTCTTTCCTTCTGAACAAGTGTTAGTGTTTTCTGCACAAACGCGATTCTGCGAAGCAATGGGAACACTTGTGCTTCCCAGGCACAGAGAAGGTGCTAGCAGGGAATTCTCTGCCTGCCTTTCCCCAGTGCTCTGCAAGCTCTCCAGGGCAACATAAAATGTGGGGCTCTGTGCTTTCTTTCCTTCTGAACAAGTGTTAGTGTTTTCTGCACAAACGCGATTCTGCGAAGCAATGGGAACACTTGTGCTTCCCAGGCACAGAGAAGGTGCTAGCAGGGAATTCTCTGCCTGCCTTTCCCCAGTGCTCTGCAAGCTCTCCAGGGCAACATAAAATGTGGGGCTCTGTGCTTTCTTTCCTTCTGAACAAGTGTTAGTGTTTTCTGCACAAACGCGATTCTGCGAAGCAATGGGAACACTTGTGCTTCCCAGGCACAGAGAAGGTGCTAGCAGGGAATTCTCTGCCTGCCTTTCCCCAGTGCTCTGCAAGCTCTCCAGGGCAACATAAAATGTGGGGCTCTGTGCTTTCTTTCCTTCTGAACAAGTGTTAGTGTTTTCTGCACAAACGCGATTCTGCGAAGCAATGTGAACACTTGTGCTTCCCAGGCACAGAGAAGGTGCTAGCAGGGAATTCTCTGCCTGCCTTTCCCCAGTGCTCTGCAAGCTCTCCAGGGCAACATAAAATCTGGGGCTCTGTGCTTTCTTTCCTTCTGAACAAGTGTTAGTGTTTTCTGCACAAACGCGATTCTGCGAAGCAATGGGAACACTTGTGCTTCCCAGGCACAGAGAAGGTGCTAGCAGGGAATTCTCTGCCTGCCTTTCCCCAGTGCTCTGCAAGCTCTCCAGGGCAACATAAAATGTGGGGCTCTGTGCTTTCTTTCGTTCTGAACAAGTCTCAGTGTTTTCTGCACAAACGCGATTCTGCGAAGCAATGGCAACACTTGTGCTTCCCAGGCACAGAGAAGGTGCTAGCAGGGAATTCTCTGCCTGCCTTTCCCCAGTGCTCTGCAAGCTCTCCAGGGCAACATAAAATGTGGGGCTCTGTGCTTTCTTTCCTTCTGAACAAGTGTTAGTGTTTTCTGCACAAACGCGATTCTGCGAAGCAATGGGAACACTTGTGCTTCCCAGGCACAGAGAAGGTGCTAGCAGGGAATTCTCTGCCTGCCTTTCCCCAGTGCTCTGCAAGCTCTCCAGGGCAACATAAAATCTGGGGCTCTGTGCTTTCTTTCCTTCTGAACAAGTGTTAGTGTTTTCTGCACAAACGCGATTCTGCGAAGCAATGTGAACACTTGTGCTTCCCAGGCACAGAGAAGGTGCTAGCAGGGAATTCTCTGCCTGCCTTTCCCCAGTGCTCTGCAAGCTCTCCAGGGCAACATAAAATGTGGGGCTCTGTGCTTTCTTTCCTTCTGAACAAGTGTTAGTGTTTTCTGCACAAACGCGATTCTGCGAAGCAATGTGAACACTTGTGCTTCCCAGGCACAGAGAAGCTGCTAGCAGGGAATTCTCTGCCTGCCTTTCCCCAGTGCTCTGCAAGCTCTCCAGGGCAACATCAAATCTGGGGCTCTGTGCTTTCTTTCCTTCTGAACAAGTGTTAGTGTTTTCTGCACAAACGCGATTCTGCGAAGCAATGGGAACACTTGTGCTTCCCAGGCACAGAGAAGGTGCTAGCAGGGAATTCTCTGCCTGCCTTTCCCCAGTGCTCTGCAAGCTCTCCAGGGCAACATCAAATCTGGGGCTCTGTGCTTTCTTTCCTTCTGAACAAGTGTTAGTGTTTTCTGCACAAACGCGATTCTGCGAAGCAATGGGAACACTTGTGCTTCCCAGGCACAGAGAAGGTGCTAGCAGGGAATTCTCTGCCTGCCTTTCCCCAGTGCTCTGCAAGCTCTCCAGGGCAACATAAAATGTGGGGCTCTGTGCTTTCTTTCCTTCTGAACAAGTGTTAGTGTTTTCTGCACAAACGCGATTCTGCGAAGCAATGGGAACACTTGTGCTTCCCAGGCACAGAGAAGGTGCTAGCAGGGAATTCTCTGCCTGCCTTTCCCCAGTGCTCTGCAAGCTCTCCAGGGCAACATAAAATCTGGTCTCTGTGCTTTCTTTCCTTCTGAACAAGTGTTAGTGTTTTCTGCACAAACGCGATTCTGCGAAGCAATGTGAACACTTGTGCTTCCCAGGCACAGAGAAGGTGCTAGCAGGGAATTCTCTGCCTGCCTTTCCCCAGTGCTCTGCAAGCTCTCCAGGGCAACATAAAATCTGTGGCTCTGTGCTTTCTTTCGTTCTGAACAAGTCTCAGTGTTTTCTGCACAAACGCGATTCTGCGAAGCAATGGCAACACTTCTCCTTCCCAGGCACAGAGAAGGTGCTAGCAGGGAATTCTCTGCCTGCCTTTCCCCAGTGCTCTGCAAGCTCTCCAGGGCAACATAAAATGTGGGGCTCTGTGCTTTCTTTCCTTCTGAACAAGTGTTAGTGTTTTCTGCACAAACGCGATTCTGCGAAGCAATGGGAACACTTCTCCTTCCCAGGCACAGAGAAGGTGCTAGCAGGGAATTCTCTGCCTGCCTTTCCCCAGTGCTCTGCAAGCTCTCCAGGGCAACATAAAATGTGGGGCTCTGTGCTTTCTTTCCTTCTGAACAAGTGTTAGTGTTTTCTGCACAAACGCGATTCTGCGAAGCAATGGGAACACTTCTCCTTCCCAGGCACAGAGAAGGTGCTAGCAGGGAATTCTCTGCCTGCCTTTCCCCAGTGCTCTGCAAGCTCTCCAGGGCAACATAAAATGTGGGGCTCTGTGCTTTCTTTCCTTCTGAACAAGTGTTAGTGTTTTCTGCACAAACGCGATTCTGCGAAGCAATGGGAACACTTCTCCTTCCCAGGCACAGAGAAGGTGCTAGCAGGGAATTCTCTGCCTGCCTTTCCCCAGTGCTCTGCAAGCTCTCCAGGGCAACATAAAATCTGGGGCTCTGTGCTTTCTTTCCTTCTGAACAAGTGTTAGTGTTTTCTGCACAAACGCGATTCTGCGAAGCAATGTGAACACTTGTGCTTCCCAGGCACAGAGAAGCTGCTAGCAGGGAATTCTCTGCCTGCCTTTCCCCAGTGCTCTGCAAGCTCTCCAGGGCAACATCAAATCTGGGGCTCTGTGCTTTCTTTCCTTCTGAACAAGTGTTAGTGTTTTCTGCACAAACGCGATTCTGCGAAGCAATGTGAACACTTGTGCTTCCCAGGCACAGAGAAGGTGCTAGCAGGGAATTCTCTGCCTGCCTTTCCCCAGTGCTCTGCAAGCTCTCCAGGGCAACATAAAATGTGGGGCTCTGTGCTTTCTTTCCTTCTGAACAAGTGTTAGTGTTTTCTGCACAAACGCGATTCTGCGAAGCAATGGGAACACTTGTGCTTCCCAGGCACAGAGAAGGTGCTAGCAGGGAATTCTCTGCCTGCCTTTCCCCAGTGCTCTGCAAGCTCTCCAGGGCAACATAAAATGTGGGGCTCTGTGCTTTCTTTCCTTCTGAACAAGTGTTAGTGTTTTCTGCACAAACGCGATTCTGCGAAGCAATGTGAACACTTGTGCTTCCCAGGCACAGAGAAGGTGCTAGCAGGGAATTCTCTGCCTGCCTTTCCCCAGTGCTCTGCAAGCTCTCCAGGGCAACATAAAATCTGGGGCTCTGTGCTTTCTTTCCTTCTGAACAAGTGTTAGTGTTTTCTGCACAAACGCGATTCTGCGAAGCAATGTGAACACTTGTGCTTCCCAGGCACAGAGAAGGTGCTAGCAGGGAATTCTCTGCCTGCCTTTCCCCAGTGCTCTGCAAGCTCTCCAGGGCAACATAAAATCTGTGGCTCTGTGCTTTCTTTCGTTCTGAACAAGTCTCAGTGTTTTCTGCACAAACGCGATTCTGCGAAGCAATGGCAACACTTCTCCTTCCCAGGCACAGAGAAGGTGCTAGCAGGGAATTCTCTGCCTGCCTTTCCCCAGTGCTCTGCAAGCTCTCCAGGGCAACATAAAATGTGGGGCTCTGTGCTTTCTTTCCTTCTGAACAAGTGTTAGTGTTTTCTGCACAAACGCGATTCTGCGAAGCAATGGGAACACTTCTCCTTCCCAGGCACAGAGAAGGTGCTAGCAGGGAATTCTCTGCCTGCCTTTCCCCAGTGCTCTGCAAGCTCTCCAGGGCAACATAAAATGTGGGGCTCTGTGCTTTCTTTCCTTCTGAACAAGTGTTAGTGTTTTCTGCACAAACGCGATTCTGCGAAGCAATGGGAACACTTCTCCTTCCCAGGCACAGAGAAGGTGCTAGCAGGGAATTCTCTGCCTGCCTTTCCCCAGTGCTCTGCAAGCTCTCCAGGGCAACATAAAATGTGGGGCTCTGTGCTTTCTTTCCTTCTGAACAAGTGTTAGTGTTTTCTGCACAAACGCGATTCTGCGAAGCAATGTGAACACTTGTGCTTCCCAGGCACAGAGAAGGTGCTAGCAGGGAATTCTCTGCCTGCCTTTCCCCAGTGCTCTGCAAGCTCTCCAGGGCAACATAAAATGTGGGGCTCTGTGCTTTCTTTCCTTCTGAACAAGTGTTAGTGTTTTCTGCACAAACGCGATTCTGCGAAGCAATGTGAACACTTGTGCTTCCCAGGCACAGAGAAGGTGCTAGCAGGGAATTCTCTGCCTGCCTTTCCCCAGTGCTCTGCAAGCTCTCCAGGGCAACATAAAATGTGGGGCTCTGTGCTTTCTTTCCTTCTGAACAAGTGTTAGTGTTTTCTGCACAAACGCGATTCTGCGAAGCAATGGGAACACTTCTCCTTCCCAGGCACAGAGAAGGTGCTAGCAGGGAATTCTCTGCCTGCCTTTCCCCAGTGCTCTGCAAGCTCTCCAGGGCAACATAAAATGTGGGGCTCTGTGCTTTCTTTCCTTCTGAACAAGTGTTAGTGTTTTCTGCACAAACGCGATTCTGCGAAGCAATGGGAACACTTGTGCTTCCCAGGCACAGAGAAGGTGCTAGCAGGGAATTCTCTGCCTGCCTTTCCCCAGTGCTCTGCAAGCTCTCCAGGGCAACATAAAATGTGGGGCTCTGTGCTTTCTTTCCTTCTGAACAAGTGTTAGTGTTTTCTGCACAAACGCGATTCTGCGAAGCAATGGGAACACTTGTGCTTCCCAGGCACAGAGAAGGTGCTAGCAGGGAATTCTCTGCCTGCCTTTCCCCAGTGCTCTGCAAGCTCTCCAGGGCAACATAAAATCTGGGGCTCTGTGCTTTCTTTCCTTCTGAACAAGTGTTAGTGTTTTCTGCACAAACGCGATTCTGCGAAGCAATGTGAACACTTGTGCTTCCCAGGCACAGAGAAGCTGCTAGCAGGGAATTCTCTGCCTGCCTTTCCCCAGTGCTCTGCAAGCTCTCCAGGGCAACATAAAATGTGGGGCTCTGTGCTTTCTTTCCTTCTGAACAAGTGTTAGTGTTTTCTGCACAAACGCGATTCTGCGAAGCAATGTGAACACTTGTGCTTCCCAGGCACAGAGAAGGTGCTAGCAGGGAATTCTCTGCCTGCCTTTCCCCAGTGCTCTGCAAGCTCTCCAGGGCAACATAAAATGTGGGGCTCTGTGCTTTCTTTCCTTCTGAACAAGTGTTAGTGTTTTCTGCACAAACGCGATTCTGCGAAGCAATGGGAACACTTGTGCTTCCCAGGCACAGAGAAGGTGCTAGCAGGGAATTCTCTGCCTGCCTTTCCCCAGTGCTCTGCAAGCTCTCCAGGGCAACATAAAATCTGGGGCTCTGTGCTTTCTTTCCTTCTGAACAAGTGTTAGTGTTTTCTGCACAAACGCGATTCTGCGAAGCAATGTGAACACTTGTGCTTCCCAGGCACAGAGAAGGTGCTAGCAGGGAATTCTCTGCCTGCCTTTCCCCAGTGCTCTGCAAGCTCTCCAGGGCAACATAAAATGTGGGGCTCTGTGCTTTCTTTCCTTCTGAACAAGTGTTAGTGTTTTCTGCACAAACGCGATTCTGCGAAGCAATGGGAACACTTGTGCTTCCCAGGCACAGAGAAGGTGCTAGCAGGGAATTCTCTGCCTGCCTTTCCCCAGTGCTCTGCAAGCTCTCCAGGGCAACATAAAATGTGGGGCTCTGTGCTTTCTTTCCTTCTGAACAAGTGTTAGTGTTTTCTGCACAAACGCGATTCTGCGAAGCAATGTGAACACTTGTGCTTCCCAGGCACAGAGAAGGTGCTAGCAGGGAATTCTCTGCCTGCCTTTCCCCAGTGCTCTGCAAGCTCTCCAGGGCAACATAAAATGTGGGGCTCTGTGCTTTCTTTCCTTCTGAACAAGTGTTAGTGTTTTCTGCACAAACGCGATTCTGCGAAGCAATGGGAACACTTGTGCTTCCCAGGCACAGAGAAGGTGCTAGCAGGGAATTCTCTGCCTGCCTTTCCCCAGTGCTCTGCAAGCTCTCCAGGGCAACATAAAATCTGGGGCTCTGTGCTTTCTTTCCTTCTGAACAAGTGTTAGTGTTTTCTGCACAAACGCGATTCTGCGAAGCAATGGGAACACTTGTGCTTCCCAGGCACAGAGAAGGTGCTAGCAGGGAATTCTCTGCCTGCCTTTCCCCAGTGCTCTGCAAGCTCTCCAGGGCAACATAAAATCTGGGGCTCTGTGCTTTCTTTCCTTCTGAACAAGTGTTAGTGTTTTCTGCACAAACGCGATTCTGCGAAGCAATGTGAACACTTGTGCTTCCCAGGCACAGAGAAGGTGCTAGCAGGGAATTCTCTGCCTGCCTTTCCCCAGTGCTCTGCAAGCTCTCCAGGGCAACATCAAATCTGGGGCTCTGTGCTTTCTTTCCTTCTGAACAAGTGTTAGTGTTTTCTGCACAAACGCGATTCTGCGAAGCAATGTGAACACTTGTGCTTCCCAGGCACAGAGAAGGTGCTAGCAGGGAATTCTCTGCCTGCCTTTCCCCAGTGCTCTGCAAGCTCTCCAGGGCAACATAAAATGTGGGGCTCTGTGCTTTCTTTCCTTCTGAACAAGTGTTAGTGTTTTCTGCACAAACGCGATTCTGCGAAGCAATGTGAACACTTGTGCTTCCCAGGCACAGAGAAGGTGTTAGCAGGGAATTCTCTGCCTGCCTTTCCCCAGTGCTCTGCAAGCTCTCCAGGGCAACATAAAATGTGGGGCTCTGTGCTTTCTTTCCTTCTGAACAAGTGTTAGTGTTTTCTGCACAAACGCGATTCTGCGAAGCAATGTGAACACTTGTGCTTCCCAGGCACAGAGAAGGTGCTAGCAGGGAATTCTCTGCCTGCCTTTCCCCAGTGCTCTGCAAGCTCTCCAGGGCAACATAAAATGTGGGGCTCTGTGCTTTCTTTCCTTCTGAACAAGTGTTAGTGTTTTCTGCACAAACGCGATTCTGCGAAGCAATGGGAACACTTGTGCTTCCCAGGCACAGAGAAGGTGCTAGCAGGGAATTCTCTGCCTGCCTTTCCCCAGTGCTCTGCAAGCTCTCCAGGGCAACATAAAATCTGGGGCTCTGTGCTTTCTTTCCTTCTGAACAAGTGTTAGTGTTTTCTGCACAAACGCGATTCTGCGAAGCAATGGGAACACTTGTGCTTCCCAGGCACAGAGAAGGTGCTAGCAGGGAATTCTCTGCCTGCCTTTCCCCAGTGCTCTGCAAGCTCTCCAGGGCAACATAAAATGTGGGGCTCTGTGCTTTCTTTCCTTCTGAACAAGTGTTAGTGTTTTCTGCACAAACGCGATTCTGCGAAGCAATGTGAACACTTGTGCTTCCCAGGCACAGAGAAGGTGCTAGCAGGGAATTCTCTGCCTGCCTTTCCCCAGTGCTCTGCAAGCTCTCCAGGGCAACATAAAATGTGGGGCTCTGTGCTTTCTTTCCTTCTGAACAAGTGTTAGTGTTTTCTGCACAAACGCGATTCTGCGAAGCAATGTGAACACTTGTGCTTCCCAGGCACAGAGAAGCTGCTAGCAGGGAATTCTCTGCCTGCCTTTCCCCAGTGCTCTGCAAGCTCTCCAGGGCAACATCAAATCTGGGGCTCTGTGCTTTCTTTCCTTCTGAACAAGTGTTAGTGTTTTCTGCACAAACGCGATTCTGCGAAGCAATGTGAGCACTTGTGCTTCCCAGGCACAGAGAAGGTGCTAGCAGGGAATTCTCTGCCTGCCTTTCCCCAGTGCTCTGCAAGCTCTCCAGGGCAACATAAAATCTGTGGCTCTGTGCTTTCTTTCGTTCTGAACAAGCGTTAGTGTTTTCTGCACAAACGCGATTCTGCGAAGCAATGGGAACACTTGTGCTTCCCAGGCACAGAGAAGGTGCTAGCAGGGAATTCTCTGCCTGCCTTTCCCCAGTGCTCTGCAAGCTCTCCAGGGCAACATAAAATGTGGGGCTCTGTGCTTTCTTTCCTTCTGAACAAGTGTTAGTGTTTTCTGCACAAACGCGATTCTGCGAAGCAATGTGAACACTTGTGCTTCCCAGGCACAGAGAAGGTGCTAGCAGGGAATTCTCTGCCTGCCTTTCCCCAGTGCTCTGCAAGCTCTCCAGGGCAACATAAAATGTGGGGCTCTGTGCTTTCTTTCCTTCTGAACAAGTGTTAGTGTTTTCTGCACAAACGCGATTCTGCGAAGCAATGTGAACACTTGTGCTTCCCAGGCACAGAGAAGGTGCTAGCAGGGAATTCTCTGCCTGCCTTTCCCCAGTGCTCTGCAAGCTCTCCAGGGCAACATAAAATCTGTGGCTCTGTGCTTTCTTTCCTTCTGAACAAGTGTTAGTGTTTTCTGCACAAACGCGATTCTGCGAAGCAATGTGAACACTTGTGCTTCCCAGGCACAGAGAAGGTGCTAGCAGGGAATTCTCTGCCTGCCTTTCCCCAGTGATCTGCAAGCTCTCCAGGGCAACATAAAATGTGGGGCTCTGTGCTTTCTTTCCTTCTGAACAAGTGTTAGTGTTTTCTGCACAAACGCGATTCTGCGAAGCAATGGGAACACTTGTGCTTCCCAGGCACAGAGAAGGTGCTAGCAGGGAATTCTCTGCCTGCCTTTCCCCAGTGCTCTGCAAGCTCTCCAGGGCAACATAAAATGTGGGGCTCTGTGCTTTCTTTCCTTCTGAACAAGTGTTAGTGTTTTCTGCACAAACGCGATTCTGCGAAGCAATGTGAACACTTGTGCTTCCCAGGCACAGAGAAGGTGCTAGCAGGGAATTCTCTGCCTGCCTTTCCCCAGTGCTCTGCAAGCTCTCCAGGGCAACATAAAATCTGGGGCTCTGTGCTTTCTTTCCTTCTGAACAAGTGTTAGTGTTTTCTGCACAAACGCGATTCTGCGAAGCAATGTGAACACTTGTGCTTCCCAGGCACAGAGAAGGTGCTAGCAGGGAATTCTCTGCCTGCCTTTCCCCAGTGCTCTGCAAGCTCTCCAGGGCAACATAAAATCTGTGGCTCTGTGCTTTCTTTCCTTCTGAACAAGTGTTAGTGTTTTCTGCACAAACGCGATTCTGCGAAGCAATGTGAACACTTGTGCTTCCCAGGCACAGAGAAGGTGCTAGCAGGGAATTCTCTGCCTGCCTTTCCCCAGTGATCTGCAAGCTCTCCAGGGCAACATAAAATGTGGGGCTCTGTGCTTTCTTTCCTTCTGAACAAGTGTTAGTGTTTTCTGCACAAACGCGATTCTGCGAAGCAATGGGAACACTTGTGCTTCCCAGGCACAGAGAAGGTGCTAGCAGGGAATTCTCTGCCTGCCTTTCCCCAGTGCTCTGCAAGCTCTCCAGGGCAACATAAAATCTGGGGCTCTGTGCTTTCTTTCCTTCTGAACAAGTGTTAGTGTTTTCTGCACAAACGCGATTCTGCGAAGCAATGTGAGCACTTGTGCTTCCCAGGCACAGAGAAGGTGCTAGCAGGGAATTCTCTGCCTGCCTTTCCCCAGTGCTCTGCAAGCTCTCCAGGGCAACATAAAATCTGTGGCTCTGTGCTTTCTTTCGTTCTGAACAAGCGTTAGTGTTTTCTGCACAAACGCGATTCTGCGAAGCAATGGGAACACTTGTGCTTCCCAGGCACAGAGAAGGTGCTAGCAGGGAATTCTCTGCCTGCCTTTCCCCAGTGCTCTGCAAGCTCTCCAGGGCAACATAAAATGTGGGGCTCTGTGCTTTCTTTCCTTCTGAACAAGTGTTAGTGTTTTCTGCACAAACGCGATTCTGCGAAGCAATGTGAACACTTGTGCTTCCCAGGCACAGAGAAGGTGCTAGCAGGGAATTCTCTGCCTGCCTTTCCCCAGTGCTCTGCAAGCTCTCCAGGGCAACATAAAATGTGGGGCTCTGTGCTTTCTTTCCTTCTGAACAAGTGTTAGTGTTTTCTGCACAAACGCGATTCTGCGAAGCAATGTGAACACTTGTGCTTCCCAGGCACAGAGAAGGTGCTAGCAGGGAATTCTCTGCCTGCCTTTCCCCAGTGCTCTGCAAGCTCTCCAGGGCAACATAAAATGTGGGGCTCTGTGCTTTCTTTCCTTCTGAACAAGTGTTAGTGTTTTCTGCACAAACGCGATTCTGCGAAGCAATGTGAACACTTGTGCTTCCCAGGCACAGAGAAGGTGCTAGCAGGGAATTCTCTGCCTGCCTTTCCCCAGTGCTCTGCAAGCTCTCCAGGGCAACATAAAATGTGGGGCTCTGTGCTTTCTTTCCTTCTGAACAAGTGTTAGTGTTTTCTGCACAAACGCTATTTTGCGAAGCAATGTGAACACTTGTGCTTCCCAGGCACAGAGAAGGTGCTAGCAGGGAATTCTCTGCCTGCCTTTCCCCAGTGCTCTGCAAGCTCTCCAGGGCAACATAAAATCTGTGGCTCTGTGCTTTCTTTCCTTCTGAACAAGTGTTAGTGTTTTCTGCACAAACGCGATTCTGCGAAGCAATGTGAACACTTGTGCTTCCCAGGCACAGAGAAGGTGCTAGCAGGGAATTCTCTGCCTGCCTTTCCCCAGTGCTCTGCAAGCTCTCCAGGGCAACATAAAATGTGGGGCTCTGTGCTTTCTTTCCTTCTGAACAAGTGTTAGTGTTTTCTGCACAAACGCGATTCTGCGAAGCAATGTGAACACTTGTGCTTCCCAGGCACAGAGAAGGTGCTAGCAGGGAATTCTCTGCCTGCCTTTCCCCAGTGCTCTGCAAGCTCTCCAGGGCAACATAAAATGTGGGGCTCTGTGCTTTCTTTCCTTCTGAACAAGTGTTAGTGTTTTCTGCACAAACGCGATTCTGCGAAGCAATGTGAACACTTGTGCTTCCCAGGCACAGAGAAGGTGCTAGCAGGGAATTCTCTGCCTGCCTTTCCCCAGTGCTCTGCAAGCTCTCCAGGGCAACATAAAATGTGGGGCTCTGTGCTTTCTTTCCTTCTGAACAAGTGTTAGTGTTTTCTGCACAAACGCGAATCTGCGAAGCAATGTGAGCACTTGTGCTTCCCAGGCACAGAGAAGGTGCTAGCAGGGAATTCTCTGCCTGCCTTTCCCCAGTGCTCTGCAAGCTCTCCAGGGCAACATAAAATCTGTGGCTCTGTGCTTTCTTTCGTTCTGAACAAGCGTTAGTGTTTTCTGCACAAACGCGATTCTGCGAAGCAATGGGAACACTTGTGCTTCCCAGGCACAGAGAAGGTGCTAGCAGGGAATTCTCTGCCTGCCTTTCCCCAGTGCTCTGCAAGCTCTCCAGGGCAACATAAAATGTGGGGCTCTGTGCTTTCTTTCCTTCTGAACAAGTGTTAGTGTTTTCTGCACAAACGCGATTCTGCGAAGCAATGTGAACACTTGTGCTTCCCAGGCACAGAGAAGGTGCTAGCAGGGAATTCTCTGCCTGCCTTTCCCCAGTGCTCTGCAAGCTCTCCAGGGCAACATAAAATCTGGGGCTCTGTGCTTTCTTTCCTTCTGAACAAGTGTTAGTGTTTTCTGCACAAACGCGATTCTGCGAAGCAATGTGAACACTTGTGCTTCCCAGGCACAGAGAAGGTGCTAGCAGGGAATTCTCTGCCTGCCTTTCCCCAGTGCTCTGCAAGCTCTCCAGGGCAACATAAAATCTGTGGCTCTGTGCTTTCTTTCCTTCTGAACAAGTGTTAGTGTTTTCTGCACAAACGCGATTCTGCGAAGCAATGTGAACACTTGTGCTTCCCAGGCACAGAGAAGGTGCTAGCAGGGAATTCTCTGCCTGCCTTTCCCCAGTGATCTGCAAGCTCTCCAGGGCAACATAAAATGTGGGGCTCTGTGCTTTCTTTCCTTCTGAACAAGTGTTAGTGTTTTCTGCACAAACGCGATTCTGCGAAGCAATGGGAACACTTGTGCTTCCCAGGCACAGAGAAGGTGCTAGCAGGGAATTCTCTGCCTGCCTTTCCCCAGTGCTCTGCAAGCTCTCCAGGGCAACATAAAATCTGTGGCTCTGTGCTTTCTTTCGTTCTGAACAAGTGTTAGTGTTTTCTGCACAAACGCGATTCTGCGAAGCAATGGGAACACTTGTGCTTCCCAGGCACAGAGAAGGTGCTAGCAGGGAATTCTCTGCCTGCCTTTCCCCAGTGCTCTGCAAGCTCTCCAGGGCAACATAAAATGTGGGGCTCTGTGCTTTCTTTCCTTCTGAACAAGTGTTAGTGTTTTCTGCACAAACGCGATTCTGCGAAGCAATGTGAACACTTGTGCTTCCCAGGCACAGAGAAGGTGCTAGCAGGGAATTCTCTGCCTGCCTTTCCCCAGTGCTCTGCAAGCTCTCCAGGGCAACATAAAATCTGGGGCTCTGTGCTTTCTTTCCTTCTGAACAAGTGTTAGTGTTTTCTGCACAAACGCGATTCTGCGAAGCAATGTGAACACTTGTGCTTCCCAGGCACAGAGAAGGTGCTAGCAGGGAATTCTCTGCCTGCCTTTCCCCAGTGCTCTGCAAGCTCTCCAGGGCAACATAAAATCTGTGGCTCTGTGCTTTCTTTCCTTCTGAACAAGTGTTAGTGTTTTCTGCACAAACGCGATTCTGCGAAGCAATGTGAACACTTGTGCTTCCCAGGCACAGAGAAGGTGCTAGCAGGGAATTCTCTGCCTGCCTTTCCCCAGTGATCTGCAAGCTCTCCAGGGCAACATAAAATGTGGGGCTCTGTGCTTTCTTTCCTTCTGAACAAGTGTTAGTGTTTTCTGCACAAACGCGATTCTGCGAAGCAATGGGAACACTTGTGCTTCCCAGGCACAGAGAAGGTGCTAGCAGGGAATTCTCTGCCTGCCTTTCCCCAGTGCTCTGCAAGCTCTCCAGGGCAACATAAAATCTGGGGCTCTGTGCTTTCTTTCCTTCTGAACAAGTGTTAGTGTTTTCTGCACAAACGCGATTCTGCGAAGCAATGTGAACACTTGTGCTTCCCAGGCACAGAGAAGGTGCTAGCAGGGAATTCTCTGCCTGCCTTTCCCCAGTGCTCTGCAAGCTCTCCAGGGCAACATAAAATGTGGGGCTCTGTGCTTTCTTTCCTTCTGAACAAGTGTTAGTGTTTTCTGCACAAACGCGATTCTGCGAAGCAATGTGAACACTTGTGCTTCCCAGGCACAGAGAAGGTGCTAGCAGGGAATTCTCTGCCTGCCTTTCCCCAGTGCTCTGCAAGCTCTCCAGGGCAACATAAAATCTGGGGCTCTGTGCTTTCTTTCCTTCTGAACAAGTGTTAGTGTTTTCTGCACAAACGCGATTCTGCGAAGCAATGTGAACACTTGTGCTTCCCAGGCACAGAGAAGGTGCTAGCAGGGAATTCTCTGCCTGCCTTTCCCCAGTGCTCTGCAAGCTCTCCAGGGCAACATAAAATGTGGGGCTCTGTGCTTTCTTTCCTTCTGAACAAGTGTTAGTGTTTTCTGCACAAACGCGATTCTGCGAAGCAATGGGAACACTTGTGCTTCCCAGGCACAGAGAAGGTGCTAGCAGGGAATTCTCTGCCTGCCTTTCCCCAGTGCTCTGCAAGCTCTCCAGGGCAACATAAAATGTGGGGCTCTGTGCTTTCTTTCCTTCTGAACAAGTGTTAGTGTTTTCTGCACAAACGCGATTCTGCGAAGCAATGGGAACACTTGTGCTTCCCAGGCACAGAGAAGGTGCTAGCAGGGAATTCTCTGCCTGCCTTTCCCCAGTGCTCTGCAAGCTCTCCAGGGCAACATAAAATCTCGGGCTCTGTGCTTTCTTTCCTTCTGAACAAGTGTTAGTGTTTTCTGCACAAACGCGATTCTGCGAAGCAATGTGAACACTTGTGCTTCCCAGGCACAGAGAAGGTGCTAGCAGGGAATTCTCTGCCTGCCTTTCCCCAGTGCTCTGCAAGCTCTCCAGGGCAACATAAAATGTGGGGCTCTGTGCTTTCTTTCCTTCTGAACAAGTGTTAGTGTTTTCTGCACAAACGCTATTTTGCGAAGCAATGTGAACACTTGTGCTTCCCAGGCACAGAGAAGGTGCTAGCAGGGAATTCTCTGCCTGTCTTTCCCCAGTGCTCTGCAAGCTCTCCAGGGCAACATAAAATCTGGGGCTCTGTGCTTTCTTTCCTTCTGAACAAGTGTTAGTGTTTTCTGCACAAACGCGATTCTGCGAAGCAATGGGAACACTTGTGCTTCCCAGGCACAGAGAAGGTGCTAGCAGGGAATTCTCTGCCTGCCTTTCCCCAGTGCTCTGCAAGCTCTCCAGGGCAACATAAAATCTGGGGCTCTGTGCTTTCTTTCCTTCTGAACAAGTGTTAGTGTTTTCTGCACAAACGCGATTCTGCGAAGCAATGTGAGCACTTGTGCTTCCCAGGCACAGAGAAGGTGCTAGCAGGGAATTCTCTGCCTGCCTTTCCCCAGTGCTCTGCAAGCTCTCCAGGGCAACATAAAATGTGGGGCTCTGTGCTTTCTTTCCTTCTGAACAAGTGTTAGTGTTTTCTGCACAAACGCGATTCTGCGAAGCAATGGGAACACTTGTGCTTCCCAGGCACAGAGAAGGTGCTAGCAGGGAATTCTCTGCCTGCCTTTCCCCAGTGCTCTGCAAGCTCTCCAGGGCAACATAAAATGTGGGGCTCTGTGCTTTCTTTCCTTCTGAACAAGTGTTAGTGTTTTCTGCACAAACGCGATTCTGCGAAGCAATGTGAACACTTGTGCTTCCCAGGCACAGAGAAGGTGCTAGCAGGGAATTCTCTGCCTGCCTTTCCCCAGTGCTCTGCAAGCTCTCCAGGGCAACATAAAATGTGGGGCTCTGTGCTTTCTTTCCTTCTGAACAAGTGTTAGTGTTTTCTGCACAAACGCGATTCTGCGAAGCAATGTGAACACTTGTGCTTCCCAGGCACAGAGAAGGTGCTAGCAGGGAATTCTCTGCCTGCCTTTCCCTAGTGCTCTGCAAGCTCTCCAGGGCAACATAAAATCTGGGGCTCTGTGCTTTCTTTCCTTCTGAACAAGTGTTAGTGTTTTCTGCACAAACGCGATTCTGCGAAGCAATGTGAACACTTGTGCTTCCCAGGCACAGAGAAGGTGCTAGCAGGGAATTCTCTGCCTGCCTTTCCCCAGTGCTCTGCAAGCTCTCCAGGGCAACATAAAATCTGGGGCTCTGTGCTTTCTTTCCTTCTGAACAAGTGTTAGTGTTTTCTGCACAAACGCTATTTTGCGAAGCAATGTGAACACTTGTGCTTCCCAGGCACAGAGAAGGTGCTAGCAGGGAATTCTCTGCCTGTCTTTCCCCAGTGCTCTGCAAGCTCTCCAGGGCAACATAAAATCTGTGGCTCTGTGCTTTCTTTCCTTCTGAACAAGTGTTAGTGTTTTCTGCACAAACGCGATTCTGCGAAGCAATGTGAACACTTGTGCTTCCCAGGCACAGAGAAGGTGCTAGCAGGGAATTCTCTGCCTGCCTTTCCCCAGTGCTCTGCAAGCTCTCCAGGGCAACATAAAATGTGGGGCTCTGTGCTTTCTTTCCTTCTGAACAAGTGTTAGTGTTTTCTGCACAAACGCGATTCTGCGAAGCAATGGGAACACTTGTGCTTCCCAGGCACAGAGAAGGTGCTAGCAGGGAATTCTCTGCCTGCCTTTCCCCAGTGCTCTGCAAGCTCTCCAGGGCAACATAAAATCTGGGGCTCTGTGCTTTCTTTCCTTCTGAACAAGTGTTAGTGTTTTCTGCACAAACGCGATTCTGCGAAGCAATGTGAACACTTGTGCTTCCCAGGCACAGAGAAGGTGCTAGCAGGGAATTCTCTGCCTGCCTTTCCCCAGTGCTCTGCAAGCTCTCCAGGGCAACATAAAATGTGGGGCTCTGTGCTTTCTTTCCTTCTGAACAAGTGTTAGTGTTTTCTGCACAAACGCGATTCTGCGAAGCAATGGGAACACTTGTGCTTCCCAGGCACAGAGAAGGTGCTAGCAGGGAATTCTCTGCCTGCCTTTCCCCAGTGCTCTGCAAGCTCTCCAGGGCAACATAAAATGTGGGGCTCTGTGCTTTCTTTCCTTCTGAACAAGTGTTAGTGTTTTCTGCACAAACGCGATTCTGCGAAGCAATGTGAACACTTGTGCTTCCCAGGCACAGAGAAGGTGCTAGCAGGGAATTCTCTGCCTGCCTTTCCCCAGTGCTCTGCAAGCTCTCCAGGGCAACATAAAATCTGGGGCTCTGTGCTTTCTTTCCTTCTGAACAAGTGTTAGTGTTTTCTGCACAAACGCTATTTTGCGAAGCAATGTGAACACTTGTGCTTCCCAGGCACAGAGAAGGTGCTAGCAGGGAATTCTCTGCCTGTCTTTCCCCAGTGCTCTGCAAGCTCTCCAGGGCAACATAAAATGTGGGGCTCTGTGCTTTCTTTCCTTCTGGACAAGTGTTAGTGTTTTCTGCACAAACGCGATTCTGCGAAGCAATGTGAACACTTGTGCTTCCCAGGCACAGAGAAGGTGCTAGCAGGGAATTCTCTGCCTGCCTTTCCCCAGTGCTCTGCAAGCTCTCCAGGGCAACATAAAATCTGGGGCTCTGTGCTTTCTTTCCTTCTGAACAAGTGTTAGTGTTTTCTGCACAAACGCGATTCTGCGAAGCAATGTGAGCACTTGTGCTTCCCAGGCACAGAGAAGGTGCTAGCAGGGAATTCTCTGCCTGCCTTTCCCCAGTGCTCTGCAAGCTCTCCAGGGCAACATAAAATGTGGGGCTCTGTGCTTTCTTTCCTTCTGAACAAGTGTTAGTGTTTTCTGCACAAACGCGATTCTGCGAAGCAATGGGAACACTTGTGCTTCCCAGGCACAGAGAAGGTGCTAGCAGGGAATTCTCTGCCTGCCTTTCCCCAGTGATCTGCAAGCTCTCCAGGGCAACATAAAATGTGGGGCTCTGTGCTTTCTTTCCTTCTGAACAAGTGTTAGTGTTTTCTGCACAAACGCGATTCTGCGAAGCAATGTGAACACTTGTGCTTCCCAGGCACAGAGAAGGTGCTAGCAGGGAATTCTCTGCCTGCCTTTCCCCAGTGCTCTGCAAGCTCTCCAGGGCAACATAAAATGTGGGGCTCTGTGCTTTCTTTCCTTCTGAACAAGTGTTAGTGTTTTCTGCACAAACGCGATTCTGCGAAGCAATGGGAACACTTGTGCTTCCCAGGCACAGAGAAGGTGCTAGCAGGGAATTCTCTGCCTGCCTTTCCCTAGTGCTCTGCAAGCTCTCCAGGGCAACATAAAATGTGGGGCTCTGTGCTTTCTTTCCTTCTGAACAAGTGTTAGTGTTTTCTGCACAAACGCGATTCTGCGAAGCAATGTGAACACTTGTGCTTCCCAGGCACAGAGAAGGTGCTAGCAGGGAATTCTCTGCCTGCCTTTCCCCAGTGCTCTGCAAGCTCTCCAGGGCAACATCAAATCTGGGGCTCTGTGCTTTCTTTCCTTCTGAACAAGTGTTAGTGTTTTCTGCACAAACGCTATTTTGCGAAGCAATGTGAACACTTGTGCTTCCCAGGCACAGAGAAGGTGCTAGCAGGGAATTCTCTGCCTGCCTTTCCCCAGTGCTCTGCAAGCTCTCCAGGGCAACATAAAATGTGGGGCTCTGTGCTTTCTTTCCTTCTGAACAAGTGTTAGTGTTTTCTGCACAAACGCGATTCTGCGAAGCAATGGGAACACTTGTGCTTCCCAGGCACAGAGAAGGTGCTAGCAGGGAATTCTCTGCCTGCCTTTCCCCAGTGCTCTGCAAGCTCTCCAGGGCAACATAAAATGTGGGGCTCTGTGCTTTCTTTCCTTCTGAACAAGTGTTAGTGTTTTCTGCACAAACGCGATTCTGCGAAGCAATGTGAACACTTGTGCTTCCCAGGCACAGAGAAGGTGCTAGCAGGGAATTCTCTGCCTGCCTTTCCCCAGTGCTCTGCAAGCTCTCCAGGGCAACATAAAATGTGGGGCTCTGTGCTTTCTTTCCTTCTGAACAAGTGTTAGTGTTTTCTGCACAAACGCGATTCTGCGAAGCAATGGGAACACTTGTGCTTCCCAGGCACAGAGAAGGTGCTAGCAGGGAATTCTCTGCCTGCCTTTCCCCAGTGCTCTGCAAGCTCTCCAGGGCAACATAAAATGTGGGGCTCTGTGCTTTCTTTCCTTCTGAACAAGTGTTAGTGTTTTCTGCACAAACGCGATTCTGCGAAGCAATGGGAGCACTTGTGCTTCCCAGGCACAGAGAAGGTGCTAGCAGGGAATTCTCTGCCTGCCTTTCCCCAGTGCTCTGCAAGCTCTCCAGGGCAACATAAAATCTGGGGCTCTGTGCTTTCTTTCCTTCTGAACAAGTGTTAGTGTTTTCTGCACAAACGCGATTCTGCGAAGCAATGTGAACACTTGTGCTTCCCAGGCACAGAGAAGGTGCTAGCAGGGAATTCTCTGCCTGCCTTTCCCCAGTGCTCTGCAAGCTCTCCAGGGCAACATAAAATGTGGGGCTCTGTGCTTTCTTTCCTTCTGAACAAGTGTTAGTGTTTTCTGCACAAACGCTATTTTGCGAAGCAATGTGAACACTTGTGCTTCCCAGGCACAGAGAAGGTGCTAGCAGGGAATTCTCTGCCTGCCTTTCCCCAGTGCTCTGCAAGCTCTCCAGGGCAACATAAAATGTGGGGCTCTGTGCTTTCTTTCCTTCTGAACAAGTGTTAGTGTTTTCTGCACAAACGCTATTTTGCGAAGCAATGTGAACACTTGTGCTTCCCAGGCACAGAGAAGGTGCTAGCAGGGAATTCTCTGCCTGCCTTTCCCCAGTGCTCTGCAAGCTCTCCAGGGCAACATAAAATGTGGGGCTCTGTGCTTTCTTTCCTTCTGAACAAGTGTTAGTGTTTTCTGCACAAACGCGATTCTGCGAAGCAATGGGAACACTTGTGCTTCCCAGGCACAGAGAAGGTGCTAGCAGGGAATTCTCTGCCTGCCTTTCCCCAGTGCTCTGCAAGCTCTCCAGGGCAACATAAAATGTGGGGCTCTGTGCTTTCTTTCCTTCTGAACAAGTGTTAGTGTTTTCTGCACAAACGCGATTCTGCGAAGCAATGTGAACACTTGTGCTTCCCAGGCACAGAGAAGGTGCTAGCAGGGAATTCTCTGCCTGCCTTTCCCCAGTGCTCTGCAAGCTCTCCAGGGCAACATCAAATCTGGGGCTCTGTGCTTTCTTTCCTTCTGAACAAGTGTTAGTGTTTTCTGCACAAACGCTATTTTGCGAAGCAATGTGAACACTTGTGCTTCCCAGGCACAGAGAAGGTGCTAGCAGGGAATTCTCTGCCTGCCTTTCCCCAGTGCTCTGCAAGCTCTCCAGGGCAACATAAAATGTGGGGCTCTGTGCTTTCTTTCCTTCTGAACAAGTGTTAGTGTTTTCTGCACAAACGCTATTTTGCGAAGCAATGTGAACACTTGTGCTTCCCAGGCACAGAGAAGGTGCTAGCAGGGAATTCTCTGCCTGCCTTTCCCCAGTGCTCTGCAAGCTCTCCAGGGCAACATAAAATGTGGGGCTCTGTGCTTTCTTTCCTTCTGAACAAGTGTTAGTGTTTTCTGCACAAACGCGATTCTGCGAAGCAATGGGAACACTTGTGCTTCCCAGGCACAGAGAAGGTGCTAGCAGGGAATTCTCTGCCTGCCTTTCCCCAGTGCTCTGCAAGCTCTCCAGGGCAACATAAAATGTGGGGCTCTGTGCTTTCTTTCCTTCTGAACAAGTGTTAGTGTTTTCTGCACAAACGCTATTTTGCGAAGCAATGTGAACACTTGTGCTTCCCAGGCACAGAGAAGGTGCTAGCAGGGAATTCTCTGCCTGCCTTTCCCCAGTGCTCTGCAAGCTCTCCAGGGCAACATAAAATGTGGGGCTCTGTGCTTTCTTTCCTTCTGAACAAGTGTTAGTGTTTTCTGCACAAACGCGATTCTGCGAAGCAATGTGAACACTTGTGCTTCCCAGGCACAGAGAAGGTGCTAGCAGGGAATTCTCTGCCTGCCTTTCCCCAGTGCTCTGCAAGCTCTCCAGGGCAACATAAAATGTGGGGCTCTGTGCTTTCTTTCCTTCTGAACAAGTGTTAGTGTTTTCTGCACAAACGCGATTCTGCGAAGCAATGGGAACACTTGTGCTTCCCAGGCACAGAGAAGGTGCTAGCAGGGAATTCTCTGCCTGCCTTTCCCCAGTGCTCTGCAAGCTCTCCAGGGCAACATAAAATCTGGGGCTCTGTGCTTTCTTTCCTTCTGAACAAGTGTTAGTGTTTTCTGCACAAACGCGATTCTGCGAAGCAATGTGAACACTTGTGCTTCCCAGGCACAGAGAAGGTGCTAGCAGGGAATTCTCTGCCTGCCTTTCCCCAGTGCTCTGCAAGCTCTCCAGGGCAACATAAAATGTGGGGCTCTGTGCTTTCTTTCCTTCTGAACAAGTGTTAGTGTTTTCTGCACAAACGCGATTCTGCGAAGCAATGGGAACACTTGTGCTTCCCAGGCACAGAGAAGGTGCTAGCAGGGAATTCTCTGCCTGCCTTTCCCCAGTGCTCTGCAAGCTCTCCAGGGCAACATAAAATGTGGGGCTCTGTGCTTTCTTTCCTTCTGAACAAGTGTTAGTGTTTTCTGCACAAACGCGATTCTGCGAAGCAATGTGAACACTTGTGCTTCCCAGGCACAGAGAAGGTGCTAGCAGGTAATTCTCTGCCTGCCTTTCCCCAGTGCTCTGCAAGCTCTCCAGGGCAACATAAAATCTGGGGCTCTGTGCTTTCTTTCCTTCTGAACAAGTGTTAGTGTTTTCTGCACAAACGCGATTCTGCGAAGCAATGTGAACACTTGTGCTTCCCAGGCACAGAGAAGGTGCTAGCAGGGAATTCTCTGCCTGCCTTTCCCCAGTGCTCTGCAAGCTCTCCAGGGCAACATAAAATGTGGGGCTCTGTGCTTTCTTTCCTTCTGAACAAGTGTTAGTGTTTTCTGCACAAACGCGATTCTGCGAAGCAATGTGAACACTTGTGCTTCCCAGGCACAGAGAAGGTGCTAGCAGGGAATTCTCTGCCTGTCTTTCCCCAGTGCTCTGCAAGCTCTCCAGGGCAACATAAAATCTGGGGCTCTGTGCTTTCTTTCCTTCTGGACAAGTGTTAGTGTTTTCTGCACAAACGCGATTCTGCGAAGCAATGTGAACACTTGTGCTTCCCAGGCACAGAGAAGGTGCTAGCAGGGAATTCTCTGCCTGCCTTTCCCCAGTGCTCTGCAAGCTCTCCAGGGCAACATAAAATCTGGGGCTCTGTGC
This sequence comes from Strix occidentalis, assembly GCA_030819815.1. NCBI lineage: Eukaryota > Metazoa > Chordata > Aves > Strigiformes > Strigidae > Strix > Strix occidentalis. The sequence goes on from JASWHU010000658.1 coordinate 36,212, forward strand.
TTTCTTTCCTTCTGAACAAGTGTTAGTGTTTTCTGCACAAACGCGATTCTGCGAAGCAATGTGAGCACTTGTGCTTCCCAGGCACAGAGAAGGTGCTAGCAGGGAATTCTCTGCCTGCCTTTCCCCAGTGCTCTGCAAGCTCTCCAGGGCAACATAAAATGTGGGGCTCTGTGCTTTCTTTCCTTCTGAACAAGTGTTAGTGTTTTCTGCACAAACGCGATTCTGCGAAGCAATGGGAACACTTGTGCTTCCCAGGCACAGAGAAGGTGCTAGCAGGGAATTCTCTGCCTGCCTTTCCCCAGTGATCTGCAAGCTCTCCAGGGCAACATAAAATGTGGGGCTCTGTGCTTTCTTTCCTTCTGAACAAGTGTTAGTGTTTTCTGCACAAACGCGATTCTGCGAAGCAATGTGAACACTTGTGCTTCCCAGGCACAGAGAAGGTGCTAGCAGGGAATTCTCTGCCTGCCTTTCCCCAGTGCTCTGCAAGCTCTCCAGGGCAACATAAAATGTGGGGCTCTGTGCTTTCTTTCCTTCTGAACAAGTGTTAGTGTTTTCTGCACAAACGCAATTCTGCGAAGCAATGGGAACACTTGTGCTTCCCAGGCACAGAGAAGGTGCTAGCAGGGAATTCTCTGCCTGCCTTTCCCTAGTGCTCTGCAAGCTCTCCAGGGCAACATAAAATGTGGGGCTCTGTGCTTTCTTTCCTT
>JASWHU010000659.1:0-36887 GCA_030819815.1 Strix occidentalis
GGGAAGCACAAGTGTTCACATTGCTTCGCAGAATCGCGTTTGTGCAGAAAACACTAACACTTGTTCAGAAGGAAAGAAAGCACAGAGCCCCAGATTTTATGTTGCCCTGGAGAGCTTGCAGAGCACTGGGGAAAAGCAGGCAGAGAATTCCCTGCTAGCACCTTCTCTGTGCCTGGGAAGCACAAGTGTTCACATTGCTTCGCAGAATCGCGTTTGTGCAGAAAACACTAACACTTGTTCAGAAGGAAAGAAAGCACAGAGCCCCAGACTTGATGTTGCCCTGGAGAGCTTGCAGAGCACTGGGGAAAGGCAGGCAGAGAATTCCCTGCTAGCACCTTCTCTGTGCCTGGGAAGCACAAGTGTTCACATTGCTTCGCAGAATCGCGTTTGTGCAGAAAACACTAACACTTGTTCAGAAGGAAAGAAAGCACAGAGCCCCAGATTTTATGTTGCCCTGGAGAGCTTGCAGAGCACTGGGGAAAAGCAGGCAGAGAATTCCCTGCTAGCACCTTCTCTGTGCCTGGGAAGCACAAGTGTTCACATTGCTTCGCAGAATCGCGTTTGTGCAGAAAACACTAACACTTGTTCAGAAGGAAAGAAAGCACAGAGCCCCAGACTTGATGTTGCCCTGGAGAGCTTGCAGAGCACTGGGGAAAAGGCAGGCAGAGAATTCCCTGCTAGCAGCCTTCTCTGTGCCTGGGAAGCAAAAGTGTTCACATTGCTTCTCAGAATCGCGTTTGTGCAGAAAACACTAACACTTGTTCAGAAGGAAAGAAAGCACAGAGCCCCAGATTTTATGTTGCCCTGGAGAGCTTGCAGAGCACTGGGGAAAAGCAGGCAGAGAATTCCCTGCTAGCAACTTCTCTGTGCCTGGGAAGCACAAGTGTTCACATTGCTTCGCAGAATCGCGTTTGTGCAGAAAACACTAACACTTGTTCAGAAGGAAAGAAAGCACAGAGCCCCACATTTTATGTTGCCCTGGAGAGCTTGCAGAGCACTGGGGAAAAGCAGGCAGAGAATTCCCTGCTAGCAGCTTCTCGGTGCCTGGGAAGCACAAGTGTTCACATTGCTTCGCAGAATCGCGTTTGTGCAGAAAACACTAACACTTGTTCAGAAGGAAAGAAAGCACAGAGCCCCAGATTTTATGTTGCCTTGGAGAGCTTGCAGAGCACTGGGGAAAAGCAGGCAGAGAATTCCCTGCTAGCAACTTCTCTGTGCCTGGGAAGCACAAGTGTTCACATTGCTTCGCAGAATCGCGTTTGTGCAGAAAACACTAACACTTGTTCAGAAGGAAAGAAAGCACAGAGCCCCACATTTTATGTTGCCCTGGAGAGCTTGCAGAGCACTGGGGAAAAGGCAGGCAGAGAATTCCCTGCTAGCAGCCTTCTCTGTGCCTGGGAAGCACAAGTGTTCACATTGCTTCGCAGAATCGCGTTTGTGCAGAAAACACTAACACTTGTTCAGAAGGAAAGAAAGCACAGAGCCCCAGATTTTATGTTGCCCTGGAGAGCTTGCAGAGCACTGGGGAAAAGCAGGCAGAGAATTCCCTGCTAGCACCTTCTCTGTGCCTGGGAAGCACAAGTGTTCACATTGCTTCGCAGAATCGCGTTTGTGCAGAAAACACTAACACTTGTTCAGAAGGAAAGAAAGCACAGAGCCCCACATTTTATGTTGCCCTGGAGAGCTTGCAGAGCACTGGGGAAAAGCAGGCAGAGAATTCCCTGCTAGCACCTTCTCTGTGCCTGGGAAGCACAAGTGTTCACATTGCTTCGCAGAATCGCGTTTGTGCAGAAAACACTAACACTTGTTCAGAAGGAAAGAAAGCACAGAGCCCCACATTTTATGTTGCCCTGGAGAGCTTGCAGAGCACTGGGGAAAGGCAGGCAGAGAATTCCCTGCTAGCAGCTTCTCTGTGCCTGGGAAGCACAAGTGTTCACATTGCTTCGCAGAATCGCGTTTGTGCAGAAAACACTAACACTTGTTCAGAAGGAAAGAAAGCACAGAGCCCCACATTTTATGTTGCCCTGGAGAGCTTGCAGAGCACTGGGGAAAAGCAGGCAGAGAATTCCCTGCTAGCAGCTTCTCTGTGCCTGGGAAGCACAAGTGTTCACATTGCTTCGCAGAATCGCGTTTGTGCAGAAAACACTAACACTTGTTCAGAAGGAAAGAAAGCACAGAGCCCCACATTTTATGTTGCCCTGGAGAGCTTGCAGAGCACTGGGGAAAGGCAGGCAGAGAATTCCCTGCTAGCAGCTTCTCTGTGCCTGGGAAGCACAAGTGTTCACATTGCTTCGCAGAATCGCGTTTGTGCAGAAAACACTAACACTTGTTCAGAAGGAAAGAAAGCACAGAGCCCCAGATTTTATGTTGCCCTGGAGAGCTTGCAGAGCACTGGGGAAAAGCAGGCAGAGAATTCCCTGCTAGCACCTTCTCTGTGCCTGGGAAGCACAAGTGTTCACATTGCTTCGCAGAATCGCGTTTGTGCAGAAAACACTAACACTTGTTCAGAAGGAAAGAAAGCACAGAGCCCCACATTTTATGTTGCCCTGGAGAGCTTGCAGAGCACTGGGGAAAGGCAGGCAGAGAATTCCCTGCTAGCAGCTTCTCGGTGCCTGGGAAGCACAAGTGTTCACATTGCTTCGCAGAATCGCGTTTGTGCAGAAAACACTAACACTTGTTCAGAAGGAAAGAAAGCACAGAGCCCCAGATTTTATGTTGCCTTGGAGAGCTTGCAGAGCACTGGGGAAAAGCAGGCAGAGAATTCCCTGCTAGCACCTTCTCTGTGCCTGGGAAGCAAAAGTGTTCACATTGCTTCGCAGAATCGCGTTTCTGCAGAAAACACTAACACTTGTTCAGAAGGAAAGAAAGCAGAGAGCCCCACATTTTATGTTGCCCTGGAGAGCTTGCAGAGCACTGGGGAAAAGCAGGCAGAGAATTCCCTGCTAGCACCTTCTCTGTGCCTGGGAAGCACAAGTGTTCACATTGCTTCGCAGAATCGCGTTTGTGCAGAAAACACTAACACTTGTTCAGAAGGAAAGAAAGCACAGAGCCCCAGATTTTATGTTGCCCTGGAGAGCTTGCAGAGCACTGGGGAAAGGCAGGCAGAGAATTCCCTGCTAGCAGCTTCTCTGTGCCTGGGAAGCACAAGTGTTCACATTGCTTCGCAGAATCGCGTTTGTGCAGAAAACACTAACACTTCTTCAGAAGGAAAGAAAGCACAGAGCCCCACATTTTATGTTGCCCTGGAGAGCTTGCAGAGCACTGGGGAAAAGCAGGCAGAGAATTCCCTGCTAGCAACTTCTCTGTGCCTGGGAAGCACAAGTGTTCACATTGCTTCGCAGAATCGCGTTTCTGCAGAAAACACTAACACTTGTTCAGAAGGAAAGAAAGCACAGAGCCCCACATTTTATGTTGCCCTGGAGAGCTTGCAGAGCACTGGGGAAAGGCAGGCAGAGAATTCCCTGCTAGCAGCTTCTCTGTGCCTGGGAAGCACAAGTGTTCACATTGCTTCGCAGAATCGCGTTTGTGCAGAAAACACTAACACTTGTTCAGAAGGAAAGAAAGCACAGAGCCCCACATTTTATGTTGCCCTGGAGAGCTTGCAGAGCACTGGGGAAAGGCAGGCAGAGAATTCCCTGCTAGCAGCTTCTCTGTGCCTGGGAAGCACAAGTGTTCACATTGCTTCTCAGAATCGCGTTTGTGCAGAAAACACTAACACTTGTTCAGAAGGAAAGAAAGCACAGAGCCCCAGATTTTATGTTGCCCTGGAGAGCTTGCAGAGCACTGGGGAAAAGCAGGCAGAGAATTCCCTGCTAGCACCTTCTCTGTGCCTGGGAAGCACAAGTGTTCACATTGCTTCGCAGAATCGCGTTTGTGCAGAAAACACTAACACTTGTTCAGAAGGAAAGAAAGCACAGAGCCCCACATTTTATGTTGCCCTGGAGAGCTTGCAGAGCACTGGGGAAAGGCAGGCAGAGAATTCCCTGCTAGCAGCTTCTCGGTGCCTGGGAAGCACAAGTGTTCACATTGCTTCGCAGAATCGCGTTTGTGCAGAAAACACTAACACTTGTTCAGAAGGAAAGAAAGCACAGAGCCCCACATTTTATGTTGCCCTGGAGAGCTTGCAGAGCACTGGGGAAAAGCAGGCAGAGAATTCCCTGCTAGCAGCTTCTCTGTGCCTGGGAAGCACAAGTGTTCACATTGCTTCTCAGAATCGCGTTTGTGCAGAAAACACTAACACTTGTTCAGAAGGAAAGAAAGCACAGAGCCCCACATTTTATGTTGCCCTGGAGAGCTTGCAGAGCACTGGGGAAAAGCAGGCAGAGAATTCCCTGCTAGCACCTTCTCTGTGCCTGGGAAGCACAAGTGTTCACATTGCTTCGCAGAATCGCGTTTGTGCAGAAAACACTAACACTTGTTCAGAAGGAAAGAAAGCACAGAGCCCCAGATTTGATGTTGCCCTGGAGAGCTTGCAGAGCACTGGGGAAAAGCAGGCAGAGAATTCCCTGCTAGCACCTTCTCTGTGCCTGGGAAGCACAAGTGTTCACATCGCTTCGCAGAATCCCGTTTGTGCAGAAAACACTAACACTTGTTCAGAAGGAAAGAAAGCACAGAGCCCCACATTTTATGTTGCCCTGGAGAGCTTGCAGAGCACTGGGGAAAAGCAGGCAGAGAATTCCCTGCTAGCACCTTCTCTGTGCCTGGGAAGCACATGTGTTCACATTGCTTCGCAGAATCGCGTTTGTGCAGAAAACACTAACACTTGTTCAGAAGGAAAGAAAGCACAGAGCCCCAGATTTTATGTTGCCCTGGAGAGCTTGCAGAGCACTGGGGAAAAGCAGGCAGAGAATTCCCTGCTAGCACCTTCTCTGTGCCTGGGAAGCACAAGTGTTCACATTGCTTCGCAGAATCGCGTTTGTGCAGAAAACACTAACACTTGTTCAGAAGGAAAGAAAGCACAGAGCCCCAGACTTGATGTTGCCCTGGAGAGCTTGCAGAGCACTGGGGAAAGGCAGGCAGAGAATTCCCTGCTAGCACCTTGTCTGTGCCTGGGAAGCAAAAGTGTTCACATTGCTTCTCAGAATCGCGTTTGTGCAGAAAACACTAACACTTGTTCAGAAGGAAAGAAAGCACAGAGCCCCAGATTTTATGTTGCCCTGGAGAGCTTGCAGAGCACTGGGAAAAGCAGGCAGAGAATTCCCTGCTAGCAACCTTCTCTGTGCCTGGGAAGCACAAGTGTTCACATTGCTTCGCAGAATCGCGTTTGTGCAGAAAACACTAACACTTGTTCAGAAGGAAAGAAAGCACAGAGCCCCACATTTTATGTTGCCCTGGAGAGCTTGCAGAGCACTGGGGAAAGGCAGGCAGAGAATTCCCTGCTAGCAGCTTCTCGGTGCCTGGGAAGCACAAGTGTTCACATTGCTTCGCAGAATCGCGTTTGTGCAGAAAACACTAACACTTGTTCAGAAGGAAAGAAAGCACAGAGCCCCAGATTTTATGTTGCCTTGGAGAGCTTGCAGAGCACTGGGGAAAAGCAGGCAGAGAATTCCCTGCTAGCAACTTCTCTGTGCCTGGGAAGCACAAGTGTTCACATTGCTTCGCAGAATCGCGTTTGTGCAGAAAACACTAACACTTGTTCAGAAGGAAAGAAAGCACAGAGCCCCACATTTTATGTTGCCCTGGAGAGCTTGCAGAGCACTGGGGAAAAGGCAGGCAGAGAATTCCCTGCTAGCAGCTTCTCGGTGCCTGGGAAGCACAAGTGTTCACATTGCTTCGCAGAATCGCGTTTGTGCAGAAAACACTAACACTTGTTCAGAAGGAAAGAAAGCACAGAGCCCCAGATTTTATGTTGCCTTGGAGAGCTTGCAGAGCACTGGGGAAAAGCAGGCAGAGAATTCCCTGCTAGCACCTTCTCTGTGCCTGGGAAGCAAAAGTGTTCACATTGCTTCGCAGAATCGCGTTTGTGCAGAAAACACTAACACTTGTTCAGAAGGAAAGAAAGCACAGAGCCCCACATTTTATGTTGCCCTGGAGAGCTTGCAGAGCACTGGGGAAAAGCAGGCAGAGAATTCCCTGCTAGCACCTTCTCTGTGCCTGGGAAGCACAAGTGTTCACATTGCTTCGCAGAATCGCGTTTGTGCAGAAAACACTAACACTTGTTCAGAAGGAAAGAAAGCACAGAGCCCCAGATTTTATGTTGCCCTGGAGAGCTTGCAGAGCACTGGGGAAAAGCAGGCAGAGAATTCCCTGCTAGCACCTTCTCTGTGCCTGGGAAGCACAAGTGTTCACATTGCTTCGCAGAATCGCGTTTGTGCAGAAAACACTAACACTTGTTCAGAAGGAAAGAAAGCACAGAGCCCCACATTTTATGTTGCCCTGGAGAGCTTGCAGAGCACTGGGGAAAAGCAGGCAGAGAATTCCCTGCTAGCACCTTCTCTGTGCCTGGGAAGCACAAGTGTTCACATTGCTTCGCAGAATCCCGTTTGTGCAGAAAACACTAACACTTGTTCAGAAGGAAAGAAAGCACAGAGCCCCACATTTTATGTTGCCCTGGAGAGCTTGCAGAGCACTGGGGAAAGGCAGGCAGAGAATTCCCTGCTAGCACCTTCTCTGTGCCTGGGAAGCACAAGTGTTCACATTGCTTCGCAGAATCGCGTTTCTGCAGAAAACACTAACACTTGTTCAGAAGGAAAGAAAGCAGAGAGCCCCACATTTTATGTTGCCCTGGAGAGCTTGCAGAGCACTGGGGAAAAGCAGGCAGAGAATTCCCTGCTAGCACCTTCTCTGTGCCTGGGAAGCACAAGTGTTCACATTGCTTCGCAGAATCGCGTTTGTGCAGAAAACACTAACACTTGTTCAGAAGGAAAGAAAGCACAGAGCCCCACATTTTATGTTGCCCTGGAGAGCTTGCAGAGCACTGGGGAAAGGCAGGCAGAGAATTCCCTGCTAGCAGCTTCTCTGTGCCTGGGAAGCACAAGTGTTCACATTGCTTCGCAGAATCGCGTTTGTGCAGAAAACACTAACACTTGTTCAGAAGGAAAGAAAGCACAGAGCCCCACATTTTATGTTGCCCTGGAGAGCTTGCAGAGCACTGGGGAAAAGCAGGCAGAGAATTCCCTGCTAGCACCTTCTCTGTGCCTGGGAAGCACAAGTGTTCACATTGCTTCGCAGAATCGCGTTTGTGCAGAAAACACTAACACTTGTTCAGAAGGAAAGAAAGCACAGAGCCCCACATTTTATGTTGCCCTGGAGAGCTTGCAGAGCACTGGGGAAAGGCAGGCAGAGAATTCCCTGCTAGCAGCTTCTCTGTGCCTGGGAAGGAGAAGTGTTCACATTGCTTCGCAGAATCACGTTTGTGCAGAAAACACTAACACTTGTTCAGAAGGAAAGAAAGCACAGAGCCCCACATTTTATGTTGCCCTGGAGAGCTTGCAGAGCACTGGGGAAAAGCAGGCAGAGAATTCCCTGCTAGCACTTTCTCTGTGCCTGGGAAGCACAAGTGTTCACATTGCTTCGCAGAATCGCGTTTCTGCAGAAAACACTAACACTTGTTCAGAAGGAAAGAAAGCACAGAGCCCCACATTTTATGTTGCCCTGGAGAGCTTGCAGAGCACTGGGGAAAAGCAGGCAGAGAATTCCCTGCTAGCACCTTCTCTGTGCCTGGGAAGCACAAGTGTTCACATTGCTTCGCAGAATCGCGTTTGTGCAGAAAACACTAACACTTGTTCAGAAGGAAAGAAAGCACAGAGCCCCACATTTTATGTTGCCCTGGAGAGCTTGCAGAGCACTGGGGAAAGGCAGGCAGAGAATTCCCTGCTAGCACCTTCTCTGTGCCTGGGAAGCACAAGTGTTCACATTGCTTCGCAGAATCGCGTTTGTGCAGAAAACACTAACACTTGTTCAGAAGGAAAGAAAGCACAGAGCCCCACATTTTATGTTGCCCTGGAGAGCTTGCAGAGCACTGGGGAAAAGCAGGCAGAGAATTCCCTGCTAGCACCTTCTCTGTGCCTGGGAAGCACAAGTGTTCACATTGCTTCGCAGAATCGCGTTTGTGCAGAAAACACTAACACTTGTTCAGAAGGAAAGAAAGCACAGAGCCCCACATTTTATGTTGCCCTGGAGAGCTTGCAGAGCACTGGGGAAAGGCAGGCAGAGAATTCCCTGCTAGCAGCTTCTCTGTGCCTGGGAAGCACAAGTGTTCACATTGCTTCGCAGAATCGCGTTTGTGCAGAAAACACTAACACTTGTTCAGAAGGAAAGAAAGCACAGAGCCCCAGATTTTATGTTGCCCTGGAGAGCTTGCAGAGCACTGGGGAAAAGCAGGCAGAGAATTCCCTGCTAGCACCTTCTCTGTGCCTGGGAAGCACAAGTGTTCACATTGCTTCGCAGAATCGCGTTTGTGCAGAAAACACTAACACTTGTTCAGAAGGAAAGAAAGCACAGAGCCCCACATTTTATGTTGCCCTGGAGAGCTTGCAGAGCACTGGGGAAAGGCAGGCAGAGAATTCCCTGCTAGCAGCTTCTCTGTGCCTGGGAAGCACAAGTGTTCACATTGCTTCGCAGAATCGCGTTTGTGCAGAAAACACTAACACTTCTTCAGAAGGAAAGAAAGCACAGAGCCCCACATTTTATGTTGCCCTGGAGAGCTTGCAGAGCACTGGGGAAAAGCAGGCAGAGAATTCCCTGCTAGCACCTTCTCTGTGCCTGGGAAGCACAAGTGTTCACATTGCTTCGCAGAATCCCGTTTGTGCAGAAAACACTAACACTTGTTCAGAAGGAAAGAAAGCACAGAGCCCCACATTTTATGTTGCCCTGGAGAGCTTGCAGAGCACTGGGGAAAGGCAGGCAGAGAATTCCCTGCTAGCACCTTCTCTGTGCCTGGGAAGCACAAGTGTTCACATTGCTTCGCAGAATCGCGTTTCTGCAGAAAACACTAACACTTGTTCAGAAGGAAAGAAAGCAGAGAGCCCCACATTTTATGTTGCCCTGGAGAGCTTGCAGAGCACTGGGGAAAAGCAGGCAGAGAATTCCCTGCTAGCACCTTCTCTGTGCCTGGGAAGCACAAGTGTTCACATTGCTTCGCAGAATCGCGTTTGTGCAGAAAACACTAACACTTGTTCAGAAGGAAAGAAAGCACAGAGCCCCACATTTTATGTTGCCCTGGAGAGCTTGCAGAGCACTGGGGAAAGGCAGGCAGAGAATTCCCTGCTAGCAGCTTCTCGGTGCCTGGGAAGCACAAGTGTTCACATTGCTTCGCAGAATCGCGTTTGTGCAGAAAACACTAACACTTGTTCAGAAGGAAAGAAAGCACAGAGCCCCACATTTTATGTTGCCCTGGAGAGCTTGCAGAGCACTGGGGAAAAGCAGGCAGAGAATTCCCTGCTAGCACCTTCTCTGTGCCTGGGAAGCACAAGTGTTCACATTGCTTCGCAGAATCGCGTTTGTGCAGAAAACACTAACACTTGTTCAGAAGGAAAGAAAGCACAGAGCCCCACATTTTATGTTGCCCTGGAGAGCTTGCAGAGCACTGGGGAAAGGCAGGCAGAGAATTCCCTGCTAGCAGCTTCTCTGTGCCTGGGAAGGAGAAGTGTTCACATTGCTTCGCAGAATCACGTTTGTGCAGAAAACACTAACACTTGTTCAGAAGGAAAGAAAGCACAGAGCCCCACATTTTATGTTGCCCTGGAGAGCTTGCAGAGCACTGGGGAAAAGCAGGCAGAGAATTCCCTGCTAGCACTTTCTCTGTGCCTGGGAAGCACAAGTGTTCACATTGCTTCGCAGAATCGCGTTTCTGCAGAAAACACTAACACTTGTTCAGAAGGAAAGAAAGCACAGAGCCCCACATTTTATGTTGCCCTGGAGAGCTTGCAGAGCACTGGGGAAAAGCAGGCAGAGAATTCCCTGCTAGCACCTTCTCTGTGCCTGGGAAGCACAAGTGTTCACATTGCTTCGCAGAATCGCGTTTGTGCAGAAAACACTAACACTTGTTCAGAAGGAAAGAAAGCACAGAGCCCCACATTTTATGTTGCCCTGGAGAGCTTGCAGAGCACTGGGGAAAGGCAGGCAGAGAATTCCCTGCTAGCACCTTCTCTGTGCCTGGGAAGCACAAGTGTTCACATTGCTTCGCAGAATCGCGTTTGTGCAGAAAACACTAACACTTGTTCAGAAGGAAAGAAAGCACAGAGCCCCACATTTTATGTTGCCCTGGAGAGCTTGCAGAGCACTGGGGAAAAGCAGGCAGAGAATTCCCTGCTAGCACCTTCTCTGTGCCTGGGAAGCACAAGTGTTCACATTGCTTCGCAGAATCGCGTTTGTGCAGAAAACACTAACACTTGTTCAGAAGGAAAGAAAGCACAGAGCCCCACATTTTATGTTGCCCTGGAGAGCTTGCAGAGCACTGGGGAAAGGCAGGCAGAGAATTCCCTGCTAGCAGCTTCTCTGTGCCTGGGAAGCACAAGTGTTCACATTGCTTCGCAGAATCGCGTTTGTGCAGAAAACACTAACACTTGTTCAGAAGGAAAGAAAGCACAGAGCCCCAGATTTTATGTTGCCCTGGAGAGCTTGCAGAGCACTGGGGAAAAGCAGGCAGAGAATTCCCTGCTAGCACCTTCTCTGTGCCTGGGAAGCACAAGTGTTCACATTGCTTCGCAGAATCGCGTTTGTGCAGAAAACACTAACACTTGTTCAGAAGGAAAGAAAGCACAGAGCCCCAGATTTGATGTTGCCCTGGAGAGCTTGCAGAGCACTGGGGAAAGGCAGGCAGAGAATTCCCTGCTAGCAGCTTCTCTGTGCCTGGGAAGCACAAGTGTTCACATTGCTTCGCAGAATCGCGTTTGTGCAGAAAACACTAACACTTCTTCAGAAGGAAAGAAAGCACAGAGCCCCACATTTTATGTTGCCCTGGAGAGCTTGCAGAGCACTGGGGAAAAGCAGGCAGAGAATTCCCTGCTAGCAACTTCTCTGTGCCTGGGAAGCACAAGTGTTCACATTGCTTCGCAGAATCGCGTTTCTGCAGAAAACACTAACACTTGTTCAGAAGGAAAGAAAGCACAGAGCCCCACATTTTATGTTGCCCTGGAGAGCTTGCAGAGCACTGGGGAAAGGCAGGCAGAGAATTCCCTGCTAGCAGCTTCTCTGTGCCTGGGAAGCACAAGTGTTCACATTGCTTCGCAGAATCGCGTTTGTGCAGAAAACACTAACACTTGTTCAGAAGGAAAGAAAGCACAGAGCCCCACATTTTATGTTGCCCTGGAGAGCTTGCAGAGCACTGGGGAAAGGCAGGCAGAGAATTCCCTGCTAGCAGCTTCTCTGTGCCTGGGAAGCACAAGTGTTCACATTGCTTCGCAGAATCGCGTTTGTGCAGAAAACACTAACACTTGTTCAGAAGGAAAGAAAGCACAGAGCCCCAGATTTTATGTTGCCCTGGAGAGCTTGCAGAGCACTGGGGAAAAGCAGGCAGAGAATTCCCTGCTAGCACCTTCTCTGTGCCTGGGAAGCACAAGTGTTCACATTGCTTCGCAGAATCGCGTTTGTGCAGAAAACACTAACACTTGTTCAGAAGGAAAGAAAGCACAGAGCCCCACATTTTATGTTGCCCTGGAGAGCTTGCAGAGCACTGGGGAAAGGCAGGCAGAGAATTCCCTGCTAGCAGCTTCTCGGTGCCTGGGAAGCACAAGTGTTCACATTGCTTCGCAGAATCGCGTTTGTGCAGAAAACACTAACACTTCTTCAGAAGGAAAGAAAGCACAGAGCCCCACATTTTATGTTGCCCTGGAGAGCTTGCAGAGCACTGGGGAAAAGCAGGCAGAGAATTCCCTGCTAGCACCTTCTCTGTGCCTGGGAAGCACAAGTGTTCACATTGCTTCGCAGAATCGCGTTTGTGCAGAAAACACTAACACTTGTTCAGAAGGAAAGAAAGCACAGAGCCCCAGATTTGATGTTGCCCTGGAGAGCTTGCAGAGCACTGGGGAAAAGCAGGCAGAGAATTCCCTGCTAGCACCTTCTCTGTGCCTGGGAAGCACAAGTGTTCACATCGCTTCGCAGAATCCCGTTTGTGCAGAAAACACTAACACTTGTTCAGAAGGAAAGAAAGCACAGAGCCCCACATTTTATGTTGCCCTGGAGAGCTTGCAGAGCACTGGGGAAAAGCAGGCAGAGAATTCCCTGCTAGCACCTTCTCTGTGCCTGGGAAGCACAAGTGTTCACATTGCTTCGCAGAATCGCGTTTGTGCAGAAAACACTAACACTTGTTCAGAAGGAAAGAAAGCACAGAGCCCCAGATTTTATGTTGCCCTGGAGAGCTTGCAGAGCACTGGGGAAAAGCAGGCAGAGAATTCCCTGCTAGCACCTTCTCTGTGCCTGGGAAGCACAAGTGTTCACATTGCTTCGCAGAATCGCGTTTGTGCAGAAAACACTAACACTTGTTCAGAAGGAAAGAAAGCACAGAGCCCCAGACTTGATGTTGCCCTGGAGAGCTTGCAGAGCACTGGGGAAAGGCAGGCAGAGAATTCCCTGCTAGCACCTTCTCTGTGCCTGGGAAGCAAAAGTGTTCACATTGCTTCTCAGAATCGCGTTTGTGCAGAAAACACTAACACTTGTTCAGAAGGAAAGAAAGCACAGAGCCCCACATTTTATGTTGCCCTGGAGAGCTTGCAGAGCACTGGGGAAAAGCAGGCAGAGAATTCCCTGCTAGCAACTTCTCTGTGCCTGGGAAGCACAAGTGTTCACATTGCTTCGCAGAATCGCGTTTGTGCAGAAAACACTAACACTTGTTCAGAAGGAAAGAAAGCACAGAGCCCCACATTTTATGTTGCCCTGGAGAGCTTGCAGAGCACTGGGGAAAAGCAGGCAGAGAATTCCCTGCTAGCAGCTTCTCGGTGCCTGGGAAGCACAAGTGTTCACATTGCTTCGCAGAATCGCGTTTGTGCAGAAAACACTAACACTTGTTCAGAAGGAAAGAAAGCACAGAGCCCCAGATTTTATGTTGCCTTGGAGAGCTTGCAGAGCACTGGGGAAAAGCAGGCAGAGAATTCCCTGCTAGCAACTTCTCTGTGCCTGGGAAGCACAAGTGTTCACATTGCTTCGCAGAATCGCGTTTGTGCAGAAAACACTAACACTTGTTCAGAAGGAAAGAAAGCACAGAGCCCCACATTTTATGTTGCCCTGGAGAGCTTGCAGAGCACTGGGGAAAGGCAGGCAGAGAATTCCCTGCTAGCAGCTTCTCGGTGCCTGGGAAGCACAAGTGTTCACATTGCTTCGCAGAATCGCGTTTGTGCAGAAAACACTAACACTTGTTCAGAAGGAAAGAAAGCACAGAGCCCCAGATTTTATGTTGCCTTGGAGAGCTTGCAGAGCACTGGGGAAAAGCAGGCAGAGAATTCCCTGCTAGCACCTTCTCTGTGCCTGGGAAGCAAAAGTGTTCACATTGCTTCGCAGAATCGCGTTTGTGCAGAAAACACTAACACTTGTTCAGAAGGAAAGAAAGCACAGAGCCCCACATTTTATGTTGCCCTGGAGAGCTTGCAGAGCACTGGGGAAAAGCAGGCAGAGAATTCCCTGCTAGCACCTTCTCTGTGCCTGGGAAGCACAAGTGTTCACATTGCTTCGCAGAATCGCGTTTGTGCAGAAAACACTAACACTTGTTCAGAAGGAAAGAAAGCACAGAGCCCCAGATTTTATGTTGCCCTGGAGAGCTTGCAGAGCACTGGGGAAAAGCAGGCAGAGAATTCCCTGCTAGCACCTTCTCTGTGCCTGGGAAGCACAAGTGTTCACATTGCTTCGCAGAATCGCGTTTGTGCAGAAAACACTAACACTTGTTCAGAAGGAAAGAAAGCACAGAGCCCCACATTTTATGTTGCCCTGGAGAGCTTGCAGAGCACTGGGGAAAGGCAGGCAGAGAATTCCCTGCTAGCAGCTTCTCTGTGCCTGGGAAGCACAAGTGTTCACATTGCTTCGCAGAATCGCGTTTGTGCAGAAAACACTAACACTTGTTCAGAAGGAAAGAAAGCACAGAGCCCCACATTTTATGTTGCCCTGGAGAGCTTGCAGAGCACTGGGGAAAGGCAGGCAGAGAATTCCCTGCTAGCAGCTTCTCTGTGCCTGGGAAGCAAAAGTGTTCACATTGCTTCTCAGAATCGCGTTTGTGCAGAAAACACTAACACTTGTTCAGAAGGAAAGAAAGCACAGAGCCCCACATTTTATGTTGCCCTGGAGAGCTTGCAGAGCACTGGGGAAAGGCAGGCAGAGAATTCCCTGCTAGCAGCTTCTCGGTGCCTGGGAAGCACAAGTGTTCACATTGCTTCGCAGAATCGCGTTTGTGCAGAAAACACTAACACTTGTTCAGAAGGAAAGAAAGCACAGAGCCCCAGATTTTATGTTGCCCTGGAGAGCTTGCAGAGCACTGGGGAAAAGCAGGCAGAGAATTCCCTGCTAGCACCTTCTCTGTGCCTGGGAAGCAAAAGTGTTCACATTGCTTCGCAGAATCGCGTTTCTGCAGAAAACACTAACACTTGTTCAGAAGGAAAGAAAGCAGAGAGCCCCACATTTTATGTTGCCCTGGAGAGCTTGCAGAGCACTGGGGAAAAGCAGGCAGAGAATTCCCTGCTAGCACCTTCTCTGTGCCTGGGAAGCACAAGTGTTCACATTGCTTCGCAGAATCGCGTTTGTGCAGAAAACACTAACACTTGTTCAGAAGGAAAGAAAGCACAGAGCCCCAGATTTTATGTTGCCCTGGAGAGCTTGCAGAGCACTGGGGAAAGGCAGGCAGAGAATTCCCTGCTAGCAGCTTCTCTGTGCCTGGGAAGCACAAGTGTTCACATTGCTTCGCAGAATCGCGTTTGTGCAGAAAACACTAACACTTCTTCAGAAGGAAAGAAAGCACAGAGCCCCACATTTTATGTTGCCCTGGAGAGCTTGCAGAGCACTGGGGAAAAGCAGGCAGAGAATTCCCTGCTAGCAACTTCTCTGTGCCTGGGAAGCACAAGTGTTCACATTGCTTCGCAGAATCGCGTTTCTGCAGAAAACACTAACACTTGTTCAGAAGGAAAGAAAGCACAGAGCCCCACATTTTATGTTGCCCTGGAGAGCTTGCAGAGCACTGGGGAAAGGCAGGCAGAGAATTCCCTGCTAGCACCTTCTCTGTGCCTGGGAAGCACAAGTGTTCACATTGCTTCGCAGAATCGCGTTTGTGCAGAAAACACTAACACTTGTTCAGAAGGAAAGAAAGCACAGAGCCCCACATTTTATGTTGCCCTGGAGAGCTTGCAGAGCACTGGGGAAAGGCAGGCAGAGAATTCCCTGCTAGCAGCTTCTCTGTGCCTGGGAAGCACAAGTGTTCACATTGCTTCTCAGAATCGCGTTTGTGCAGAAAACACTAACACTTGTTCAGAAGGAAAGAAAGCACAGAGCCCCAGATTTTATGTTGCCCTGGAGAGCTTGCAGAGCACTGGGGAAAAGCAGGCAGAGAATTCCCTGCTAGCACCTTCTCTGTGCCTGGGAAGCACAAGTGTTCACATTGCTTCGCAGAATCGCGTTTGTGCAGAAAACACTAACACTTGTTCAGAAGGAAAGAAAGCACAGAGCCCCACATTTTATGTTGCCCTGGAGAGCTTGCAGAGCACTGGGGAAAGGCAGGCAGAGAATTCCCTGCTAGCAGCTTCTCGGTGCCTGGGAAGCACAAGTGTTCACATTGCTTCGCAGAATCGCGTTTGTGCAGAAAACACTAACACTTCTTCAGAAGGAAAGAAAGCACAGAGCCCCACATTTTATGTTGCCCTGGAGAGCTTGCAGAGCACTGGGGAAAAGCAGGCAGAGAATTCCCTGCTAGCAGCTTCTCTGTGCCTGGGAAGCACAAGTGTTCACATTGCTTCGCAGAATCGCGTTTCTGCAGAAAACACTAACACTTGTTCAGAAGGAAAGAAAGCACAGAGCCCCACATTTTATGTTGCCCTGGAGAGCTTGCAGAGCACTGGGGAAAAGCAGGCAGAGAATTCCCTGCTAGCACCTTCTCTGTGCCTGGGAAGCACAAGTGTTCACATTGCTTCGCAGAATCGCGTTTGTGCAGAAAACACTAACACTTGTTCAGAAGGAAAGAAAGCACAGAGCCCCAGATTTGATGTTGCCCTGGAGAGCTTGCAGAGCACTGGGGAAAAGCAGGCAGAGAATTCCCTGCTAGCACCTTCTCTGTGCCTGGGAAGCACAAGTGTTCACATCGCTTCGCAGAATCCCGTTTGTGCAGAAAACACTAACACTTGTTCAGAAGGAAAGAAAGCACAGAGCCCCACATTTTATGTTGCCCTGGAGAGCTTGCAGAGCACTGGGGAAAAGCAGGCAGAGAATTCCCTGCTAGCACCTTCTCTGTGCCTGGGAAGCACCTGTGTTCACATTGCTTCGCAGAATCGCGTTTGTGCAGAAAACACTAACACTTGTTCAGAAGGAAAGAAAGCACAGAGCCCCAGATTTTATGTTGCCCTGGAGAGCTTGCAGAGCACTGGGGAAAAGCAGGCAGAGAATTCCCTGCTAGCACCTTCTCTGTGCCTGGGAAGCACAAGTGTTCACATTGCTTCGCAGAATCGCGTTTGTGCAGAAAACACTAACACTTGTTCAGAAGGAAAGAAAGCACAGAGCCCCAGACTTGATGTTGCCCTGGAGAGCTTGCAGAGCACTGGGGAAAGGCAGGCAGAGAATTCCCTGCTAGCACCTTCTCTGTGCCTGGGAAGCAAAAGTGTTCACATTGCTTCTCAGAATCGCGTTTGTGCAGAAAACACTAACACTTGTTCAGAAGGAAAGAAAGCACAGAGCCCCAGATTTTATGTTGCCCTGGAGAGCTTGCAGAGCACTGGGGAAAAGCAGGCAGAGAATTCCCTGCTAGCAACTTCTCTGTGCCTGGGAAGCACAAGTGTTCACATTGCTTCGCAGAATCGCGTTTGTGCAGAAAACACTAACACTTGTTCAGAAGGAAAGAAAGCACAGAGCCCCACATTTTATGTTGCCCTGGAGAGCTTGCAGAGCACTGGGGAAAGGCAGGCAGAGAATTCCCTGCTAGCAGCTTCTCGGTGCCTGGGAAGCACAAGTGTTCACATTGCTTCGCAGAATCGCGTTTGTGCAGAAAACACTAACACTTGTTCAGAAGGAAAGAAAGCACAGAGCCCCAGATTTTATGTTGCCTTGGAGAGCTTGCAGAGCACTGGGGAAAAGCAGGCAGAGAATTCCCTGCTAGCAACTTCTCTGTGCCTGGGAAGCACAAGTGTTCACATTGCTTCGCAGAATCGCGTTTGTGCAGAAAACACTAACACTTGTTCAGAAGGAAAGAAAGCACAGAGCCCCACATTTTATGTTGCCCTGGAGAGCTTGCAGAGCACTGGGGAAAGGCAGGCAGAGAATTCCCTGCTAGCAGCTTCTCGGTGCCTGGGAAGCACAAGTGTTCACATTGCTTCGCAGAATCGCGTTTGTGCAGAAAACACTAACACTTGTTCAGAAGGAAAGAAAGCACAGAGCCCCAGATTTTATGTTGCCTTGGAGAGCTTGCAGAGCACTGGGGAAAAGCAGGCAGAGAATTCCCTGCTAGCACCTTCTCTGTGCCTGGGAAGCAAAAGTGTTCACATTGCTTCGCAGAATCGCGTTTGTGCAGAAAACACTAACACTTGTTCAGAAGGAAAGAAAGCACAGAGCCCCACATTTTATGTTGCCCTGGAGAGCTTGCAGAGCACTGGGGAAAAGCAGGCAGAGAATTCCCTGCTAGCACCTTCTCTGTGCCTGGGAAGCACAAGTGTTCACATTGCTTCGCAGAATCGCGTTTGTGCAGAAAACACTAACACTTGTTCAGAAGGAAAGAAAGCACAGAGCCCCAGATTTTATGTTGCCCTGGAGAGCTTGCAGAGCACTGGGGAAAAGCAGGCAGAGAATTCCCTGCTAGCACCTTCTCTGTGCCTGGGAAGCACAAGTGTTCACATTGCTTCGCAGAATCGCGTTTGTGCAGAAAACACTAACACTTGTTCAGAAGGAAAGAAAGCACAGAGCCCCACATTTTATGTTGCCCTGGAGAGCTTGCAGAGCACTGGGGAAAGGCAGGCAGAGAATTCCCTGCTAGCAGCTTCTCTGTGCCTGGGAAGCACAAGTGTTCACATTGCTTCGCAGAATCGCGTTTGTGCAGAAAACACTAACACTTGTTCAGAAGGAAAGAAAGCACAGAGCCCCACATTTTATGTTGCCCTGGAGAGCTTGCAGAGCACTGGGGAAAGGCAGGCAGAGAATTCCCTGCTAGCACCTTCTCTGTGCCTGGGAAGCACAAGTGTTCACATTGCTTCTCAGAATCGCGTTTGTGCAGAAAACACTAACACTTGTTCAGAAGGAAAGAAAGCACAGAGCCCCAGATTTTATGTTGCCCTGGAGAGCTTGCAGAGCACTGGGGAAAAGCAGGCAGAGAATTCCCTGCTAGCACCTTCTCTGTGCCTGGGAAGCACAAGTGTTCACATTGCTTCGCAGAATCGCGTTTGTGCAGAAAACACTAACACTTCTTCAGAAGGAAAGAAAGCACAGAGCCCCACATTTTATGTTGCCCTGGAGAGCTTGCAGAGCACTGGGGAAAGGCAGGCAGAGAATTCCCTGCTAGCAGCTTCTCGGTGCCTGGGAAGCACAAGTGTTCACATTGCTTCGCAGAATCGCGTTTGTGCAGAAAACACTAACACTTGTTCAGAAGGAAAGAAAGCACAGAGCCCCAGATTTTATGTTGCCTTGGAGAGCTTGCAGAGCACTGGGGAAAAGCAGGCAGAGAATTCCCTGCTAGCAACTTCTCTGTGCCTGGGAAGCACAAGTGTTCACATTGCTTCGCAGAATCGCGTTTGTGCAGAAAACACTAACACTTGTTCAGAAGGAAAGAAAGCACAGAGCCCCACATTTTATGTTGCCCTGGAGAGCTTGCAGAGCACTGGGGAAAGGCAGGCAGAGAATTCCCTGCTAGCAGCTTCTCGGTGCCTGGGAAGCACAAGTGTTCACATTGCTTCGCAGAATCGCGTTTGTGCAGAAAACACTAACACTTGTTCAGAAGGAAAGAAAGCACAGAGCCCCAGATTTTATGTTGCCTTGGAGAGCTTGCAGAGCACTGGGGAAAAGCAGGCAGAGAATTCCCTGCTAGCACCTTCTCTGTGCCTGGGAAGCAAAAGTGTTCACATTGCTTCGCAGAATCGCGTTTCTGCAGAAAACACTAACACTTGTTCAGAAGGAAAGAAAGCAGAGAGCCCCACATTTTATGTTGCCCTGGAGAGCTTGCAGAGCACTGGGGAAAAGCAGGCAGAGAATTCCCTGCTAGCAGCTTCTCTGTGCCTGGGAAGCACAAGTGTTCACATTGCTTCGCAGAATCGCGTTTGTGCAGAAAACACTAACACTTGTTCAGAAGGAAAGAAAGCACAGAGCCCCACATTTTATGTTGCCCTGGAGAGCTTGCAGAGCACTGGGGAAAAGCAGGCAGAGAATTCCCTGCTAGCAACTTCTCTGTGCCTGGGAAGCACAAGTGTTCACACTGCTTCGCAGAATCGCGTTTCTGCAGAAAACACTAACACTTGTTCAGAAGGAAAGAAAGCACAGAGCCCCACATTTTATGTTGCCCTGGAGAGCTTGCAGAGCACTGGGGAAAGGCAGGCAGAGAATTCCCTGCTAGCAGCTTCTCTGTGCCTGGGAAGCACAAGTGTTCACATTGCTTCGCAGAATCGCGTTTGTGCAGAAAACACTAACACTTGTTCAGAAGGAAAGAAAGCAGAGAGCCCCACATTTTATGTTGCCCTGGAGAGCTTGCAGAGCACTGGGGAAAGGCAGGCAGAGAATTCCCTGCTAGCAGCTTCTCTGTGCCTGGGAAGCAAAAGTGTTCACATTGCTTCTCAGAATCGCGTTTGTGCAGAAAACACTAACACTTGTTCAGAAGGAAAGAAAGCACAGAGCCCCAGATTTTATGTTGCCCTGGAGAGCTTGCAGAGCACTGGGGAAAAGCAGGCAGAGAATTCCCTGCTAGCACCTTCTCTGTGCCTGGGAAGCACAAGTGTTCACATTGCTTCGCAGAATCGCGTTTGTGCAGAAAACACTAACACTTCTTCAGAAGGAAAGAAAGCACAGAGCCCCACATTTTATGTTGCCCTGGAGAGCTTGCAGAGCACTGGGGAAAGGCAGGCAGAGAATTCCCTGCTAGCAGCTTCTCGGTGCCTGGGAAGCACAAGTGTTCACATTGCTTCGCAGAATCGCGTTTGTGCAGAAAACACTAACACTTGTTCAGAAGGAAAGAAAGCACAGAGCCCCACATTTTATGTTGCCCTGGAGAGCTTGCAGAGCACTGGGGAAAAGCAGGCAGAGAATTCCCTGCTAGCACCTTCTCTGTGCCTGGGAAGCAAAAGTGTTCACATTGCTTCGCAGAATCGCGTTTCTGCAGAAAACACTAACACTTGTTCAGAAGGAAAGAAAGCACAGAGCCCCAGATTTTATGTTGCCCTGGAGAGCTTGCAGAGCACTGGGGAAAAGCAGGCAGAGAATTCCCTGCTAGCAGCTTCTCTGTGCCTGGGAAGCACAAGTGTTCACATTGCTTCGCAGAATCGCGTTTGTGCAGAAAACACTAACACTTGTTCAGAAGGAAAGAAAGCACAGAGCCCCACATTTTATGTTGCCCTGGAGAGCTTGCAGAGCACTGGGGAAAGGCAGGCAGAGAATTCCCTGCTAGCACCTTCTCTGTGCCTGGGAAGCACAAGTGTTCACATTGCTTCACAGAATCGCGTTTGTGCAGAAAACACTAACACTTGTTCAGAAGGAAAGAAAGCACAGAGCCCCAGATTTTATGTTGACCTGGAGAGCTTGCAGAGCACTGGGGAAAAGCAGGCAGAGAATTCCCTGCTAGCACCTTCTCTGTGCCTGGGAAGCACAAGTGTTCACATTGCTTCGCAGAATCGCGTTTGTGCAGAAAACACTAACACTTGTTCAGAAGGAAAGAAAGCAGAGAGCCCCACATTTTATGTTGCCCTGGAGAGCTTGCAGAGCACTGGGGAAAGGCAGGCAGAGAATTCCCTGCTAGCAGCTTCTCTGTGCCTGGGAAGCAAAAGTGTTCACATTGCTTCTCAGAATCGCCTTTGTGCAGAAAACACTAACACTTGTTCAGAAGGAAAGAAAGCACAGAGCCCCAGATTTTATGTTGCCCTGGAGAGCTTGCAGAGCACTGGGGAAAAGCAGGCAGAGAATTCCCTGCTAGCACCTTCTCTGTGCCTGGGAAGCACAAGTGTTCACATTGCTTCGCAGAATCGCGTTTGTGCAGAAAACACTAACACTTCTTCAGAAGGAAAGAAAGCACAGAGCCCCACATTTTATGTTGCCCTGGAGAGCTTGCAGAGCACTGGGGAAAGGCAGGCAGAGAATTCCCTGCTAGCAGCTTCTCGGTGCCTGGGAAGCACAAGTGTTCACATTGCTTCGCAGAATCGCGTTTGTGCAGAAAACACTAACACTTGTTCAGAAGGAAAGAAAGCACAGAGCCCCAGATTTGATGTTGCCCTGGAGAGCTTGCAGAGCACTGGGGAAAAGCAGGCAGAGAATTCCCTGCTAGCACCTTCTCTGTGCCTGGGAAGCAAAAGTGTTCACATTGCTTCGCAGAATCGCGTTTCTGCAGAAAACACTAACACTTGTTCAGAAGGAAAGAAAGCACAGAGCCCCACATTTTATGTTGCCCTGGAGAGCTTGCAGAGCACTGGGGAAAAGCAGGCAGAGAATTCCCTGCTAGCACCTTCTCTGTGCCTGGGAAGCACAAGTGTTCACATTGCTTCGCAGAATCGCGTTTGTGCGGAAAACACTAACACTTGTTCAGAAGGAAAGAAAGCACAGAGCCCCAGATTTGATGTTGCCCTGGAGAGCTTGCAGAGCACTGGGGAAAGGCAGGCAGAGAATTCCCTGCTAGCACCTTCTCTGTGCCTGGGAAGCACAAGTGTTCACATTGCTTCACAGAATCGCGTTTGTGCAGAAAACACTAACACTTGTTCAGAAGGAAAGAAAGCACAGAGCCCCAGATTTTATGTTGACCTGGAGAGCTTGCAGAGCACTGGGGAAAAGCAGGCAGAGAATTCCCTGCTAGCAGCTTCTCTGTGCCTGGGAAGCACAAGTGTTCACATTGCTTCGCAGAATCGCGTTTGTGCAGAAAACACTAACACTTGTTCAGAAGGAAAGAAAGCACAGAGCCCCACATTTTATGTTGCCCTGGAGAGCTTGCAGAGCACTGGGGAAAAGCAGGCAGAGAATTCCCTGCTAGCACCTTCTCTGTGCCTGGGAAGCACAAGTGTTCACATCGCTTCGCAGAATCCCGTTTGTGCAGAAAACACTAACACTTGTTCAGAAGGAAAGAAAGCACAGAGCCCCACATTTTATGTTGCCCTGGAGAGCTTGCAGAGCACTGGGGAAAAGCAGGCAGAGAATTCCCTGCTAGCACCTTCTCTGTGCCTGGGAAGCACAAGTGTTCACATTGCTTCGCAGAATCGCGTTTGTGCAGAAAACACTAACACTTGTTCAGAAGGAAAGAAAGCACAGAGCCCCAGATTTTATGTTGCCCTGGAGAGCTTGCAGAGCACTGGGGAAAGGCAGGCAGAGAATTCCCTGCTAGCAGCTTCTCTGTGCCTGGGAAGCACAAGTGTTCACATTGCTTCTCAGAATCGCGTTTGTGCAGAAAACACTAACACTTGTTCAGAAGGAAAGAAAGCACAGAGCCCCACATTTTATGTTGCCCTGGAGAGCTTGCAGAGCACTGGGGAAAAGCAGGCAGAGAATTCCCTGCTAGCAACTTCTCTGTGCCTGGGAAGCACAAGTGTTCACATTGCTTCGCAGAATCGCGTTTGTGCAGAAAACACTAACACTTGTTCAGAAGGAAAGAAAGCACAGAGCCCCACATTTTATGTTGCCCTGGAGAGCTTGCAGAGCACTGGGGAAAGGCAGGCAGAGAATTCCCTGGTAGCAGCTTCTCGGTGCCTGGGAAGCACAAGTGTTCACATTGCTTCGCAGAATCGCGTTTGTGCAGAAAACACTAACACTTGTTCAGAAGGAAAGAAAGCACAGAGCCCCAGATTTTATGTTGCCTTGGAGAGCTTGCAGAGCACTGGGGAAAAGCAGGCAGAGAATTCCCTGCTAGCACCTTCTCTGTGCCTGGGAAGCACAAGTGTTCACATTGCTTCGCAGAATCGCGTTTGTGCAGAAAACACTAACACTTGTTCAGAAGGAAAGAAAGCACAGAGCCCCAGATTTTATGTTGCCCTGGAGAGCTTGCAGAGCACTGGGGAAAAGCAGGCAGAGAATTCCCTGCTAGCACCTTCTCTGTGCCTGGGAAGCACAAGTGTTCACATTGCTTCGCAGAATCGCGTTTCTGCAGAAAACACTAACACTTGTTCAGAAGGAAAGAAAGCACAGAGCCCCAGATTTTATGTTGCCCTGGAGAGCTTGCAGAGCACTGGGGAAAGGCAGGCAGAGAATTCCCTGCTAGCACCTTCTCTGTGCCTGGGAAGCACAAGTGTTCACATTGCTTCACAGAATCGTGTTTGTGCAGAAAACACTAACACTTGTTCAGAAGGAAAGAAAGCAGAGAGCCCCAGATTTTATGTTGCCCTGGAGAGCTTGCAGAGCACTGGGGAAAAGCAGGCAGAGAATTCCCTGCTAGCACCTTCTCTGTGCCTGGGAAGCACAAGTGTTCACATTGCTTCGCAGAATCGCGTTTGTGCAGAAAACACTAACACTTCTTCAGAAGGAAAGAAAGCACAGAGCCCCACATTTTATGTTGCCCTGGAGAGCTTGCAGAGCACTGGGGAAAAGCAGGCAGAGAATTCCCTGCTAGCAACTTCTCTGTGCCTGGGAAGCACAAGTGTTCACATTGCTTCGCAGAATCGCGTTTCTGCAGAAAACACTAACACTTGTTCAGAAGGAAAGAAAGCACAGAGCCCCACATTTTATGTTGCCCTGGAGAGCTTGCAGAGCACTGGGGAAAGGCAGGCAGAGAATTCCCTGCTAGCACCTTCTCTGTGCCTGGGAAGCACAAGTGTTCACATTGCTTCGCAGAATCGCGTTTGTGCAGAAAACACTAACACTTGTTCAGAAGGAAAGAAAGCACAGAGCCCCAGATTTTATGTTGCCCTGGAGAGCTTGCAGAGCACTGGGGAAAAGCAGGCAGAGAATTCCCTGCTAGCACTTTCTCTGTGCCTGGGAAGCACAAGTGTTCACATTGCTTCGCAGAATCGCGTTTCTGCAGAAAACACTAACACTTGTTCAGAAGGAAAGAAAGCACAGAGCCACAGATTTTATGTTGCCCTGGAGAGCTTGCAGAGCACTGGGGAAAAGCAGGCAGAGAATTCCCTGCTAGCACCTTCTCTGTGCCTGGGAAGCACAAGTGTTCACATTGCTTCGCAGAATCGCGTTTGTGCAGAAAACACTAACACTTGTTCAGAAGGAAAGAAAGCACAGAGCCCCACATTTTATGTTGCCCTGGAGAGCTTGCAGAGCACTGGGGAAAAGCAGGCAGAGAATTCCCTGCTAGCACCTTCTCTGTGCCTGGGAAGCACAAGTGTTCACATTGCTTCGCAGAATCGCGTTTGTGCAGAAAACACTAACACTTGTTCAGAAGGAAAGAAAGCACAGAGCCCCACATTTTACGTTGCCCTGGAGAGCTTGCAGAGCACTGGGGAAAGGCAGGCAGAGAATTCCCTGCTAGCAGCTTCTCGGTGCCTGGGAAGCACAAGTGTTCACATTGCTTCGCAGAATCGCGTTTGTGCAGAAAACACTAACACTTGTTCAGAAGGAAAGAAAGCACAGAGCCCCACATTTTATGTTGCCCTGGAGAGCTTGCAGAGCACTGGGGAAAAGCAGGCAGAGAATTCCCTGCTAGCACCTTCTCTGTGCCTGGGAAGCACAAGTGTTCACATTGCTTCGCAGAATCGCGTTTGTGCAGAAAACACTAACACTTGTTCAGAAGGAAAGAAAGCACAGAGCCCCACATTTTATGTTGCCCTGGAGAGCTTGCAGAGCACTGGGGAAAGGCAGGCAGAGAATTCCCTGCTAGCAGCTTCTCTGTGCCTGGGAAGCACAAGTGTTCACATTGCTTCGCAGAATCGCGTTTGTGCAGAAAACACTAACACTTGTTCAGAAGGAAAGAAAGCACAGAGCCCCACATTTTATGTTGCCCTGGAGAGCTTGCAGAGCACTGGGGAAAAGCAGGCAGAGAATTCCCTGCTAGCACCTTCTCTGTGCCTGGGAAGCACAAGTGTTCACATTGCTTCGCAGAATCGCGTTTGTGCAGAAAACACTAACACTTGTTCAGAAGGAAAGAAAGCACAGAGCCCCACATTTTATGTTGCCCTGGAGAGCTTGCAGAGCACTGGGGAAAGGCAGGCAGAGAATTCCCTGCTAGCAGCTTCTCTGTGCCTGGGAAGCACAAGTATTCACATTGCTTCGCAGAATCGCGTTTGTGCAGAAAACACTAACACTTGTTCAGAAGGAAAGAAAGCACAGAGCCCCACATTTTATGTTGCCCTGGAGAGCTTGCAGAGCACTGGGGAAAAGCAGGCAGAGAATTCCCTGCTAGCACCTTCTCTGTGCCTGGGAAGCACAAGTGTTCACATTGCTTCGCAGAATCGCGTTTGTGCAGAAAACACTAACACTTGTTCAGAAGGAAAGAAAGCACAGAGCCCCACATTTTATGTTGCCCTGGAGAGCTTGCAGAGCACTGGGGAAAGGCAGGCAGAGAATTCCCTGCTAGCACCTTCTCTGTGCCTGGGAAGCACAAGTGTTCACATTGCTTCGCAGAATAGCGTTTGTGCAGAAAACACTAACACTTGTTCAGAAGGAAAGAAAGCACAGAGCCCCACATTTTATGTTGCCCTGGAGAGCTTGCAGAGCACTGGGGAAAAGCAGGCAGAGAATTCCCTGCTAGCGCCTTCTCTGTGCCTGGGAAGCACAAGTGTTCACATTGCTTCGCAGAATCGCGTTTGTGCAGAAAACACTAACACTTGTTCAGAAGGAAAGAAAGCACAGAGCCCCACATTTTATGTTGCCCTGGAGAGCTTGCAGAGCACTGGGGAAAGGCAGGCAGAGAATTCCCTGCTAGCAGCTTCTCTGTGCCTGGGAAGCACAAGTGTTCACATTGCTTCGCAGAATCGCGTTTGTGCAGAAAACACTAACACTTGTTCAGAAGGAAAGAAAGCACAGAGCCCCACATTTTATGTTGCCCTGGAGAGCTTGCAGAGCACTGGGGAAAAGCAGGCAGAGAATTCCCTGCTAGCACCTTCTCTGTGCCTGGGAAGCACAAGTGTTCACATTGCTTCGCAGAATCGCGTTTGTGCAGAAAACACTAACACTTGTTCAGAAGGAAAGAAAGCACAGAGCCCCAGATTTTATGTTGCCCTGGAGAGCTTGCAGAGCACTGGGGAAAAGCAGGCAGAGAATTCCCTGCTAGCACTTTCTCTGTGCCTGGGAAGCACAAGTGTTCACATTGCTTCGCAGAATCGCGTTTTTGCAGAAAACACTAACACTTGTTCAGAAGGAAAGAAAGCACAGAGCCCCAGACTTTATGTTGCCCTGGAGAGCTTGCAGAGCACTGGGGAAAGGCAGGCAGAGAATTCCCTGCTAGCAGCTTCTCTGTGCCTGGGAAGCACAAGTGTTCACATTGCTTCGCAGAATCGCGTTTGTGCAGAAAACACTAACACTTGTTCAGAAGGAAAGAAAGCACAGAGCCCCACATTTTATGTTGCCCTGGAGAGCTTGCAGAGCACTGGGGAAAAGCAGGCAGAGAATTCCCTGCTAGCACCTTCTCTGTGCCTGGGAAGCACAAGTGTTCACATTGCTTCGCAGAATCGCGTTTGTGCAGAAAACACTAACACTTGTTCAGAAGGAAAGAAAGCACAGAGCCCCACATTTTATGTTGCCCTGGAGAGCTTGCAGAGCACTGGGGAAAGGCAGGCAGAGAATTCCCTGCTAGCACCTTCTCTGTGCCTGGGAAGCACAAGTGTTCACATTGCTTCGCAGAATCGCGTTTGTGCAGAAAACACTAACACTTGTTCAGAAGGAAAGAAAGCACAGAGCCCCACATTTTATGTTGCCCTGGAGAGCTTGCAGAGCACTGGGGAAAGGCAGGCAGAGAATTCCCTGCTAGCAGCTTCTCTGTGCCTGGGAAGCACAAGTGTTCACATTGCTTCGCAGAATCGCGTTTGTGCAGAAAACACTAACACTTGTTCAGAAGGAATGAAAGCACAGAGCCCCACATTTTATGTTGCCCTGGAGAGCTTGCAGAGCACTGGGGAAAAGCAGGCAGAGAATTCCCTGCTAGCACCTTCTCTGTGCCTGGGAAGCACAAGTGTTCACATTGCTTCGCAGAATCGCGTTTGTGCAGAAAACACTAACACTTGTTCAGAAGGAAAGAAAGCACAGAGCCCCACATTTTATGTTGCCCTGGAGAGCTTGCAGAGCACTGGGGAAAGGCAGGCAGAGAATTCCCTGCTAGCAGCTTCTCTGTGCCTGGGAAGCACAAGTGTTCACATTGCTTCGCAGAATCGCGTTTGTGCAGAAAACACTAACACTTGTTCAGAAGGAAAGAAAGCACAGAGCCCCACATTTTATGTTGCCCTGGAGAGCTTGCAGAGCACTGGGGAAAAGCAGGCAGAGAATTCCCTGCTAGCACCTTCTCTGTGCCTGGGAAGCACAAGTGTTCACATTGCTTCGCAGAATCGCGTTTGTGCAGAAAACACTAACACTTGTTCAGAAGGAAAGAAAGCACAGAGCCCCACATTTTATGTTGCCCTGGAGAGCTTGCAGAGCACTGGGGAAAGGCAGGCAGAGAATTCCCTGCTAGCGCCTTCTCTGTGCCTGGGAAGCACAAGTGTTCACATTGCTTCGCAGAATCGCGTTTGTGCAGAAAACACTAACACTTGTTCAGAAGGAAAGAAAGCACAGAGCCCCACATTTTATGTTGCCCTGGAGAGCTTGCAGAGCACTGGGGAAAAGCAGGCAGAGAATTCCCTGCTAGCACCTTCTCTGTGCGTGGGAAGCACAAGTGTTCACATTGCTTCGCAGAATCGCGTTTGTGCAGAAAACACTAACACTTGTTCAGAAGGAAAGAAAGCACAGAGCCCCAGATTTTATGTTGCCCTGGAGAGCTTGCAGAGCACTGGGGAAAAGCAGGCAGAGAATTCCCTGCTAGCACTTTCTCTGTGCCTGGGAAGCACAAGTGTTCACATTGCTTCGCAGAATCGCGTTTTTGCAGAAAACACTAACACTTGTTCAGAAGGAAAGAAAGCACAGAGCCCCAGATTTTATGTTGCCCTGGAGAGCTTGCAGAGCACTGGGGAAAGGCAGGCAGAGAATTCCCTGCTAGCAGCTTCTCTGTGCCTGGGAAGCACAAGTGTTCACATTGCTTCGCAGAATCGCGTTTGTGCAGAAAACACTAACACTTGTTCAGAAGGAAAGAAAGCACAGAGCCCCACATTTTATGTTGCCCTGGAGAGCTTGCAGAGCACTGGGGAAAAGCAGGCAGAGAATTCCCTGCTAGCACCTTCTCTGTGCCTGGGAAGCACAAGTGTTCACATTGCTTCGCAGAATCGCGTTTGTGCAGAAAACACTAACACTTGTTCAGAAGGAAAGAAAGCACAGAGCCCCACATTTTATGTTGCCCTGGAGAGCTTGCAGAGCACTGGGGAAAGGCAGGCAGAGAATTCCCTGCTAGCAGCTTCTCTGTGCCTGGGAAGCACAAGTGTTCACATTGCTTCGCAGAATCGCGTTTGTGCAGAAAACACTAACACTTGTTCAGAAGGAAAGAAAGCACAGAGCCCCACATTTTATGTTGCCCTGGAGAGCTTGCAGAGCACTGGGGAAAAGCAGGCAGAGAATTCCCTGCTAGCACTTTCTCTGTGCCTGGGAAGCACAAGTGTTCACATTGCTTCGCAGAATCGCGTTTCTGCAGAAAACACTAACACTTGTTCAGAAGGAAAGAAAGCACAGAGCCACAGATTTTATGTTGCCCTGGAGAGCTTGCAGAGCACTGGGGAAAAGCAGGCAGAGAATTCCCTGCTAGCACCTTCTCTGTGCCTGGGAAGCACAAGTGTTCACATTGCTTCGCAGAATCGCGTTTGTGCAGAAAACACTAACACTTGTTCAGAAGGAAAGAAAGCACAGAGCCCCACATTTTATGTTGCCCTGGAGAGCTTGCAGAGCACTGGGGAAAAGCAGGCAGAGAATTCCCTGCTAGCACCTTCTCTGTGCCTGGGAAGCACAAGTGTTCACATTGCTTCGCAGAATCGCGTTTGTGCAGAAAACACTAACACTTGTTCAGAAGGAAAGAAAGCAGAGAGCCCCACATTTTATGTTGCCCTGGAGAGCTTGCAGAGCACTGGGGAAAAGCAGGCAGAGAATTCCCTGCTAGCACCTTCTCTGTGCCTGGGAAGCACAAGTGTTCACATTGCTTCGCAGAATCGCGTTTGTGCAGAAAACACTAACACTTGTTCAGAAGGAAAGAAAGCACAGAGCCACAGATTTTATGTTGCCCTGGAGAGCTTGCAGAGCACTGGGGAAAGGCAGGCAGAGAATTCCCTGCTAGCAGCTTCTCTGTGCCTGGGAAGCACAAGTGTTCACATTGCTTCGCAGAATCGCGTTTGTGCAGAAAACACTAACACTTGTTCAGAAGGAAAGAAAGCACAGAGCCCCACATTTTATGTTGCCCTGGAGAGCTTGCAGAGCACTGGGGAAAAGCAGGCAGAGAATTCCCTGCTAGCACCTTCTCTGTGCCTGGGAAGCACAAGTGTTCACATTGCTTCGCAGAATCGCGTTTGTGCAGAAAACACTAACACTTGTTCAGAAGGAAAGAAAGCACAGAGCCCCACATTTTATGTTGCCCTGGAGAGCTTGCAGAGCACTGGGGAAAGGCAGGCAGAGAATTCCCTGCTAGCAGCTTCTCTGTGCCTGGGAAGCACAAGTGTTCACATTGCTTCGCAGAATCGCGTTTGTGCAGAAAACACTAACACTTGTTCAGAAGGAAAGAAAGCACAGAGCCCCACATTTTATGTTGCCCTGGAGAGCTTGCAGAGCACTGGGGAAAAGCAGGCAGAGAATTCCCTGCTAGCACCTTCTCTGTGCCTGGGAAGCACAAGTGTTCACATTGCTTCGCAGAATCGCGTTTGTGCAGAAAACACTAACACTTGTTCAGAAGGAAAGAAAGCACAGAGCCCCACATTTTATGTTGCCCTGGAGAGCTTGCAGAGCACTGGGGAAAGGCAGGCAGAGAATTCCCTGCTAGCGCCTTCTCTGTGCCTGGGAAGCACAAGTGTTCACATTGCTTCGCAGAATCGCGTTTGTGCAGAAAACACTAACACTTGTTCAGAAGGAAAGAAAGCACAGAGCCCCAGATTTTATGTTGCCCTGGAGAGCTTGCAGAGCACTGGGGAAAGGCAGCAGAGAATTCCCTGCTAGCAGCTTCTCTGTGCCTGGGAAGCACAAGTGTTCACATTGCTTCGCAGAATCGCGTTTGTGCAGAAAACACTAACACTTGTTCAGAAGGAAAGAAAGCACAGAGCCCCACATTTTATGTTGCCCTGGAGAGCTTGCAGAGCACTGGGGAAAAGCAGGCAGAGAATTCCCTGCTAGCACTTTCTCTGTGCCTGGGAAGCACAAGTGTTCACATTGCTTCGCAGAATCGCGTTTCTGCAGAAAACACTAACACTTGTTCAGAAGGAAAGAAAGCACAGAGCCACAGATTTTATGTTGCCCTGGAGAGCTTGCAGAGCACTGGGGAAAAGCAGGCAGAGAATTCCCTGCTAGCACCTTCTCTGTGCCTGGGAAGCACAAGTGTTCACATTGCTTCGCAGAATCGCGTTTGTGCAGAAAACACTAACACTTGTTCAGAAGGAAAGAAAGCACAGAGCCCCACATTTTATGTTGCCCTGGAGAGCTTGCAGAGCACTGGGGAAAAGCAGGCAGAGAATTCCCTGCTAGCACCTTCTCTGTGCCTGGGAAGCACAAGTGTTCACATTGCTTCGCAGAATCGCGTTTGTGCAGAAAACACTAACACTTGTTCAGAAGGAAAGAAAGCACAGAGCCCCACATTTTATGTTGCCCTGGAGAGCTTGCAGAGCACTGGGGAAAAGCAGGCAGAGAATTCCCTGCTAGCAGCCTTCTCTGTGCCTGGGAAGCACAAGTGTTCACATTGCTTCGCAGAATCGCGTTTGTGCAGAAAACACTAACACTTGTTCAGAAGGAAAGAAAGCACAGAGCCCCACATTTTATGTTGCCCTGGAGAGCTTGCAGAGCACTGGGGAAAAGCAGGCAGAGAATTCCCTGCTAGCACCTTCTCTGTGCCTGGGAAGCACAAGTGTTCACATTGCTTCGCAGAATCGCGTTTGTGCAGAAAACACTAACACTTGTTCAGAAGGAAAGAAAGCACAGAGCCCCACATTTTATGTTGCCCTGGAGAGCTTGCAGAGCACTGGGGAAAGGCAGGCAGAGAATTCCCTGCTAGCAGCCTTCTCTGTGCCTGGGAAGCACAAGTGTTCACATTGCTTCGCAGAATCGCGTTTGTGCAGAAAACACTAACACTTGTTCAGAAGGAAAGAAAGCACAGAGCCCCACATTTTATGTTGCCCTGGAGAGCTTGCAGAGCACTGGGGAAAAGCAGGCAGAGAATTCCCTGCTAGCACTTCTCTGTGCCTGGGAAGCACAAGTGTTCACATTGCTTCGCAGAATCGCGTTTGTGCAGAAAACACTAACACTTGTTCAGAAGGAAAGAAAGCACAGAGCCCCACATTTTATGTTGCCCTGGAGAGCTTGCAGAGCACTGGGGAAAAGGCAGGCAGAGAATTCCCTGCTAGCACCTTCTCTGTGCCTGGGAAGCACAAGTGTTCACATTGCTTCGCAGAATCGCGTTTGTGCAGAAAACACTAACACTTGTTCAGAAGGAAAGAAAGCACAGAGCCCCACATTTTATGTTGCCCTGGAGAGCTTGCAGAGCACTGGGGAAAAGCAGGCAGAGAATTCCCTGCTAGCACCTTCTCTGTGCCTGGGAAGCACAAGTGTTCACATTGCTTCGCAGAATCGCGTTTGTGCAGAAAACACTAACACTTGTTCAGAAGGAAAGAAAGCACAGAGCCCCACATTTTATGTTGCCCTGGAGAGCTTGCAGAGCACTGGGGAAAAGCAGGCAGAGAATTCCCTGCTAGCACCTTCTCTGTGCCTGGGAAGCACAAGTGTTCACATTGCTTCGCAGAATCGCGTTTGTGCAGAAAACACTAACACTTGTTCAGAAGGAAAGAAAGCACAGAGCCCCAGCATTTTATGTTGCCCTGGAGAGCTTGCAGAGCACTGGGGAAAAGCAGGCAGAGAATTCCCTGCTAGCAGCTTCTCTGTGCCTGGGAAGCACAAGTGTTCACATTGCTTCGCAGAATCGCGTTTGTGCAGAAAACACTAACACTTGTTCAGAAGGAAAGAAAGCACAGAGCCCCACATTTTATGTTGCCCTGGAGAGCTTGCAGAGCACTGGGGAAAAGCAGGCAGAGAATTCCCTGCTAGCACCTTCTCTGTGCCTGGGAAGCACAAGTGTTCACATTGCTTCGCAGAATCGCGTTTGTGCAGAAAACACTAACACTTGTTCAGAAGGAAAGAAAGCACAGAGCCCCAGATTTTATGTTGCCCTGGAGAGCTTGCAGAGCACTGGGGAAAGGCAGGCAGAGAATTCCCTGCTAGCAGCTTCTCTGTGCCTGGGAAGCACAAGTGTTCACATTGCTTCGCAGAATCGCGTTTGTGCAGAAAACACTAACACTTGTTCAGAAGGAAAGAAAGCACAGAGCCCCACATTTTATGTTGCCCTGGAGAGCTTGCAGAGCACTGGGGAAAAGCAGGCAGAGAATTCCCTGCTAGCACCTTCTCTGTGCCTGGGAAGCACAAGTGTTCACATTGCTTCGCAGAATCGCGTTTGTGCAGAAAACACTAACACTTGTTCAGAAGGAAAGAAAGCACAGAGCCCCACATTTTATGTTGCCCTGGAGAGCTTGCAGAGCACTGGGGAAAAGCAGGCAGAGAATTCCCTGCTAGCAGCTTCTCTGTGCCTGGGAAGCACAAGTGTTCACATTGCTTCGCAGAATCGCGTTTGTGCAGAAAACACTAACACTTGTTCAGAAGGAAAGAAAGCACAGAGCCCCACATTTTATGTTGCCCTGGAGAGCTTGCAGAGCACTGGGGAAAGGCAGGCAGAGAATTCCCTGCTAGCGCCTTCTCTGTGCCTGGGAAGCACAAGTGTTCACATTGCTTCGCAGAATCGCGTTTGTGCAGAAAACACTAACACTTGTTCAGAAGGAAAGAAAGCACAGAGCCCCAGATTTTATGTTGCCCTGGAGAGCTTGCAGAGCACTGGGGAAAAGGCAGGCAGAGAATTCCCTGCTAGCAGCTTCTCTGTGCCTGGGAAGCACAAGTGTTCACATTGCTTCGCAGAATCGCGTTTGTGCAGAAAACACTAACACTTGTTCAGAAGGAAAGAAAGCACAGAGCCCCACATTTTATGTTGCCCTGGAGAGCTTGCAGAGCACTGGGGAAAAGGCAGGCAGAGAATTCCCTGCTAGCAGCTTCTCTGTGCCTGGGAAGCACAAGTGTTCACATTGCTTCGCAGAATCGCGTTTGTGCAGAAAACACTAACACTTGTTCAGAAGGAAAGAAAGCACAGAGCCACAGATTTTATGTTGCCCTGGAGAGCTTGCAGAGCACTGGGGAAAAGCAGGCAGAGAATTCCCTGCTAGCAGCTTCTCTGTGCCTGGGAAGCACAAGTGTTCACATTGCTTCGCAGAATCGCGTTTGTGCAGAAAACACTAACACTTGTTCAGAAGGAAAGAAAGCACAGAGCCCCACATTTTATGTTGCCCTGGAGAGCTTGCAGAGCACTGGGGAAAAGGCAGGCAGAGAATTCCCTGCTAGCACCTTCTCTGTGCCTGGGAAGCACAAGTGTTCACATTGCTTCGCAGAATCGCGTTTGTGCAGAAAACACTAACACTTGTTCAGAAGGAAAGAAAGCACAGAGCCCCACATTTTATGTTGCCCTGGAGAGCTTGCAGAGCACTGGGGAAAAGCAGGCAGAGAATTCCCTGCTAGCACCTTCTCTGTGCCTGGGAAGCACAAGTGTTCACATTGCTTCGCAGAATCGCGTTTGTGCAGAAAACACTAACACTTGTTCAGAAGGAAAGAAAGCACAGAGCCCCACATTTTATGTTGCCCTGGAGAGCTTGCAGAGCACTGGGGAAAGGCAGGCAGAGAATTCCCTGCTAGCAGCTTCTCTGTGCCTGGGAAGCACAAGTGTTCACATTGCTTCGCAGAATCGCGTTTGTGCAGAAAACACTAACACTTGTTCAGAAGGAAAGAAAGCACAGAGCCCCACATTTTATGTTGCCCTGGAGAGCTTGCAGAGCACTGGGGAAAAGCAGGCAGAGAATTCCCTGCTAGCAGCCTTCTCTGTGCCTGGGAAGCACAAGTGTTCACATTGCTTCGCAGAATCGCGTTTGTGCAGAAAACACTAACACTTGTTCAGAAGGAAAGAAAGCACAGAGCCCCACATTTTATGTTGCCCTGGAGAGCTTGCAGAGCACTGGGGAAAAGCAGGCAGAGAATTCCCTGCTAGCAGCCTTCTCTGTGCCTGGGAAGCACAAGTGTTCACATTGCTTCGCAGAATCGCGTTTGTGCAGAAAACACTAACACTTGTTCAGAAGGAAAGAAAGCACAGAGCCCCACATTTTATGTTGCCCTGGAGAGCTTGCAGAGCACTGGGGAAAAGCAGGCAGAGAATTCCCTGCTAGCACCTTCTCTGTGCCTGGGAAGCACAAGTGTTCACATTGCTTCGCAGAATCGCGTTTGTGCAGAAAACACTAACACTTGTTCAGAAGGAAAGAAAGCACAGAGCCCCACATTTTATGTTGCCCTGGAGAGCTTGCAGAGCACTGGGGAAAGGCAGGCAGAGAATTCCCTGCTAGCAGCTTCTCTGTGCCTGGGAAGCACAAGTGTTCACATTGCTTCGCAGAATCGCGTTTGTGCAGAAAACACTAACACTTGTTCAGAAGGAAAGAAAGCACAGAGCCCCACATTTTATGTTGCCCTGGAGAGCTTGCAGAGCACTGGGGAAAGGCAGGCAGAGAATTCCCTGCTAGCAGCCTTCTCTGTGCCTGGGAAGCACAAGTGTTCACATTGCTTCGCAGAATCGCGTTTGTGCAGAAAACACTAACACTTGTTCAGAAGGAAAGAAAGCACAGAGCCCCACATTTTATGTTGCCCTGGAGAGCTTGCAGAGCACTGGGGAAAAGCAGGCAGAGAATTCCCTGCTAGCACCTTCTCTGTGCCTGGGAAGCACAAGTGTTCACATTGCTTCGCAGAATCGCGTTTGTGCAGAAAACACTAACACTTGTTCAGAAGGAAAGAAAGCACAGAGCCCCAGATTTTATGTTGCCCTGGAGAGCTTGCAGAGCACTGGGGAAAAGCAGGCAGAGAATTCCCTGCTAGCACTTTCTCTGTGCCTGGGAAGCACAAGTGTTCACATTGCTTCGCAGAATCGCGTTTTTGCAGAAAACACTAACACTTGTTCAGAAGGAAAGAAAGCACAGAGCCCCAGATTTTATGTTGCCCTGGAGAGCTTGCAGAGCACTGGGGAAAGGCAGGCAGAGAATTCCCTGCTAGCAGCTTCTCTGTGCCTGGGAAGCACAAGTGTTCACATTGCTTCGCAGAATCGCGTTTGTGCAGAAAACACTAACACTTGTTCAGAAGGAAAGAAAGCACAGAGCCCCACATTTTATGTTGCCCTGGAGAGCTTGCAGAGCACTGGGGAAAAGCAGGCAGAGAATTCCCTGCTAGCACCTTCTCTGTGCCTGGGAAGCACAAGTGTTCACATTGCTTCGCAGAATCGCGTTTGTGCAGAAAACACTAACACTTGTTCAGAAGGAAAGAAAGCACAGAGCCCCACATTTTATGTTGCCCTGGAGAGCTTGCAGAGCACTGGGGAAAAGGCAGGCAGAGAATTCCCTGCTAGCAGCTTCTCTGTGCCTGGGAAGCACAAGTGTTCACATTGCTTCGCAGAATCGCGTTTGTGCAGAAAACACTAACACTTGTTCAGAAGGAAAGAAAGCACAGAGCCCCACATTTTATGTTGCCCTGGAGAGCTTGCAGAGCACTGGGGAAAAGCAGGCAGAGAATTCCCTGCTAGCACCTTCTCTGTGCCTGGGAAGCACAAGTGTTCACATTGCTTCGCAGAATCGCGTTTCTGCAGAAAACACTAACACTTGTTCAGAAGAAAGAAAGCACAGAGCCACAGATTTTATGTTGCCCTGGAGAGCTTGCAGAGCACTGGGGAAAAGCAGGCAGAGAATTCCCTGCTAGCACCTTCTCTGTGCCTGGGAAGCACAAGTGTTCACATTGCTTCGCAGAATCGCGTTTGTGCAGAAAACACTAACACTTGTTCAGAAGGAAAGAAAGCACAGAGCCCCACATTTTATGTTGCCCTGGAGAGCTTGCAGAGCACTGGGGAAAAGCAGGCAGAGAATTCCCTGCTAGCACCTTCTCTGTGCCTGGGAAGCACAAGTGTTCACATTGCTTCGCAGAATCGCGTTTGTGCAGAAAACACTAACACTTGTTCAGAAGGAAAGAAAGCAGAGAGCCCCCACATTTTATGTTGCCCTGGAGAGCTTGCAGAGCACTGGGGAAAAGCAGGCAGAGAATTCCCTGCTAGCACCTTCTCTGTGCCTGGGAAGCACAAGTGTTCACATTGCTTCGCAGAATCGCGTTTGTGCAGAAAACACTAACACTTGTTCAGAAGGAAAGAAAGCACAGAGCCCCACATTTTATGTTGCCCTGGAGAGCTTGCAGAGCACTGGGGAAAGGCAGGCAGAGAATTCCCTGCTAGC